>OZ005763.1:4966520-5566520 GCA_963930825.1 Silvanus unidentatus
TCGTGAAATTGTTAAATAATTCATTAAATTATTATTTTTAACAATAAAAATAATGAATTGACAATAAAATGACAGTAAATTTGACATTTCGCAATTGGTGACGTAAAAATATTCTAGAAAACCTAAATACCCTAAATAATTCATCAGAATTGTTTATTAATCATTTTTGTTATTAATTATTAGTTGAAAGCAAATTTTATATGTTTAATTGATTATACAAAAGTGTTAATAAGGTAAACTAAACTTGATTACTATTTTTAATGTATTATTTATATATTAAACCGCTATAGAAAATAGAAAATTTGAATTTACCGCGCATATCGTGAGCAATGGAAGTTTGTTGGATAATAATTCTTTGAACTTTTAGTTGTTGAACAACAGAAAAAAAATATTCATAAAATAAACGTTAAATATCCAAACAGATTATAGATTAATAGAATGTTTGTGTAAAGCTAGGTAATATAAAAAAAGAGTAGTTGTTTAGATTCTCTTCCTGTAACAAAAAATTTTGACAGTGAGTGGAAAATCTGACCAAAACAAGTCGGTGTGCGTTTAACATAAAAGCAGCTAAAAATTTGTGTTGCAATCGTACTAATTTATATTTAAATCTATAACAATGAGGTTTCGACAATTTGGTTTTATATTAATTAATAATTTTATGTAATATATAATGGTTTTGCATGTTAAGATCCAAAGGCGGTAAAAGACCTGCTACTACTGACAACAACACTACGGAAGAGCCCTCGACATCAGGCCAAAAGCGTGCAAAACGTGAAAAGAAACCAAGTAAAAAAAATACGGAAAATATGAGCGATCATTCAAATGATGGAAATCGTCGAGCGAATTTCTCCAATGTTCAATCATATGGTCTGAATCGGAATGTAAACATTCTTAATATCAAACCAGCAGCCAAGAAAATTGTCATAAAAAACTTAAAAAGTTGGTATCAAATCAATTTCCTATTTATTTTTTACAAAACACTCGCATGTACTTATATATAAACTTTGTTATGATTTTAGGTGAACCAAAACTACCAGAAGACTACAGAGAACAGACATGGGAAAAATTGTGTAGCGCTATATTAGCCATACAACAATCAAAAGCGAACCAATATTCGTTAGAGGAACTTTATCAAGCTGTCGAGAACATGTGTAACCATAAAATGGCATCGTTATTATATACAAGATTGTTTAATTTGACTGAAAGTCACGTATCTAGAAACATCGAACAATTTCTAGCCGAATCAATGGACCGTTTTTTATTTCTAAAGAAAATGAACGAAACATGGCAAGCATTCTGTAATCAAATGATTATGATACGAAGCATATTTCTGTATTTGGACCGTACGTACGTCCTACAAAATCCGAACATCTCCTCCATTTGGGACATGGGATTAGAATTATTTAGTAAATATATCCTTGTAAATACATTGGTCCAAACACGTATTGTTGAAGGCTTATTAATGCTGATAGAAAAAGAACGACAAGGTGATAAAGTCGATCGCATTTTATTGAATTCGTTGCTTCGTATGTTGTACGATTTACAAATTTATGAGCAAGCATTCGAACCGAAATTCTTACAATCAACTGAACGTTTGTACGCCGCTGAAGGACAGACATTAGTGCAAGAACTGGAAGTGCCCGATTATTTGGCGCACGTTGATAAACGAATACGTGAAGAGAAAGACCGTTCGAATAATTATCTGTATTCAGCTACACGTTTTCAATTAATACACACTGTTGAAAAGCAATTACTCAGTGAACATATAACGCAAATATTAAATAAAGGACTCGATCATTTGTTAAGTGAGAATCGTATAAGCGATTTAACATTGTTATACAATTTATTTAGTCGGGTCAAAAATGGTTTAGCTGAATTATGTACCGCTTTTAATGGGTACATTAAAAAACGTGGTCGAACAATTGTTATTGATCCCGAAAAGGATAAGACAATGGTTGAAGAATTATTGGAATTCAAAGACACTATGGACAATATTGTTGTGAAATGTTTTAATAAGAATGAGAAATTTAGTAATTCACTTAAGGAAGCATTTGAGCATTTTATTAATCAACGAACTAACAAACCAGCCGAATTGATTGGTAAACGAATTTTTTATATTTAAAATGTTAGTTTGTTTAATAATTTATTATTCTAGCGAAATTTGTTGATTCCAAATTGCGAGCTGGGAATAAAGAAGCAACCGAAGAAGAACTTGAACGTCTTTTAGACAAGATAATGGTTTTGTTCCGTTTCATACACGGTAAAGACGTCTTCGAGGCGTTTTATAAGAAAGATTTAGCGAAACGTTTACTTGTTGGTAAATCAGCAAGTGTTGATGCCGAGAAAAGTATGTTAAGTAAACTGAAACAAGAATGTGGCGGTGGATTTACGTCCAAATTAGAAGGAATGTTCAAAGACATGGAATTGAGTAAAGACATAAACGTTGCATTCAAGCAACATTTCCATGCAATCACACAAAACATGGAACCATTAGATATGACTGTTAATATTCTAACAATGGGCTATTGGCCGACTTATCAAGCAATGGAAGTGACACTTCCCGAACAGATGGTGAAATTTTTGGATATTTTCAAGGAATTTTATTTGAGCAAACACAGTGGCAGAAAATTGCAATGGCAACCGACGTTGGGCCATTGTGTATTGCGTGCCCATTTCGAGCATGGACAAAAAGAACTGGTTGTATCATTGTTTCAAACGTTGGTGCTGTTGTTGTTCAACAATGAAATTGAATATTCGTTTAATTACATAAAGGCTGCTACTAATATTGAAGATGGTGAATTGAGAAGAACATTACAATCGTTGGCGTGCGGTAAAGCACGTGTTCTTGTGAAAATTCCTAAAGGAAGAGATATTGAAGACAATGACAAGTTTAGATTTAATCAAGCTTTTATAAATAAATTTTATCGAATTAAAATTAATCAAATACAAATGAAAGAAACAGTAAGAAATAATGGTTAGTTTGTGTATTGGAGTTTAAATGGTTTTGTTTTTCAGACTGAGGAACAAAAAGCGACTGAAGAGCGTGTTTTCCAAGATAGACAGTACCAAATCGATGCAGCTATTGTGAGAATTATGAAAATGCGTAAAACACTTAGCCATAATTTGCTCATTAGTGAACTTTATCTACAATTAAAGTTTCCAGTTAAGGTAAATAAAAAAATTACGTTTTATAGGGGATTATTTTAATTAATTTTGGGGTTTTTAGCCTGCAGATTTGAAGAAACGCATTGAATCCCTAATCGATCGTGATTATATGGAACGTGATAAAGACAACCCCATTCAGTACAACTACGTTGCTTAAATTTCTAAATCAATGTACTTTTTCTTTTCATATTTAACACTAAACAAAAATTCGATGTTATATTTTAAGTAAATTCATTATAAAAATCGTTTTCTAGCTGTGGAACAAATCATTTATTTTGAATCTACTTAATTATTTATCAGTAGTTTTAAAATAATTCTAGTCGTCCAGTTTAAAATGAATCTGGCCTGACTGTAAATATATTTGCTGAATTTTTTTACTTCTCATAATTGTTTTATAAATGTTTCCATATAAAAAAAACAGTGTTACATTTGTTTTGTACAAAAAAAGGGAGACATATAATTTATTTCTTAGAATATATTTCAAAGTATATACTAGAAAATTTGTTGCAATACAAACTATAGTTGTACGTTATTCGGTTTTGTGTATGGTTTCAATTGCGTTCTGAAATATCAATTTGAATTTATAATAAATAATTTCCAATTATAACAGTTTTTTTTTAATATCAATCACAAATAAATAATAACAAATAAAGATATTAAGAACAGGCAACAGCTAAATCGACTTCATCTTGATTTCGTTGAATTTCTTTAATAATCGATTTCGCTAATATGTCTGGAGTTGGATGACAATTCAAAAAATCCGTTACTAAATTCTTTGGATTTTTACCACCACCGAACGCTAAACATTCTCTTCTATATTTCTCGCCAGCTTCTCGATTAAATGGATTTGTCTCGAAGTATGTTTCCCAAATGAGTTGTGCAACAGCACGTGAAATTAAATACGAATAGTATTTAGCACCGTATCCAACTAAATGGCTAAATCTCAATTGAAATGCGGTATTTTCCACATATGGTAGTCCATAGTAGTTATTTTGTATATCAGCAAGCACCTCAGTCGTACTTCCCTTCAATGGATGTGTATGATGGTAGATTTGGTCTAAAGCAGCATAAAAAACCTGCAACTGCGTTTCACTGGCCGAGAATAAATGCTTCGAAGCCCGCAGTCTCATCAACATATCCTCGTTCATTGGTTCTTGTGTTTGGAAATGTTTTGCAAAACGTTTCAGCACTCTTGTATCGGACGCAAAATATTCCATTAAAATCGAAGGCACTTCAGCAAAATCAGTGGAACAACGTGTACCTGTGATGTGTTGGTAACGAGTTCTGGCCAACATTGAATGCATTGCATGGCCGAATTCGTGGAATAAATTGTCGACCATGTTTGGTGTTAGTAATGCAGGCGTTCCGAAACGCGGTGGTGGTAAATTAAGCATAAGTACAACGATCGGATTCTGATATGTGCCATCAGAAAGGATTTTGCCTCCTTTAATTGTGAAATGACAATCCTGGTTGGGTTTGCCTGTCCTTTCGTAAAAATCACAATAAATATACCCTAATAAACCTTCAGAACTTATCACAGATAATTTATAGACATCGTTATTCCAACATTCGCCGTATGAAATTTCGTCGGATTTTAATTGGATGCCGTAGAGTGTTTGGAAAATCATATTTAAACCGTCCATACAAGTGCCAAGAGAGAAATACGGTGAATATTCCTTGGAAGAGACATGGAACCATTGTTTTTTTGCTTTCTGTGTGAAATACGGAACGTCCCATTGCGCTAAAGGGCCACTTGTTGGATTCTCCTTTTGTTTTAAATGGTTCATCACATCAAAATCGTTTTTAGCCTTTATTTTTATATCGTTTGATAGAATATCGAGGAATTCTTTCACATCGTTTGGTTTATCAATAATGCCACCCATTAAAGCTCGTTCTGCGTAGGTATTAAAGCCACAAACGCGCGCTAATTTATATCTGGCGTCTAATAGATTGTTTAACAGTGATTCCTGTTCGTTGTCAGGATGGAGGAAGAGTTTGTAGGCAATTTCACGAGCTGCTGCATTTGAAGTGTCTGTATTTAAACTGGAGATGATGACTTCGTCCCCATTTCGCGCAAATCTAAAGAGAAAACCAAATATTAAAGTATTTTTAAGTATGTTACTTGAAACTTACGCCTCTTGAATGCTTTTTGGGAGTGTATGTTTCTTTACGACTCGCGGATTTGATGTTCCATTAACGAATTGTTGTCCAATCGCCAAAATGAAGTCATTTAATTCAACTACTTTACTTCGCTCTTCTTCTGACATATGAATTCCACTCTGTTCAAAATCAAACAAGAATAAATTACCAACGACCTTGTCGACATCGTCAAGAGGTTTTATATCACTACATTTCACTGCATATTTTAATATATCGTACAATTCACGATGTGTGTTCAATTGTTCAACGACACCGCTCAATTGAGAGCAGATTTTCTCGGCAATTAATGAATATTCTTGTTCCGGATGGGCAATACGAATGAATTCTGCTAAATCAGCTACTTGACATATGCTGTCTGATAAATCGTCGAATATTTCCACCATAATTCGAGTGCGATTTTCACTAGTTGCTTCATTTATTAGTGATTTTACTTTAGTTATGCATTTATCTTGTAAAGTATAAAAGCCACTTGGTGTTTTTAGTTCTGGTATACCAAACAGGCCCTAAAATACAAAATAATTTCAGTATTTTTGCATAAAGACGTTGTAAATATTGAGAGTTTACAGCTTCTTTGCGGATTATATTAAATTTATTCGCTGGTTTTGAATTGAATGCTTGTGCTAATGGTGTCCAATTTGTTAAATGGCGTTTTGAAATGCGTTTTAACACATGTAGGCGATTTAATAAAAATGGTTGTAACATTTTTCCAACAAAAATGAGCCTCTTTTCCAAAGAAATGCTCTGTTCTTTTTTTTGAAAGTATTCATAACCTCAAAAACGTTGACATTGCAAATGACTTTTGATTCTGATTGAAAATATTGCAAACCTAATGGGCGTGAAATTCCCTAATGGTGTAATGTTTATTTTAAAAATAATAAATTACGTGTTTATGAAGTCATATTTGTATAATTTGTAATGGATTTTATAAATAGAAATGATTATGAGAGGAAATAAATTTGAGATATTTGACTTTAATTAAACCAACAGTGTCTTATAACACTTATAAAGATTATCTAATCTTATAATCGAAAAATGAGAACATGTCGCCTAGTAGGTATATAAAATGGTAATAACGTAATTCACATATTAAGTAACCAATTAGTCAATAATGTGATAAAATCATGACTAAACTAAAAGACAAATATGTTCAGTAAATATATGTAAGTCCGAAATTCAAAAACCCGTACATATAGATACATTATCTTCACAATGTTGGTAGTAACGCTGTTCACTTTCCTTGTCTAACTTCAAGAGATATCAAGTATTTTTGTAGATAGCCGGATAAACCGCTCTGCGAAAAAGTTAATTTTTAATCAAACTATCGTTTAAAATTCGTTGATTTGTAAGTACATTTATTTATCTAACTATATAGTTTAGCCAGATATATAAATAATAACTACAAATATTATATTCTCTTTAAAAAATCGATTCAAATGCATTCACATGATTTACCACTAACAAGCGGCCATTTTCTCGTGAAGTCCCTGCTTAACGGTTTGTGAACCCCACATCGATCCTTGTAGTCGTGTTCTAGTCCTTGTTGTACATGCTAGTGCTTGTTGGCGTCGGCTGCCTAAAAAACTAAAGTAAATTTATTCAATTGAATTGTAAGTTGTGCAAAATTTATTTGTTTCAATGAAATTAAGTGTTTTTCGATAAGCTTGTGCTCGTTTATCGTATTTATAAGAAATTTGCTGAAACGGCATTCAGTTTGACCTTCAAAATGCAAAGCCTACTATCACTTAACGTCTAGTAAAATAGTAATCAAGGAAAGCCATGCTTTATTAAAATGATAAGAGTTTTTTCTTAAACATATTTAAGTTTCGTAATTTTTGTAACTGCTTATAGTACCGATGACGGTGAAGAGTTTTTCATTTTGCATATCGAATAATTGAAATTCTTTTCGTATGTATCATGTCCGCCGATCATTGACTTTTGTCGGCTTTGACGTAATTTCAGTGTTTTAAAAAAATGTTCTGCCCGTTTCTAGAGTGCATGTGTAAAGTTGTAATATTTAGTCCTGATTTTCCTTAAACTCCATAGTTTCCACCGTGTGGTGTTTTCTGTTTCGAGTACATTTTCTAAATCTACTACGCATTTAACTAAGGAAAGGTGTGGCTCTGCCGCCATATTGTCAAATCAAACGCGGACCATACTACTGTATTCCTTTCGTCCTTCGTCCTTTTCGGTTTTCAGTTGAGATTCGCTCGTTTCTAGCCGGCATCACACATTTTATCGACACACAACAAGGGGTGGAAATACCATCATTTCATAATAGACACGCTCGTGTATAGGTGACAACGTGAGAGTTATTTATAGAAAAGAATCGAGTGGAAAGAATATTCTTAAAAAAATAAAACAGAAACAGTTCTTTCGCTGTGTTTGTGGTGACAGTCCATTTGTTCTCTCATTGCAGATTAGAATTAGAGCAAAATGTCTGCCCCTGATAAAGATGAGCTGGTACAACGGGCAAAACTTGCCGAACAAGCTGAACGTTACGATGATATGGCCTCGGCAATGAAATCTGTAACAGAAACTGGAGTAGAATTAAGTAATGAAGAACGTAATTTACTCTCAGTTGCTTACAAGAACGTGGTCGGTGCTAGAAGATCGTCGTGGAGGGTTATTTCATCAATTGAACAAAAGACTGAAGGTTCAGAAAGGAAACAACAAATGGCCAAAGAATACAGAGAAAAAGTCGAACGGGAATTGAGGGAAATCTGTGACGATGTTTTAGTAAGTGATTTTGTTATCTATTTAAAAATCCATAATACATTCATGCGTTTGAAATGTATGCATGAATCACTGTTCTATTTAATATAAATGTATATGATGTTGAATCAATTAACTTTCGTTCTTCTGAATGTTTCATTGGAGATAAGTTTTTATTTACTGAATTTTTCTATATAACTCAAAACAAATAACGTATATATACCAATGTGGTACGTTATTAATACGGTGTTTTTTTTGTTTGTTTCTTTTATAGGGCCTGCTCGACAAATTTTTGATTCCAAAAGCCAGCAATGCTGAATCAAAAGTATTTTACCTTAAAATGAAAGGGGATTACTACCGGTATTTAGCTGAAGTAGCCACAGGAGACACAAGAAACAGTAAGTACTAGAGACTTTATCGAATTGTTTTGACTCAGTACTGTCGGGCAATTAAAGGTGGTTTTGCTGTAAGAGGTAAGTAAAGCGAGGCCCTTGTAATAATACTTTCCGGCTGTGTTATCCACAGGATTTTTTGGCTAGGCGTTTAAAATTTGTTCATTTTCATACATAAATTTGAATTGACATTTTACAACACGGGAATTTTTTGGGTTGGCAATTTCAAAACAATTGAAATTATTTAAAAATTTACAGGTAACTGTAGGTGCAACGAACTGTCAGCCTGACAGCTGTCATTTGATCTTATAATTTAGTAATTTTTACTGCCAACCATAGAATAAGAAATGCAGTATAAATCTCCCGGCAAAGGGTGGACGATTTTGAGTGACTTTTATACCGAACATTGATAATGTTTATTGCCCGAGAGGACAGAGTCAAACAAGTTTATAGATCTGTGTCTTTCTTCTAACTCATCTTTTCACTTTAAATTTAAACAATGCTTAATTGTAACACAAATTCCAGCCGTCGTGGACTATTCACAGAAAGCATACCAAGATGCTTTTGAAATCTCAAAGGCCAAAATGACACCTACACATCCAATTAGGTTGGGTTTGGCGCTCAACTTTTCTGTCTTCTATTACGAGATTTTAAATTCACCAGATAAAGCTTGTCAGTTAGCAAAACAGGTCAATATTTTTTTTAAAGAAACTCAAGTATAGCATTTTGATGTTTTCTTGAAACACAGGCAGAAATACTTTTATTTTTTTTTTGTGGGCAGAAAAAAATGTTGATCTTCATACTTTTTCTTCTATTTACTATGTTTTTATGTTCGTTTAAAAAAATGTTATTAGTTAGTTATATGTTTCTCTTCTGTATATAGAAGTGGTAGAAGATTCACAAAAGGCTTATCAAGAAGCATTTGATATAGCTAAATCGAAAATGCAATCAACACATCCAATAAGGCTAGGATTAGCGTTAAATTTCTCCGTTTTTTATTATGAAATTATTAATTCACCCGCAAGAGCCTGTCACCTGGCAAAGCAGGTTATTTTTATTTTTTTATTTCTTTTTTGTTTTCTCTTAGTTTTCTCTTATTTTTTTTTTATCCTGTGTGTAATGATTGATTTTTAATTTTTTGAGAGTGTTGATCCTAACAATTTTTTGCCATTATAATTGTATTTTCTGCCTGTTTTTTTTATACCATGTAGAGTACTAACCAAATATGCTAAATTTGCGCAATAATTTCAGAAACAAAAGATTGGAATGCTATATTTGTTTAATGATTAATTTGTGAATAGCATTTAATAATGTGTCGTTTTGTGGTATGTTTAGGCCTTTGATGATGCAATAGCAGAATTGGACACATTAAATGAAGATTCATACAAAGACAGTACTCTTATTATGCAGCTTCTCCGGGACAACCTTACACTCTGGACGAGTGACACACAGGTACGATTTAATTGTTGATGCATTGAGCCAAGCACAGACGGAATTATCGATTTTGTTTTTGTTTATTTTTTCTCTCTACAGGGTGATGCAGATGAGCCCCAAGAGGCCGGTGATAATTGAAGTGTGGCGTCCGTTTTTAAAAATATTCGTTAAGAAAAAAAATGAAATTTCATGTAAGTTAATGTAATTTCGTGGAACTTGGTTGTGAAGTTTCATTGACAGTTTAACTACTAAGTTTCACTACAAAAACAAAAAACAAAAAATTAACAAAAACCATAATATTACATAAATTTTAATTATATATATAAAAAAATGAAAACGTTTGATATTTAATAATGTTTTTAGAAGATAATGTAAAACGTTAATTATATTTACATTTTCACACAACCGGCAGAAATAAATTAATTACAAAAGAAAAACCATCTAGTGTCGCATTAAAAATTTCTCTTGCAGCAATTATGTTTTATTAATATGAAAACGAACATGAAACGCTTTTGCAGAATAATTTTTCAATCAAAAATAACGAAGTTGTGTGAATCAATGTCAATTGAACAATATTTCGGTTTTACAATAATTACATGAAGTTTTTTTACTTTATTATATATATATATTATATATTTCTAATTACAACCATAACGCCACAAAAATCCTACTCATAATTGGTACACACATTTCAATCCCACCCTCCCAAAATATTGTACAATGTATGTACTAATTTATATAAGCAAAAAAACAAACATGGTATAAAAAAAGTACATTTTTAGTTTTGTAATAATTGTATTTTGAATTAAACTTGTTAACTGTAATTACTTATTTAAATAACAATTGTTTTAGTTTATATATTATTTTTTTCTTTTTTTTTTATATATGTATATTTGTCTGTTGTTACAAAAAAAAGGAAGCATTAATGAAGAAAGTATATCTTTATCTTATTTTATTTTTCAAATTTTTTTTTTCTTAAATGAAATCATAAATTATCATGCGTAATTTTTAAGAGAGGAACAACAAAAAATTGAATAAAAAAAACTTAAGCGTAATTGAAAAACTGAACGTTCTTTTTACAAAAGATTTCAATGAAATTAATAACTTATGGAAGCCTGTACTTCATTAGTCCACAAAATTATTTTGCACTCCGCTGCATGGGCAAATTTTTCTGCCTATTCCCCCTTGTTTACCGTCAAAACACTCACTTTGGATGTGCTATATATAAATGTATGAATATGTATTAAAATAAACTGCTATCATTGCTCTACTTGTTTTCTGTTGTATCTGCCAATTATATTTGTCAGATATGAAATAAATTTTTCAAAATCTTATCATAATTGTTTTTTATTTTTTTTCCCTTTTCGACAGGGTGCTTTATTGTCATTTCATATTCTTTTTTTTGTTGTATTACGTTAGAGCTTCAAATTTCACATCAGCAATATTATTATTTTAGTTTGCGTCAATGTGTACTTTTTCCTTGTTTACATATGTTTTGATTACTAGTAATTTGCACAAATATTTGGAAAACATTTTGTTTGCTCGTAAATTCTAATTGGTTAAGGTATTGGCAAATGATTTACTAAAAAGGAAAACAATGATAATGTTTGTATTTTATGTAGGTATATATAATTATTGTATGTAATAAAATACAAAAAAAAAAAATATTCTTGCAAAATTACACGTTACACAATTACTACATGTTATATTTGTGGAGTTTTTAGGTAATTTATTATTTAAAAAAATGAAAGTTGAGAGAGAAATAAACATTAGTTCTTTCGTATTTAATATTAAAATTAGTAGTACTGATTGTTTATTATGTTAAGAACAATTTTCAATGCAGGATCTAATGAAAAGATAAAGACGTTTTAGAGATTAGTTGAATTTACTGTAAATTTTTAAGTAATTTTTTCAAGGTAAAAATGCAACTATAATCATTGAGAAAAAAACAATTATGCAGGTACATAGTAGTATTTGTAATAAATTTTGTAATAAAATTTATTTTACAGCTTTATATAAAAACAATATAAAACAATTCCTATTTTATTGCTGTTTATCAATATTGCTATAAAAAGAAACTCTCATTTTCTGTACTTAATTCAAATATATATTTGTACAATATCTTTGGACTTCAGGTCCGTTAATAAAGGATTTAACAAATTTTATTTTGTTTTCATTTTCATCTCCCTCCAACACAGTTATTACAGGTGTTCAATGAGCGGGAATAAATACAAATCTAAAGTGTTCATTTGGGCGCAAAAATCCTCTCAAAGGTGGCAACGTAAAAAACTGATATATTTAAAAAAAACTAGATAATTAAGTAATAGTGCTAGTAGTGTAAAAGAGCCTCGATTAATTGTTTATAAAACCTTTTACACCAATTTTATGTTGGCTAGACTTATTCTTGGCCAAATCCATAAATAAATGTAAGCTTATATTTTTTGCGCGACTGACTTATATAAAATGAGCACTATAGAATATTGATTGATCAAATATGTTAAAATTAATTCGATTAACAGTGTTAATTTGTCTAATTGTGGGTGTTAAGTCATCATTGCAGGGAGAAGAGTGAGTTAAAAGTATCATTCAATAAACATTTTACAAATTTCCATGCCTTAGAGTATTAAAATGGGCAAACGCTATCGGAAAAGAACTTTACCAACTTGGTCTTTCCACTACAAATCAAGTGTTTATTAAACAGGTGAATAAAATCAATAACAATCCCTCGATATTCTGACAAATTCGCTCTCTTTTCCCCGTTGGTTTTGTAGATGTACAAATTTTTGAATGCACGTGTTGGCAAAAAGGATCCAAGCAATTTATTAGCGGAAATAAAGGAGAACATCCTGCTGATGATGGACAGAAAAATGGACGCAATTAGGGTGAACAAATCCTACATATAAATGCGCCCTTCAAATGTACTAATCGATCGATTTATTGAACAGTGCATTCAACAAGAAGCTGAACGCAAAGCGGAAGAATTCGAATACAATTCAACTTCGAATTTCTACCAGTATTACAGTTCCAAGTATTCACATGTTGATGGCCAACCGGATCGAAAATTACCTGATATTATAGACAAAAATCATGAAATGTACTTGGAAATGTCCCTTAATACAGACACACATTTCTATAACATTGCCGTAAACACATCACATTCTTCCGTTCATGTACCAACGAATGTTTATGATCGAGGTCCGTAAGTAGATCATTGTTTATTTTCATTATAAATATTTATAACAAGTAGAAGACGATGTTGCCATCGCTATACAATGGTCCGAAGCGTTGGATGATGTGTTTGTGCAAAATTACAATTCCGATCCGGCGTTGTCTTGGCAATATTTCGGCAGTCCAACGGGAATAATGAGGCATTATCCAGGTATTCGAATCGATAGATTTGTTAAATACACTGAAAGTATATTTATTTACTGTAATGTTTAGCGAAACGTTGGCAGGACTTCAAAAAGGACTTGTTCGACTGTCGAGTAAGGACTTGGTTTGTTGAAGCGGCTACATGTACAAAAGATGTTGTCATTTTAATGGATAATTCCGGCTCAATGGACGGTATAATTATAAAACACAATCAAATAGTATATAGAAAGTTGAATTTATCGATTTTCTATTCGAGGTATGGGAAAACATATTGGAGTGCTAACTGTGAATAGTATTATGGATACATTTTCAAATAATGATTATGTGAATATATTCAATTATTCGGAAACAACGAATTATGTAATACCATGTTTTGAGAATTTGTTAGTACAAGCAACAAGGGAAAATATACGAATATTTAAAGAGGGCATTTCACGTTTGAAACCGGCAGGCAAAACGAAACTGTCACAAGCTTTAGAGAAAGCTTTTGATCTATTAAGTCTTGTGAGTTGTTTTCTTATTAAGATCACAAACTACGATGAAAATTTAATCAATTATTTAGTATAGGAAAAAGCGTGGCTGTGAAGAAGATAATACAATGTGTAACCAGGCAATTATGATCGTAACTGATGGTATATCAGCGAATTTAAGTGACACTATTAATAAATATATTGATCTTTATAATGGCTCTATGCCACGATTATTTACATACTTAATAGGGAAAGAAGTCACCAATGTGCCGGAGATCAAATGGATCGCTTGTGCTAACAGAGGTCTTTTTTTCAAACGATTCTTTAACATATTTTTATTGAATAAAAATCAATCATTTCAGGCTACTATTCTCACGTACAGAGTTTAGAACAGGTAACAGCATCCGTTTTAAAATACATTAACGTTATTGCTCGTCCCTTGGTTTTACAACATGAAGAACATCCAGTTTCATGGACTCATGCTTACGCCGATTTGACGGTAAATCTAATTAAATGCCAACACTGATGAAATAGATATTTTTACATTTTTTTAAGTACAATGACGCAATTGACAATCAAGTTAATGAGCCGTATAGGCTGTTAACTTCAGCTGCAATTCCATGTTTTGATAATAAGGAGAATTTTAATAATGCGACAGGAAGGACGGCTAATTTATTGGGGGTGGCAGCTACTGACGTACCTTTAGACGATTTTCGCAGACAAATGTTTAATTACAAAGTATAATTTGATTTTTTGAGAAAAACTCTCGAGTTTTATGTACAATTTTCCAGATTGGAGTGCATGGATACGCTTTTATTGTCAGTAACAACGGTTACGTTTTAATGCATCCCGACTTACGGCCAGTGGTAAATATAAAATCAAAATCAAACCGGATTTATTTATTAGGTAATGTAATAAGTTTGAAGGTGTTTTAAAAGAGAATTACAACAGCATCGATTTAACGGAAGTTGAACAACACAACGACGGTATGCCATTGAAGGAAATCGGTGAAAATTTACAGAAATTGCGACAAGCGTTAGTTAATGGTGTGAGTGGTAGTTTGCATGGAGTACCATTGAAGTACCACTACGACAATATGCGTAGAATTGCAGAAGAAGACTATGATTACTACTTTGAACCACTGGAACAAACGCCTTTTTCCATCGGAATTGCACTACCGAATAAATACGGTAACGTATCGCTTGATGTTGGCGATGAAATACACAAGAATCGATTCACTGGCGCTAATTTAACCGATTTCTTTATGGGCAATTGGAAAATCCATCCGAAATGGGTGTATTGCAAGTACCATTACTTGGAAGGGCATGAATTTAATTCCAGTGAAGCGGAATTATTGGCATTTTTAAAGAAAATGTACGAGGACGACTTCAAATGGGAGCGACAGTATGAGGAACGTTCGGAGTCGGGCTCTCAGAAAGTTGACCTAAATAAAGGTGGATCTTGTGCGTAAATCTGTAAATAAACATTCTAAAAATAACATTGATTTCAGTCGAGTGTGGCCGTAAAACTCACGCCGATGATGATTATTATTGTGACAGGCAATTAGTTCAAAGACTTATTTTCGATGCGAAAAATACAATGAATGCATTTAATAATTCGTTCCAGCAACCGGAAATCGATTTATTTAAGAAATTTAATGCAACTTTACGATTTTTAGCAACAATGAGTGGATTAACTCGTTGGGATTACATTTTTGATGAAAATACCAACTCTGCTAACAAGTAAGAAAAAAGTTTATGAAAAAAATTAATTGATTTGGATTTGAACGTTTTTTTTAAGACAATTTGGCGATTTACATGCAAGAGCGATTGATGAAACTTGGTACAAAAGTGCCATTTTACAGCATCAATACGATGAAGAGTCTTTTGTGTATTCTGTACCATTTGATGCTGGACTAAAGAGTGAGAATTTAGTAACTGGCAGTTATGCTATCTTTCCCACAGATGCGGGAATGGAAGCGCCAGGATCAGTGGTTGGATATCAATTTTCTCATAACAAATTTGTGGAATTTGTTACAAACATTTCTACAAAAACATCCGTAAATATTTTTCTTATTCTAGATTTCAATAAAAACTATTTGATTATTTTTATAGAATCAGTGTTCGCATTGTAGAAATTGCGATGCAGGTCTGGACTGTTATATTGTTGATAGTTCTGGTTATATTTTGGTTTCTACAAAAGACGACTCGAATAAAGGAAAATTTTTCGGTGAAATTGAAGGCGATATTCTGGGTTCAATGATGAATGAAAAGATTTTTAAAGAAATTATTATATATGATTTTCAAGCCTTGTGTCGGTACTCTGATGAAATAAGTGGCAGCGGTGGAACAACTTTGTTAAATGTAAATAAAAATTACGTAATGTCGTAAGGGTGCTAAGAGATTTTCATTTCAGCCTTTTAATTATGTGAAAATGGCGGTTAATTGGATGATTACAAGAACATTGTGGTTGTTATTTGAAATCAATTTAACTCATGTTATAAATTTTCCTGTTATTTATGCACAGGAAGGTTCATTTCTATTTCAGGATAGAAATGACTCCGAATCTGAAGGAAGAAATATAACAGATGATGAGGTGAATGGAACAGGCGATTTTTATGAAGATGAAGACGATGAAGATGATTCGGAAAGTGACGAAAATTTGTATTTTGCCTGCGAGAAACAAATCAATCTTTACAAACTCGACCAGAATTTTATTTCTCATAATTTCTTAGGTGAATATCCAAAGAGTAATATAAGGTAATATAAAAAAATAATTATTTAACTGATTAATTAAGACTTTTTTTTAATAGTCGTGCTTATTATATTAAAAAAATCCCCAATAGTAATTTAATATTTGTTGCTATAAATAAAACAAAAACGGAAGAAATAAAAGAGATCCAATACACAACAGTACCGCAAAAAATCACAAAAGCGCCTATATGGGATATCAACTTCTTGAACGACACATTATTGCCTTGTCAAAAACTCAGTTTGAATACACTTCCTAGACGACCACTACAAGGATGCTTCAATGAACATCCAGAGGTAAAATATTAGGCATCAAAATTATTAAAATAAATTTCTTTCGTTTCAGGAAAGAGAGATTCTTGAATGTGGTAAATCGAACAAATTCACAATCAATATATATTTATTGTTTATACTAATATTAACAGTACTAATTCATTGAAAATATAAATCTGCATTAGTGTAATATCTTAAAAGTTCTTAAAATGATGTTCAAATCTTTTATTCGATTCTTGACTCAGAATACTACAAGCTTTCTCAACACTTGTTGTCATCGACGGTGGACCACAACTAAAAATTCCAATACGATTTGCCTGAAATCAAACGGAAATCGTATGTACAAACATATCCAACTGACTTTTAACTCATTACCGATGTGTGTAAAGACTCCACAGTCCTGAAAAAATTTTTAAACGACGGTCTACCAAAATGTGTTACTGTCCTTAAATTTGTGAACAGCGATTTATTAGACGTTCTCTGATAATGCAATTCGCAAATGTACAGCAATATTGTTCGGAGATCAAATTTCTCATAGAACTGCGTTATAAATATATGCGAACTAACAAAGTTCGTCTTATCTCTTTCCTCTACAGCGCGTATAATATCGACAAACCACTCGAATTGCTTTTGTGTGCGTGACACCCAAATAAAGTAAACCTGTTTACAGTTCGTTCTGGCACTCCGCGATTGATATGCAATATCTTTTAAAATACTTGCAAACGGCGTTACACCGATACCACCACCAATTAGTATGGAAACATCGTACAAATTCCAATCTTGATGGCCTTCGCCATACGGTCCGTCCAGATAGATCTGCAATACATTATCAATTTGCAAATATTTGTATTAAAAAATCAATGTACGTACATTTGGTAGTTTACTAGAGGCTTGAATACTTTTATCATACACTTGTCGCACTAATGTTGTCCAAGGACCAACAGAACGGATATGAACTGTTAAATTATCTTCATTTGGTGCTGATGACAGTGTAAATGGATGGAATTCATTCGAATTTAAACCGAGACAAGCAATTCTTATCCATTGACCAGCACGATATTGGAAATTGTCCGGTTTACGGAATTCCAACATTGTTACATCTAAAACAGCACACATTCATTGCAATCCAATGAAATAGAAAAAATTCCTTACTAGAAGGCAAAATTTCCGTTCTTATAACTGGTATTTCAATACGTTTCCTACTCAAACTAATTAATTTGTCTATTGTAAACAAAATTACTGGACCAAGTAGGAAATAATATGTGAATGGGGGCTGAATGAGGCGTCCGGTTCCATGTAGGACCATAAATATGAAAAATAGAGGATACATGCTGTGTGTATACCAGAACCAGTTGTAAATTTTAGCTCTGAAAATTTTCAAAGCGAAAATGTACATAATAGCGCCAAGAAGGGTTAATACAACCCCTGTAAAACCGGTCATTGTTTGCCAACACCAATAATGGAATTTAGGAAGTTCGTGAGTTCTGAAATGAAATTGTGTCAATTGTTTTAATGGATTTTAAATCGCGTTTTTTCATACGCGTGAAAATAATTCCTGAATAAACAAGTTAAATCGTCTGCTGTTTGAGTGGAAATGTGATAAAAATTGAAAGCGTGCCCAACAATATGAATTACTAAAAGAAAATAAATAAAAATCAATGTTTTATTGTTTGTGGTGAAATAGTTGCGTACTAGTGAAGACAAGTGCCCAGAAAGCGATGTATTTATGTACATCCACCATTGAATCAAAAGAAAAATATCGATTAGCGACTGTATCCCTTAAATAAGTGATTGTATTTCTGCACATTGTCACTAATAAAGAAGAATAAGTGAACATCATTGCTGATGCTGCACCTCTTGTTATAGTCACACCATAACCAGCGATTCTTCGAAGCCCCGAATGTTCTCGTTCCACAGAATAATCTATAAACCATAGAAATTACAATAAAATATTCAGTATTCAGCAGAATTTTACATACAATAAGCACGTTCAGCAAAAATCGCAAACAAAACCAAAGTGTACAACGACATCCAAAAGATATGCAACTTCTTAAGTTCAATATACTTCAAAAGTGTTATAAACTTATTTGATCTTGTAGGTGTTTTTTTATTTCTGTGTTTTTCAATTTCCTTCGTTTGTGCATCGTCAATTGCCTTTGAGATCTGCAATGATTTCGTTGAATGGCTAATACTTGCTTCAGGTACTCCTTTTATACGCGTTTTAACATCATTAGTACTGAAAAAAAATAACGAATTGATTTCTAATTGAACAAAAATAATCAATTACTTACTCCTCGTAAATATTTTCTAAAGTCTCTCGAGCTTTGTGCAAATACGATTTTCTATGTTCTTTCTTTACTCCTGTAAATCCTAATTTCGCTTCATTCAATTTACTGATATCTTTTCCGATGATCTTCTTAAAATCATTGAAATCAAGCTGTTTCTTGCGTTCTACACCAGCTACTCGCATCATCGACAATACAGTCTGTTCAATATCCTGATCGCTCACCGTTCCCCCAACAGTATCAAGAAATGATTTAATCATTTGAACAAAATCTTCGGCCGTTATTAAACCAGTACCATTAATATTGTACATATTAAACAGTAATTTGGCTTTCTCTTCATCGGTGCCGTTCGCGAATAAAATCAACAAATCAATAAACTCTCTAAACGATATAAAACCGTTTCCATCTTTATCAACCAACATAAACATTCTCTTAACGAATTCATTGCTTGCCTTCATACTTAAAGACTCAGCAAATTCTGCGATTGTAATTTCGGTTTTAAACACTTGTTTAGCGAAATAGTCGCCCACTTTCAGTACCTCATCTTCGCCCTCATGTTTAATATCGAAAGCTTGTGCAAAGCACACACGGAAGAACATCTCCAATTTCTTTTGTCGATCATCTTTCGTCACAATCACTTTCTGAGCTGAACTCCAGTTCAATTTTTTGATGAAATTAAATGTTATATTACATTGTGTAGCAAATAAATCCAGACCATTTTTAAATGTATTCAAGAAATAATTCGATTTAAAATCAATCACTAAATCGTAATTGTTTTTACTGTTTATAATAATAATTGGTTTGTCGGAAACTAAATAAACTTGGATATCATTAGCTGATACTTGTTTCAAATCGATTGCTCTTAATAATACACCATCGTAATCTTTAACGACAATTTGTTTTGTTTTTGCACAAAACGAGATTAAAACGTTGCGTGAAAGTGATTGTTTGTTGATGATTTCTTCAGCAACATAAACGTTACAATCATTGGATGCTCCCGATTTGAATGTGTCTCTTTTTTGTGTAGTTCTTGTGTTTTGGATTTTAAGAAATTTTTGCTGTTTGTTTTTAATTAGAAAGTAAATTACACCAACAATACCTGCAAAGTGTTACAAAGTGGCACTTAGAGAAAGTCAACGATGGGATTAAATGAAAATTTACCTATTATAAATGTTCCGATTGCTACAAAAGTGAAAATAAATGATAATTCACTGTTTGAAAAATAGTCATAATGTGCAGTCGGTCTATGACACATTTCAATTCCCTCAAAACTTCTGTTAATGGCAAAATAATCAAGAGAAACATGTTTAATCAAACTACATTTTTGAATTAAATTTTGATCAGTGTCTCCTTTAGCGACTCGAAATGGAGATTTTGGTATATCGTTCTTTTCCATTTTTGTGACTGCCATAATAATATCGTAAACGGAAATCTGTTTTATTCTAGCAATCTCCTCATCGGTGAACAAATTGTTTTGTTTATTTTCAAACCAAAATCGATCACCGTTACGTATTCTATCAAATTGATCCAAAATCACTGTGGAAAATAATTCTCCTGGACCAGTTGATTCTGTTTCTAAAATTCCTCCAATCCAAGGATCAATATTCATCGAATTATTTTTATATAAATCTCTTAAGTGTTGTGAGACAGTCTGCAATGTCAACGGATAAAATTAAACTGTTTATTAGAAAGCGCATTTTTTTTACTAACAGAGTTTGGGTAAAGATTATCAAAATGCGTAAAATCCCTCATTTGTAAACGGTACGCTTTCCTGGCTGTATTATAGTCGGGCAATCCATGATCGCGTCCACGTTGTATATTAACAGCCATCAAATCTCGCCTTGGGAATTCCAAAGGACCAAAAACATTCCCTCTTAAATCTTCCACAATGATATTGTCTTCAGCTTCGCTCATCTGCACAGACATCCCCATAAGCACTCGATCAATGTCTATAAATTCATTGTCGCTATCTTTTCGCGTAAGCGGCTCTTGTGGACGCCAAAAAATGTTACATGTTCTTATAAAAGATTGATCATTCCAATTGGAAAATGCCATACGACAGTCATTTCGAATGTAATCACGTAAATAGACGCCAGGTACTACAAGTGTGTGTCCAAAACGAAATGCTGCCGCCTGAAAAAATTGATCGATTTGCGGATCAACACTGGGATCGTATCCTTTGTATTCTTCGATTTTTTCAGTTCGGCTTATTGGAGGATTTATGGAATTTAACCAAGTCGGTAACCATTCGTACATATAAATATTCTGTTGTGTTGCAATTACCCATTTTCGGGCCTCATTAAACACTTTCTCACTGGACCAGTCCTTGTTGGCTCTTCTGATTGTTTCAGCTAGATAATTATGCCAACGGAACCACATTATACCGAAAGTTAATAAAAATGCATTTTCATTTCCACGCGGATTTCCAAGTTCTAAAATATCAACATTAGATGACCAATGTTTGAAAGAAATTCAAAATGAAAATTACTGAAAAATCTTGACACTTTTGCTAATTCATGTCGTTGTATGAATTGCGAATGATTAAAGGGTGGTGGCGGATTTGCCATTGGAAGACGATGAGTGTTCTCCTCGGGGAAGAGTCCATCATGCGAGGACGCTAATCGTCCGTCCGGATCGACAGTGCCATTCTTATATGTCCGCAATTGATCCGACCATTGTTTTGTGATACCGTAAAATAATCCCCCGTCTATGTAGGGAGTTATTTCATTAAGCTTAAAAGATTTTCTAGTCAAAGAAAAGTTTATTTTATTTTCGGGGGGAATCAAACCTGTTGTCTAGGGTTGTTAGGACTATATCCGGTACGTTGATCGTACCGAGTACGCAAGAACGGCATCTCTGTGTGAAATGGTGGATTTCTCCGATATGTGTGCCCTTGGGGTATTTTGATATTGAAATATTCAGGGGGACAAGCGGCTCTTTGTGCATCTAAGATCTCTTCGACAACTTGTTGACCGAAAAATACTAGTAAAGCACTTTTTGCTTGGAATGAAGTTCTACCGATATTGCCACTTAGTAATTTTTCACTCAATTCTAATGGATTGGGCCGATCTTCACCGGAGGGTGAATAAGAACCGTCTGCATAAGCAGCCGGCCATCGTCGCAACAAGGGACGATCTGAATAATAAATTACGGTTTTTTAAAGAGAATTCGGTATTGTTTTATCAATAATGCACCTATTGCACCCAAATCGGGACGAGCCATATTATTATACCAGCCATCGTAGCCCTCATATTCAGTGGTGCGAGAAGAATAGGTTGAGTTTCCATTGGAGTCTCCAAGAATCAACCAATTTCCTAATTCGTGTTTGAATTTGTTCGGGCCTTGCCAGTCGATGGGTTTGGTTGCTGTTTGAATATTGTTTTTATGAGGTGCAATAAGTTGAGTTACACAAACATTGACTTTTTTAATTTTCCTTATTTGCAAAGTATTTAAAGGAAATGTTTTTTTTTTTCGAGGAAAATTTCGTTTTCAACAATTGGTATATGGAAAATTGTTGTAAATAAAAAAGTGTTTTTTAGATACTTACAGGTACTTTGGGCATAAATCGCACTAATTGTAGCAAACAGTAACAGACACAATTTTAAACACATTTTTCAGCGGACACAAAATTCAACTGAATATAAATTTGATTAAGGAACTTCTAATATAGAGGAAATATAGAAAGATTAGATAAAAACATAAAAAAATCGGGATTTTACAGTCGGATATGTAAGTGTATGTATTCATATATCTAAAAATATACAAATTCTTATTTGCAGACTATAAAATGTTTATCTGCATTTTTGCGGAAAATTTATAATTTGTGGCGGTTTTGAAAACAGGAAAAGAAATAATATTGTAATTTACTTTGTATGTATTAATTTAATTAAATTCATTATATACAAGTAAAACAATCACGATAAATATGATAAATAGATAATAAAAAATCTTATTATTAAAAAAAATCGTGGCATTTACTCAACTAGGAAAGAAAAAATTGTTGATATATAAATAATCACAGAATTTTAGAGCTACTCTTATTATTTAAATCCAACAGTTCCATTTCAATAATTATAATGTACATTTTTTACATAGATGTAGTGATTTCCATTTTTTTTGATTAACTTATAGTTTTAATAAAATTATTCAATAATTTAAAGTGATGCATGAAAACGATTGTATTTATATGTGTGTGTTTTGTGTGTTTTTACCACAACTTTTTATAATATAAAAGCAAGACAACGATTCAAATTATATACAAATAATAACATTAGAGGAACAAAAATTTACATAAAGTACAAAATTCAATTCAATTCTAAATTATATAAATATATATCATAGAAAAAAAATTCTTTGGACACAGTTTAGAGTAAAAGAATATTTTTTTTTGAAATGAGTATAGTGGTAATCCATCATTATGGCCTAAATGTTCTCTTGAATATTAAAATCAGTCTCCTTTTTTTTAAAATTAAAGTGTAACAGAAACATTACCCTTACATAAACATACATTATGTAATGCCATTAAGAAAAAAAAAATAGAACAAAAACTATAACAGAAATTTAATTTTTCCAAGGAAGTTAATAATTTCTAAGCGTCTTTTCGTTACACATTGTATTGAGCACATTCTTCAACAAATAATAATAATATACTAAAAATTGTACCTACACTCCTTAAACAGATTCATTTACGTTGGCACTAGTTAAAGGCTGTTGAGCCTGAAAAAATTGAAGAAATTCATTGCGTTAGAAAAAGCAGTTTGAAATCAAAGCAATTTGTAAGAGGAACAAAAAATGGATGCATAAAAATGATCCCGTTGTGTAAAGCTACAAACTAAATAGAAAATGATATTGGAAATCAAAGTAGAAAATGTTAGACAGTATATTTACTAACAACAAAAGCATAATTTACTCACCAAGTATTGAATTCATGACGCGTGAAACAAAATCAAAATACAAACGATCGAAATCTGAATGATTTTATAAAATGACTTATACACATATATATTTTATATTTTAAACAACATGATTCATTTATATATATATATTTTGATGAAAAATTTACTAAACTTACAAATGCTGTGCAATAATTTAAGTATATTCGTTTCCATTTATGAGAATAATTAATTAAAATGATTAGGAATTTTCTCTATCTGCACAAAGCATTTGCAAATTACATCTAAAACCGACTTTTACATATTCTTTTACGATTTTTTTTGTATATATACAACAATACATAGTAAAGCACACAGACAGTTAATAATTAAGATGTTATTATAACTGTTTAAATGATCTACGATTTTTTTATTATATAATCTAGGCGCTAAATTGGCACAGCATTTTGTCATACATTTACACAGTATAATAAATTGATTACAAAAATATTAGATTGCAATCCAGTTATAGAAGCTAATTAATATTGATGGACAGGAATATTATATATAATATTAAGGTAATTAAAAGGTGTTCACGATAACACCCTTTCCTCCCTCTATTTTTCAGTTGTAATTGTTTATATAAAGTCTTAATTGTGTTTGGCATTAATAATACTGTTTAGTTTCCAATACAAAGGAATGTAATAAAATATATATTTATTATATAGGTAGTGAGTTATTAGAATAATTAAGAAATTGACCAATTACACTTTTAATTCAAGTTGTTTTTTGGTTGTACTCTTTAATTTTCATTTTTATAAGTCTGTGTTTTCGTTAATCATTTAAGAAATAATTCTGTGCAAGTATTTTTTCAGTATAAATGAGTATTTAAATCAACTGATGATAAATGGACTGATTATCTCGAAGTAATATTATTATAATCCAATGTTAGTGCTCTTACCTCTTCACCTACAGTACTTAAATATGGCCTTGTTGTTTGATTATATTGATTTTTCTCTAAAGAGAATTGATCTTCAGTGGTTTTACGATAAACTGGATTATCGAAGTTCATGGATGTTCTGTTACGATGCATTAAGTGTCGATAACAGAAGTAGATAATCTAAAAACCAAACAGAAAAACACTCAACACTCATCTCTTAAAAAGAATCATTTCAGAACTTACACCGCCAAATATAAGTACGATTATTGTTAATATCACTATAATAAGTAGAGCAATCATTCCATTGTCCGAATTTTCAGACATTGTATCACTTATTTGAGATCGATTCGTAGAGCCTGCAAAAAAGCAATAACAATCAAATAAAAAAATTATATTTTGCCATATGTTTGCAGGAAATTGAAAACAAAGCCAAGACAATTCATAAGAAAACAACTAAAACTGCTAACAGACATTGTTGAAAGGATATAAAAAAGAACAAGAACCCGTCACCGGAACAAACCACTTTTGTACTCACTCTCTAAAATAGAAATTGTTGTATAATCAGTTATTGTCACATATGATGTAGTAGTTGTAGTAATATTTTCTGTTAAAAAAAATAATAAATAAAAACGTTATAAATTGAACAGAAATGAAGAAAATTATTAATAACAAATACAGCGACTGTCTAAATCCAATAATCGTATACTACTATTTTATATCGAATTGTTCCGACTTACCATCTTGTACACATGTAAGTCCATCTTGAAGCATTCGTAATGTTTCGGGACATGCACATGATATCTTTGGTGAATGAGCGTTTATTTGCGGTGCTGGTAAACATAAATGCGAACAATGTCCATTGACCGCCTGACAATGATTCTCTCCGTCTGGTTGACGATAAGGATGATAAACATGTATGACCATTGGATTTTGAATCTATATATAGAAAAAAACGAATTAATGTCAAATGATAAAATGTTTAGACAGTTTAAAAACCATTTCGGTTGCTGTAACAGCTTGCACATCTTTTCCAGTGAATTTGTTTGCTTTAAACACGGCTGCAGTGTCCCAATCTGTCCAATACACCCAATCTTCGAATGTTGTTATCGAGAATGGATGTCTTAACGAGTCCGGTGAGAAGAGAATCACACGACGATTCCTACCATTATATTCACATGATGAGATTACATTTAATTTGGCATCGACCCAATAAACTCGTTTCTGTACTAAATCTAATGTTAAACCATTTGGCCATTTGACATCGTAACTAACAATCGTCTGTCGATGTGAACCGTCCATACCGGACCGTTCAATTTTCGGATCTCTTCCCCAATCCGTCCAAAACATCCATCCTTCCATCGGATTCAATGCAATCGCTCTTGGCTCCTCCAAATCATCTTTAATCAAGATTTTTCGCATTTTCCCATCGAAATTCGCTAATTCAATTGTATTCTTCCCTGTATCCGTCCAGTAAATGTGATTGTAAATCCAATCGACAGCCAAACCATCCGATGTGGTTATATCGTTCTTAATAACCACCGTACGATCGTTCCCTTCATCAATTGGAGCTTTATAAATTTTCTTATCGCTTACATCACTCCAAAATATCATCCCAGTACGGAATACAAAGTCCAATGCAGTTGCGGAATTTGTTTCATTCACAATACTAGTCATTTCATGGTGATCTAAAGATATTTTGCGTATATCTCGACGACGGGCAAACAATAACGATGCATGACCTTCGATTGCTTTGCATTTTGTCAAGTCTCTCGGATCTCTCATGTAGCCCCGTTCACATTCACATTTAAAACCGCCTTTATCGTTGATACAAATTTGCGAACAACTGCCAGCAATTTCACACTCATTTATATCTACAATTAATGCAATTTCATCAGTCTCTCAAGAGGAAGTAAATTAATTTCACTTACCTTTGCATGTTTGATTGTCGACTAGTTTGTAGCCTGGATTACATTCGCAATAATACGAAGCCGGCGTATCAACACAACGTTGCGAACAATTACCATTATTCACTTTACATTCGTTTATTCCACAATGATTTTGCGGCTCGTCCTCCCATTGAGGACAGTCCTGTTTACCATTGCAAGCGAGTGACGAATCAATACAAAGACCACCACCACAATCGAACTGCGTCTTTGGATTGCAAACCGGTAATGGAGTGCCTGAAATAGTCGCATAAATTTTTTTCCACTTTCATTTTATTATGATTTTTACCGCAATCTATTTCATCGCTACCATCAGGACACTCTGCATGACCGGAACAATGTAAATAGCCCGCTATACATGACAAATCTTTACACTGGAACTGATCCGCTCGACAGGTGATATTTTGGCAATGGTCTGGCGACTCATCCGACCCGTCTGGACAATCTTTCGTGCCGTCACAGAGCCAACTTTTGTGTATACAAGTCAATCGATCCGAACATTCGTGCTCCTGATGCAGACAAAATGAGACAACGCCACTCAATTTCGGACAGCCTTGTTCATCTTTCCCATCCACACAATCATATTCACCATCACAACGCCATTTCGATGCAATACAAAAACTTTCGCTACATTGAAATTCCGTATCCGATGAACATGTTACTGTTGGACAATTTTCCTCGTCGGAATTGTCACCACAATCGTTATCCGAATCGCATACCCAGCGTTTTTGTATACATTTACCATTTTTGCATGTGAATTCATCCGATCTGCATGTCTCGTCTGGAAAATTACTCAGTTAGAAAATTGTTACGTTTTTTTTTGTGTTAAGAAGACGGTACTGCACGCTTTCTCATCGCTGCCATCCAAACAGTCGGGATTGTCGTCGCACATCCATGTTAATGGTACACATTCACCTTGTGCTGATCGACAAGTGAACTCATCAACTCCGCACTTCTTTTGCTCTAAAGAATTTTTTTAATTAGACGTGATTTAAAGAATCTCTTTCGATGTACGTACGACACGTATGCTCCTCTTCATCACTCCCATCGCTACAGTCTTTGTCGTTATCACATTGATAGTGTCCAGGGATACATTTACCAGTTCCACAACGAAATTCGTTCTTTGCACACGTTGTGCTCCCTTTTAAATGCATTTGGAAAAAAACATTGTTAATGACAGAGTGATACAATCAAGTGGGAAAATTTTCCATCAAATTAACTCTCAACACCAAATTTGGGAATAAAACACGGAAAATACCATTCAGATATGTACTTGTATAGAAACTCGTAGACACGGATATTAAAGATTTTATTATACGCTATAAAATTATAATCACGTTTCGGTATCAATATTAAATTACATTTGTCAATGGATGTAATTTCAAATAGTAATTAAAATAAAAATGGTTAAATTGTGTGACGAAAACTCGCCTGATTATTGGTTAAAGTTTAAAAAAACACACAATCTAATTATTACACAGTGGTTATTGTCGCATGTAGACGAGAATTTCAATGAACGCGTGTGGACTTTTTTTTTGTTATGCAAATAATTCCAGTTTCGACTATTAAAAAAACGGTAGCGCAATTTGTGATATTTTTTTTTGCGAACATATAAATGCGTGCAATTGAATTTCTCGTACCTACTACGACGATTGAAATGTGTTGAATTATAAATTTTCCCATATATCGTTGAATTGATAAAAATCAAATACAATTACACGGTCAATTTGTATATTTGATTAACCTTGCTTCAAAGCTTAATTGACAGACCATTGAATTGACCTAACATGCTATGTACAATCGGAGAACCCGAATACGTGTATGTATAATAATACATTAACCCATTGAGGAATGATAAAAAATTCAGTTAGAGAGCAATGAAGTGGTTGCTGCTATAATTTTCCAATATTCATTTGCTTCCTGTTGAAATTTAATGAAAAACGTTTGTTTGGAAAGTTAAAACTACGTACATGTTATCAAAGTTCGTGATAAAATATATGTATATAATCTTATACACATGCAAGTGGCGATAAGTTTTCGTGAAAATGTGGAGCACGTTTTCTCATTCTTAAGATACTTATCGGTCCTGTTTCGACATTTTCATCATTTCCCGAATAAGTGCGCATTTTTTTTATGTTACATAACATATGGGGGAAAACAAACTAATTACCTTCATGCATCTATTAAACAAGAGAAAGTGAAAATGTTGCAGAAAATACAATTTCATTACGCATTGAACAAAGTATTAGTGCGTAATTTATGCGCCTTTATGTCACATAATTTGGCAAAAATACAACTTTTACTCAATGTATATGATGTATTGACATTGAATACTTTCAAAACAAACTTATTATTATTTATTAGTATAGAAAACAAGTGTCCTTTATCGTATTTCTGTTCGTCATTTTTGAAAATTTAAAAATAGAGAAAAATAAATAGAAAAATTCGAGACAAAGTCCTTTTTTATTTTTAAATAGCAAAGTATCCTTATTTTTATTAAAAAGCGAGCAAAAGTGCTAAAAGGTGATAAAGTAAAATGCGATGGTAACAGTTGGTTAATATGGTAAGAACGTGTAGTTATATGGCTACAATCGTTAATAACAATTTTGCTGTGTTATTAAATACATATTTACTGACATATAAAAGTTTATGAAACTTTATACTATAAAATGGCCCTTAAAACTTTTATAAATCGGCTCAACTATTATTGCATTTTTATTCTGTCATTATAATATCTAAAATGAGAGCTAAAAAACAATCCCCCTGAGGTGTGAACGTTTCATATTAAATACATATATAAAACCTTTCATATCGTGTATATATACGTAAAAACCGTCTTATAAAGGGAAGTTGACGACAAACTGAATAATAAAACGACGGATACGACTTTAACAGTTGCTTGTTAAATATAAACAAGTGTTTAGTGTTAAATTTCAAATATAATCAAAAAAAGTTTATATATATTATTTATCAAATTTTCTACTTCCTACTGGTAGTCTATTACGTAACAAGTATTTATTTTTACATTTATGTGACTTATAATACTGACCCAAATTCTGTTATCAATTAAACAAAAAAATTATTATACGCATTTAAATGAATCGAATCAATAATTTTAAGACGACATCAATTAGACGCAATCATTTCTTTTATTGACATTGAAATAGAAGCGCACATTGCGTTTTTCTCCATAGAAAAGAGAAATTTTCTCCACTTTCATTAAGGACCAAAAACAGAGAGTGTGGACAAAGAAAAGTTTTCTGCACGTGTTAAAATTTATAAATAAACCGATTGATTTGATTTGAGGAAATACACACAAAGACGTAAACATGTTATCAAATGAAACTTTTTCCAACTTGTATATATGTAGAATTTGTGTCCAAATAAAATTCTATTTGTAAAGATTTCACATTTTCGATTTTCTTTTTTTAATATAAACGAAAAACCAGATACAGGAACATAAAACAAAATAAACACAATTCTATTTTATAAACGCACACACATTCGTTCATATAGAATTTTTTCCAACTCTCATATTTTCAAAGGGAAAAAGATGAAAAATGCTTTTTACAAACCTTCTAAATATTGAACGAGGGCTGTAGCAAGACAAATTTCCAAAAGCCAAACAAATAGGACAGTTCTTTTATAAAACATTTTTTAACAATATTTAACCACTTTAATAAACAACTTCTAATCTCACTGCTCAGTTCACTCTTCAATTCTTAAATAGGCTAAAATACTAGTTGCTAATTTGGTTTTATTTGAAAACTAGCACCGTTACTATCACAAACGATAACATATTGACTTCCAGTTTATGATTACAACCATCTATATATACACAAGTTTGCAAGACATGGATGGAGATGGATAGTTGCATTTCACAGCCTCCGGTCTAAATCTGATGTAACATCTAGATTAATTTACCCTACACAAGAGATGGACATTGCAATTATTATAGCGAGAAAAAAAAAGTACAGAATGTCTCTATACGAAATTATTGTCAATTTAATTATTTATCAAATGCAGACGTATAAACAGACGTTGCAGAAATAATTTCAATAATAACAACATTATGACTAATTATCACCTAGTGATTGAACTATTTAAGAACTTCAATAATTAAACATTCATCATAGAATAACAATGTTTTTCACTGCGAAAAAATCCAACTTCAAATTCGAAACGAATTTAAAAATTAATTTATTTTCCCTGCATTAAGAGACGTTCCTCCCTCGATTGATTGATTGACTTTTTTATTTGACTTTCAAACATTTTATATTGAATAAGGGTTGCAACTAAATGAATTGCACCTAAATTCAATTAAACCAGTCATCATCATCAACATACAAACGGACAATGCAAATGTTTGTTATTAATTAAACATAAATAAATACAAAATGTATTTACCATATCCAATTAAAAAAAATAAAACAATATGTAATAGAAACCAACATAAATATTTGCGAATTCGTTTTATTTTTTGTGTTCCCAAAAGTATTAATTATTTTCAAATTAATTATTATACAATGAATGACGTAGAGGGGAGCAAATTTCAAAGCCTATTAATTCATTTGTAATAGAGGGTCAATTGTGCGTTTCTTTTTATATTGGGAAAAAATTGCGTTCAATCGATTTTACATCATATCTATGTTTCTATGTACATAATATAAAAGCATTTTTCAACATTTCCACAAACGTAATAATTCATTAACAGAAACCCGTTAAAATAGCTATAATTAGTTTGTTTCAAACAATATTATTGAATTTTGATAAAAGGACTTATTGGTACTAACCTGAGCATGCTTTTGTATCCTCATCCGAGCCATCACCACAATCATCATCACCATCGCAGAGATAATTAATTGGTATGCATTTATTACTTGTTAAGCAAGTAAATTGCCTTAAAGCGCAGTGGGAATTGCCTAAAATATCCATAATTAATTGACTATTATGATATGTGACGACAATTCATTATTAATATAGAACAATTAGGTACATGTTAAAAGCGAAAAACGTAAATAAATTTCTATTTATACAATGAATGTATTTCGTTTGGAACGTACTACCGGCCTGGGTAATAAACAAAATAATTAAACATAAGACTTTAATTGGACGTGAAATTGAACGATTTTTTTGCGACCGAATCATTTTGGAGGGAAATTTTTGCGTGTTTTTTACCATAGACATTTTTTTTCAAACAAAAATAGATGGAATAGAATGAGAGTGTATGAAGCGGTAGCCTTTAGAAGCGCTTGTACCTGGCAAAGGTAAATAAATAATATATGAAATCAGGTGATGTTTGACGTGTTGAGCATGTACCGGATAATATTGAAATAAAAATGAATGAATTTTTCAACGAAAATTTGCAAATCGCTTGGAAATGATAAAATGAAAAGAAAATCTATGAGTATTTCATGTATGAATGATGGTGTGTACAGGGGGGTAGATGATGAGCAAAACATACCCTGTCTGGTGTTTATTTCTGAATTGGCTGCCGAAACACATATATAACAACACAGCATTAACTTCCATATAATAAGAACGTATCCTATTCGAGGTAACATATTTTTATTCCAATTTTGTTAGTTATTCAAGTGAATTGCACGTGTATTTTACGACATAACCAATATTAAAAATTTTTTTCAACAAACTAGCTGCGCTTATATTATATCATTACAAACACCAAGTGTTTTATGCAGCCTTGTTCACCTTTTCAGCGGTGAAAATTGGTTTTTAAAATAAATGTACGCAGTCGCAACACCGCCCATACAATATTAATTTTATCAAAGCGCGATCATTTGAAGATAAGGTTCTGCGATATTTTATATAACAATAAAATACTATTAGAAAATCCTTCAAAACCTAATCGATTGCAATTGATTCAAACAATTGTTTATTTATTTATTATATCCATATCAAAAGATATGGTAAATTTTTATTTGATTGAAAGAAAAATTGAAATTTGCATTTCTTCTCAAAGAAAAAATAATACAATGTACACTGTTATTGAAAACACTTTATTGTCATATGTTATCAAAAATATATAAATTTCCTATAAAATTATCACAAGAATTATAGTTAAATTAAATAGATGAACGATCAACTATTTAACAAAGAAAATACAATAAAATTTTGGCACAAAATCGATATGGAACATATCAAAGTTTTAGTAAGTGTTTAGCATTAGTTTCATAAGTACGCGCTAGTAATTCTATTCCAATACTAAGTAGTATTACTTGTTTATGGTTTAAACATAGTCAGTTACATAGTCACTGAAATCAATAAAAAAAGTCATCAATTAGATAATAAAAACAATGTGGAATTTTTTTTATATTTACATACTATGATGACACAATCTGCCATACCATCCTTTATCACAAACGCATGCATTGTCTACACATATTCCATGTTTACATGGCAATTGGCAGTTACTTCTATGCGTTTTTGCTTTGCCAATTTCGCAATGATCTCCACGGAAGCCTCTTGGACATTTACATTTGTTTATTGCCTTACATTTACCACCATTCTGACATGGAACAATGCATTTTGCTAAATATATTCAAAAAAAATTTCTCTGTTAATAAAGTTTATCAAATTTGTGGGAGAATCATTTACAATATTCGCAATGTGGTCCATAGTAGCCCTTTGAACATTCGCACGTGTCTTTTTGTATGCATTTACCACCGTTTAAACATTTCTCACCGCATATCCCTGTGAAATTTCCATCGAAATTATTTATATTTTTGAAATATTTTAATTTTTTTATCACCTCCTTCACAATGACGTCCTTGAAAGCCTGGTGGACAACTGCAAACTCCTGGAGATGTGCAATTTCCGCCATTCATGCATTGCGGATAACACAATGCAGTCTTACAATATTGTCCCATGTATCCCTCTGGACACTGGCATATTTTCTCATGATTACACCAACCCTGATTAGCGCATTTTTTATCACATTCAGGATCCGGACCTAAAATCCTTAAACTATAATTCCTTTCTTATATTTCATATGCGAATATTTTACTCTTTTTTTCTGAACATTCTTTTTTCAATTTCAAACGCAATGGAGTACCATTCAGTGGTTTCCCTTTGCGACTTTCAATTAATAATCCAATACCAAACTTTGCAATACCAGAACTGTTACCCAAACATGGTAATAGAATACTGAACTCTTTTGGACGTTTTGGTATACGACCTTTCTGTTTAATTGAAATTACTGGTGCTTCTAATATGCTCTCATTGTACGATTCCAAACGATCAAAATTGTAGTAGTACTTTTTTAATCCTGCTTTCCACGTGAAATTCACTAACCCTACTTCACTTGGTATCACAGGCAAGTACTTTTCGAAATTCGGATCCAAAATGTAGGATAAAACGTTACCGTTCATAATAGCGTATATTTCCATTGAGTAACCGGAGAACATTTTAACTTGTTTCTCGTCAATCCACAAAGCTAATTCGCCGTTGTTTCTTGGATCGTTTTTTGGTTCACTTCTAGAAGGCACCAACGCCCATAAACTAACGAATATTAATATGCTCTTGTTGCAAATCATTTCACAAATCTAAAAGAACGTTTTTACCGACTTTTGTCCACAAAATTCTAACAAATTTAATGTAACCTCGAAATAGTACTTACAAAATTATTTTACTTTAGTTAGAGATCAACCGTAATTTGCTATTTTTAAATAGATAAACCATCTAGAAGAATCTGTAAACATCCATTTCCAATGTTTAAACAATATTGTATAAATAAATTTAATTTTAGATGTTTGAGGAAAAAAAACCGAGATTGTTGACAATATTAGTGAGTTTTGTTTCCTAGAGTTTTTGTGTTTTTTTTAATATTGGTACTTGAGAAAAGTAACCAGCCACTCTGAAGTGTATTCGGAGAACTAACTCTTTATTCAAATCAACCAATGAGAAGCCAGAATTTTTCCAATTTACGCGCAACACTGCTACGTGCAGACAAAACGAAGTATAACTTCGTTATTTTGAATGGAACACCCAAAAGTTTAATACATTTCATTGTAACTTTATGTAAGGTACCATATTTCCAAAACTGATACATTTTGAGATATGAAGAATTTTTGCTTTGTAATTTGTAGTGTTTTATCAAAAAATTTGTAACATGAGTCAGAATTGACATTTTGGGCTGAAATTTGGATTAAGAGTATCAGAAAGATAAGCCATAAAACCACCTATTGGTTTTTGATTGTTTATCACATTCTAAAAAAGACAAGTAGCGATCTCTAACAAGTCAAGCCAAAGACTAGCTGAACAGCCAGTGTAGAATCCACAGGATATGCGGATCCTTTTGCTCACTGGTCAAAGCTGGTCAATGGTTAGAATCCCCATGAATGTAGCTGCACATGGGTCGGTTACGTAGAGTTACAAGCTGACTCCTGAAAGGTGGCGCTCTTCTAAAACAGTAAATTAAACTTATTACCACGCCTTGGCAAATGGTGTTAAATAAACGCTATTATTTTTATTATGAATCACGTAAACTATTGTAGATGGTAGAGAAGATGATCAACAAAGCTTGTGATTAAATAAGAAATTTCAATAAGACTTTGACAGTATTTTATTTCAAATTTAAATGTGCATTTGATAAAGTGATATAAACTAAAAATCAATTTTTCTTTACGAAGTGTATAACGAAAACCGACCGCACCTATCTTCTGGTTTGTGTGTTATCTACCTGAAAATTGTAGTAATGATTTTTAATAAGGTAATAAAATGATAAAACTACTCTATATATTAATTGTTGGTTTATCTGATTACTATTGTAAATTTTCATTTGTTTGTTTTGTATCAAATAGGATCATAATATGTTGTTTGATTAATTTTAGATCGGTATTTTGAAACGTTCATATCTCAGAATTGCAGCCTTTGCAATTCGCTTGTGAATCAGTCACAAATTGAGTCAATAAATTTGTTTATTTACTTTATTAGTAAATGGAACAATGCATTTCTTCGGGTATTGTTCATTGCATTCTTTTTCAATCAGATTAAATACCTTTTTCAATATGTAATAGTGCTAAATATAGTAGTATTATTAGAATTTGACAGCAGGTTGTTGTCACTGAACTTAATAATAGAATATTGGTCATAGTATATAGTAAAATTTACATTTATACGAATACATTTATGTATTTCGTGCATTTTTATTAGTTTTACTGTTTTGTCAATATAAACGTCATTTAATGTGATATTAATATTACTTTCGGATATGATGTCATTCAAATAAGTTAAAAGGAAATATTAACACATTCATAACATTTCTTAAAAGGTATAATTATATCATAGTTATATTTGATCAATTCTTATCGGTGTCAGATAGATACGTTCCTAATTCTTTAATAGTTTTTCCCTAATTTTTTATCACGTTTCTTTATTGTCATTTTTTTTTTCTTTACGGATGCACATAACTTGAACGAATAGCTCTTTAATGCTTTTGATTGTAATTGTAAATAATTTACATTCATAAAGTGACTTCTTATTTTTCTTCCTACACTATAATATATTAAAAATGTTAAAAATATTTTTAGCTAAACGTTTTTAAAATTGTTTTTCTCTCTTGATTTCACATAATCTTTTAAGATGTATTTTTAAATATCCTAATTTCAAATTTAGATTCGACACCATAAAAAAGGCCATTTACAATGTCTTCATCTTGCTTAATATACTTTAATATATTTAAATGAATCTTTTATTTAATTATATATGTGGTATGTGTTGAATAGACAAGTCTGATGACTAAGACAATAAACCACGGAATATTTTACTTGATCACCCTTGGCATTTTATTTTTGTTTACAAACATTTTTCAGGTTTAATTCAAACAGATCAATATGAATCGTTCCCTTCTACATTCATTACTACTAGTTATCTTTCAATTATACTTATCATCAGCTAGAGAAGGTAATTTATAAAGGATATAAATGATTTATCGTTTAATAATGGTAACGGTTTTAGTACCATCCCCTCCATACATTGTAAAACAGCCTCCGACAGATGAAGTACTGTTCCAAGTTGAATCAAATGGAGAAAATGATAAGCCCTTCTTTATTGAATGTGAGGCTATTGGTGAACCAGCACCAAAGTAAATACTCCCCCGCCAAAATCCTTAACAAACCGTCTAATTTTCCTATATATTTTTTAAAGATATTATTGGGTAAAGAACGGCAAACCATTTTCATGGCAAACGTACGATGACCGTATATCACAACAGACAGGACGAGGTACTTTATCAATATCAAAACCATCTGACGTCGATTTGGGTCAATATCAATGTTTTGCTGAGAATCAATATGGTGTAGCAACATCGAATTCTGTATTTATGCGAAAAGCCGAATTGAATTCATTCAAACAAACGCAACCGATTTCATTAACTGGTAATGAAGGTGATCCATTCAAGTTGCAATGCCAACCACCAGACGGTTGGCCAAAGCCAATTGTTCATTGGATTATTTTATATACAAATGGTGGCTTTAAAACGATAAATAGTTCTCGAATGACTTTAGATCCAGAGGGTAATTTGTGGTTTTCGAATTTAACAAAGAACGACAACACAGAGAACTTTATGTATGCTTGTGCTGCCACATCGCCCACCAAATACGAATACAAATACGGTAATAGGGTTTTATTGAATGTTGTCTCGACTGGTGTATCAGCAGCTCAAAATAAACATGAACCAGTTAAACAATACGTTACTAGGAAAAATGAAGTTGCATATCGCGGCAAACGTGCCGAATTGTATTGTATATTTGGCGGAACGTAAGTTGAATGGAAAGTGATATTGTAATGGATTGAGAGATAAAAGTTTGCGCTTTTTAGGCCACTACCTCAAACAGTGTGGACCAAGAACGGGGAGCGGGTACATTCCTCGGATCGGATAACACAAGGGAATTATGGCAAGTCGCTTATAATAAAAGTGGTGGATTTTGAAGATGAAGGAACGTACACTTGCGAAGTTAGTAATGGAGTTGGAGAAGCGAAATCATATTCAATTACCCTAACAGTCTTAGGTAAGAGACAAATTAATAAGAAAAAAAATATATCTTAACTTTTTTCTTTTGTTATTTAGCCATTCCTTACTTTACGGTGGAACCGGAATTGAAAAACGCAGCTGAAGATGAGACAGTGGAATTCAATTGCGAAGCAGCTGGTGTACCAAAGCCAGACATCAAATGGATTCATAATGGTAAACCAATCGAACAAGCACCTCCAAATCCGAGAAGAAAAGTTTATAAAAACAAAATTGTGATTACTGGATTAGTGAAAAACGATACGGGTAACTACGGGTGTAACGCAACCAATCCTTTGGGCTACGTATACAAAGATGTGTACGTGAACGTTTTGGCATTAGCGCCAGAAATTACAGAAGCGCCCAGAAATACGCAAGCTGTCGACAATCAGAATATCAATATGACATGTAAAGTGTTGGGAGCACCAAAACCGAATGTGAAATGGATACATAATAGGAAAGAATTGACCGGTGGTCGTTATTCAATTCAAGAAAACGGCGATCTACTTATAACAAATGTACAGTTTGACGACAGTGGTCATTATGAATGTTACGCAGAGAATAAATTAGGAAATACGTCTGCCAGTGCTAAATTAGATGTAAGAGCGCACACGTACATTACAGACGGACCAGAAGATTACGAAGTCGAAGCAGGAACACCGGCTACGTTCCGCTGTAACGCGGTTTCGGACGAATCGTTAAATTTGGAAATATTTTGGTTGAAAAACGACCAGCCAATTGACTTTGACGGTGAACCAAGATTCGTGAAATCGTCCGATTACTCTTTAACCATAACAAAGACAATAGAATTAGATTCCGGAACGTACACATGTCTGGCGAAGACTGAGTTGGATGAGGCTTCGGCAAATGCTCAATTAACTGTCCAAGACGTACCAAATGCGCCAAGGATGATTGGGGTTAAGTGTGATATTAAAGATGCCACAATCAATTGGTCACCAATGGGTGACAATCGTGCTCCCATTTTACATTATATTATTCAGTACAATACGAGTTTTACGCCCGATTCATGGGAAAATGCTTACGATAATGTACCCTCTTCCGAAATGCGGTACAATATCCCAATGAGTCCGTGGGCAAATTACACATTCCGTGTTATTGCGGTTAATAAAATTGGCAAATCTTTACCATCTGCACATTCAGACGTGTGTACAACGCAACCAGAAGTACCTCATAAGAATCCCGATCACGTAAATGGCGAAGGTGATGCACCAGATAATTTAATCATCACCTGGACACCGATGCCAAGAATTGAACATAACGCACCAAATTTCAAATATCGAGTTTATTGGAAACGTGACATTGCCGGTAAAGAATTCGAACAACAAGAAATACTCGACTGGAAACAAGGCAAATTTGTGGTACAAAATCAACCGAGTTTCCAACAGTATCGCATTAAAGTGGTTGCTGTAAATGAACTTGGTGAAGCGAATGTGGCACCACAAGAGGTGATTGGTTATTCTGGTGAAAATAAACCGGAATTGGCACCAACGAACTTTACATTACTACAAATCCAAGCTCCTACAATTGCTCTCTTAAGTTGGAATCCAGTACCATTAGATTCGGTTAAAGGACATTTTAAAGGATACAAAATCCAAACGTGGACTGAACATTCAAAAATAAAGAACGAGATTCAAGTACAAGGGGGAAGTGCCCAAGCCTTAGTTAACAATTTAATACCATTTACGAAAAATTACGCTCGTGTTTACGTTTATAATGCACGATATAATGGACCTCCAAGTGAAACACTTACATTCGACACTCCAGAAGGACCTCCTGGAGAAATGGACTTTTTGGAGGCAATGCCTTTAGGTTCTTCTGCTTTTATGTTAAAATGGGAGAAACCAGAAAGGCCTAATGGCCGTTTAACAGGTTACAATATTTATTATGCTGTTGTTGAAAGCAGTATGAAAGTGGAACAACCGATACCAAGAAATCCACAAATCACAGATCCGAATAGAAAACGTGCGAAATTGGCTGGTTTAAAACCAGGCACCAAATATCGTATTTATATTAGTGCAACTACAAAAGCTGGTGAATCGAAAAGATTCTTTATTGAACGTCAAACGAAACCTGCAGGCTACCATGAACCGTCGAAACCATCATTCGACTGGGAAACTGTTAAAGATGGTCTTTCTGCTTCTGTAAAAGTTTTTTGGAGGCCGAACGAAGACGGTAAACCAGGCTCTCATTTCTATGTAAAATACAGGAAACGCGGAGAGACAATGTATCTAGAGACACCACCAGAAAAGGACGAAGACTTTTACATTGTGTCTGGATTAGATACGGGTGAAGAGTATGACTTTAAAGTGGTTTCTGTTGATGGTCATTTCAATGTTGAAAGTGATCCACAAGTAGTGAATACATACGATGTTGATGGACCAATAATTAGAGCTAGGGAGAATGTTGCAACTGCTGGCTGGTTTATAGGGATGATGTTGGCAATTGCATTTTTACTTCTAGTTCTTATAATTGTCTGTATTGTGAAGAGGAACAGAGGAGGGAAATATGCAGTACACGAAAGGGAACAAGCGAATGGACGGCACAATTACCCAGAAGAAGGTGGCTTCCATGAATATTCTCAACCGTAAGTTTTTTTCACTAACAAGAGAAAAAAAAATGTATAGTGTGATTCGTTTGTTTTTGAAGTTTGGACAACAAATCTCATGGCAGAACTTCAATGAGTAGTGAGCCGAAAGTTGGACCAGAGAGCGACACCGATTCCATGGCTGAATATGGTGATGGCGATACAGGTAACAGTTACTTAAACCCCCCCGCATTATTAATTCAAAATAATTATGATTTTTTTATAAAATTGTTATATAGAAGGGATGAATGAGGATGGTTCATTCATTGGTCAATACGGCCGTAAACGAGGCCAGGGTGAAACTATTTCGCAGGGCTTTGCAACCCTTGTTTAGTTGTGTAAGAATATTTTTTGATTTTTTTTTCTGCTACTTCGTTATTATAGGTTTAGAACTTCAAGAAATTTTCTTCTTCAGTTCAGTGCTTCTTCTTTAACATTAGATACTTAAAGTCTGTTTTCTCTAATAACAAAAGCATGGTAAAAAGTCGGGTGGTGTGTGCTTAGATTTTGTGGGTATTAGAAATGTAAAACATACTTTAAGGGACAATTTTATGAAAATATTTTCTTGGCTTAAGATTGTTCTGTGAGTGAAAAATATCTGTGTCTGATTGATATCTGTTTCCTTTTAGGACGCTTCACAGAAGATGGATCATTTATTGGTCAGTATGTACCAACAAATATGAAACAATTAGGTGCATCAGCTACAACAAAATCTAGTAATAATACGACAGCTACCTACGTTTAAACGAACTTATTACAAAAATGCAGCTTTGAATGTGTTTAAAAAATTTTTCCTGAAAATTTCTCATCTTCATAACTCGTTTAACCGATGTGTTCTTTATATTTGTACATTTGTTTTTTTTATTCTGGTATCAATTCGTCCAAATTAGTTTAAAAAAGTAGGTTAAACATTAAAATGACAAAAAAAATCAAAATAACTCGATTGTATAGTAATATATTTTTTGTTTGACTTTCTTTCTTCATTGCAACATAAAAAATGTACTATTTTAAAGGGTATTTTTATTTTGCAATGAAACTTTGTTAAATAAGTTTTTCCATGTTATTATTATAAATATATAAATTTAGTATAATCGGAAGAATCTTAAAAAAACTATGCGCTAACAAAAGAATTAAATTCTCTGCGTCTAAAAATGCATCCATATTTTTTTATAAGAAATTTTTCAATTTGATTTATATTATTATTGTGACACTGCCTAATTTAATGTATAATCTTTCTATTTATAAGAATTTGCCATTTTTTCACGATGTTTGGCGTTGCAGATAAACATCGATGGAAAAAAATACACATACATATTCCTTGTACCATTTTAAAAGTGACTAGTTTTTTATATGTATGTAGTTAAAATGAAGAAAAGCAGAAAAATGCACCTTATATTTTCATTACGTGAACAAAAAAAAATTGAATGTGGAAAACAAGAAAAATTCAAATAAATTTATACTGTACTGACGATAATAATGTAGATTAAATAATTTTATTTGCTTTGACTAAAGATATCACAAAAAGCTGGAACCAAAATAAAAGGAGAATAGAATATTTCTACGTCATGACGGAATGTTCGATGAATAATAAAATAAGAAAATTAAACAGTTAAGTCAATTAACTGCCGAAATGGGGAGAAAGCTTTCTGTAAAACAGGATAGTGGTGCTAAGTAATTGTGGTTAAATTAATTTGTTGCATGATTGTTGTTTGTTACGTTTCAAAGAACAGCTTCCGTTTCATATGCGTAAAAATTTTTCTTATACATAAAGAAGTAAACACTATATTTAGGATTATTGAAAACAAATTGAATAAAAACAAATAGTAAGTTAAGTTCAATTTCATTTGTGAGCGAAACTCTAACATTTAAATAAAATGCTTATTTTTATATTACATAAAGTAATAATAATTAGAATATAGACTGGCTTTTGTATGTGTAAATTAAAAATGAAAACTAAATAAAAAAAAATGTTTTTTGGTCCAGCACATTTTTTCTTTTCAAATGAATATTGCATTTGCATATTATATATTTATTCGCAAAAAGTGCACTGTTGGATATATTTGCGTGAGAGTTTTTCGAATATGTTTATATTAATATATATGATGCTTAATTAATAGTTGTTCACATAAGATATTTTTTTATTGTCTTGTACAAAATAAAATATAAGTTCAAACATACAGGGTGATTGTTAAACTTTCTACCTCTATAGTTTTTTGTTTGTTTGGTTGGCAAAAATCGGATGTTTATTTCTCTATATAGTTCTTACAATTTATATCAAATTGGTCCACCAATGAAAGAAAAAACTGGAGACGTTCAAATACTTACACAATTAACCTGTATTATCTAATGTTGATTTATTTTATTATTGGATTATTATAAATTGTATCTTTATTGTATAAATGGACTTATTTATATTTAATGAATAATATATACATATATAGTTTAATACAATATGTATATGTAAGGGTCTTCAAAACAAAAATTAATGAAAAGGAAAAAACGGAATTAAAAATATGTGTTTCATTAAGTTATTTATTAGACTTAAATTTCATCTGAAAAAAATTTAAACAAAACATCATGATAATAATAATGACATATTTTTACTAAGTATCTATTTTATAATTATTTTTGTATGCAAACTTGAGGAAAAGCAAAGGATTTCTTAAGATTTTTGAAAACCTGTATTCGATATTATTTCATTATTTATACATTTAATTTTTTTTATAAATAAAATTATTAATTATAAAAGAATAAACTATTGTCATAATTTTTGCACTTAATAAAAAATCATTAAAGAATAATGAGTTTTTTTACTTACTTTTCAGAAATACGTTAAATAAAACAACGGAAATCAAACTGCAAAATTTTTAGCAACTTGTGCGCCTCGTTTTTATAAACCAGTTCATTCTTGTTTGTAACATCCATTTCATTAACTAAACTCAGATAATACTTTGCTCTAAAATAATGCCCCATCGCAAAATATACTTTCCCTTAAACAAAAAAACTCTTAATGACAAAAAAACACTTGCAAACCCATTTGTACCTAGCATACATAGATTTGGTAAAAGAGATCTTGGTTTCACATTTTCAGCTTTTAAAAAATAAGAAAGAGCCTCTTCGTAATTTGTTTCAGGTACACGGGCATAAAAGAAATTCAGAAACATCTTTTGAAACCTGCATTTGAATTGTATTAATTAATGTCACTGGCAATAAGGGTTTTAAAAATACCATGAAAGGCTAGCAAACGAGTAGCAAAAATGTCCCAACATAAACAAAGTCACATTGTCATTTGGATTCAATTGATGTGCTCTCTAGAAAATAAAATTGCAGCAAAAACAAAATAATACGAAATAAGTTCCTTTGTACCACTAAATAACTTTGGACTTGCTCTGCATACTGCAGCTTTAACTTTCGTCCTTCAAGTTCCGATTTCTTATCCAAAATAATTCCTGCCCATTTATTAATTTGAGCATGATCTCTTTTATTTAAATATGCAATAGATATTAACTTATATGCCTCATTTATAATTTCTCCTTTAAATTCTTTTGTAGCTGTTTTATCATTTGATATTACATACAAAACTCTACAAACTCTCCAAAGTATTTCCCCATTAGAATAGTACTGCAAATAGTAAATTTTCACGTGAGGAACAATTCGAATCCAATAAAAAAAACAACAGTTTACATTTATGACTTACTTCAATTCCTGATGACTATTGTTAAATGCAAGACATGAGTATACAAAAAAAATGTTATAAAACAAAATACAATCACAACTATTATACAAACCTTTTTATCATTTAACAAATTATAAACATCCCAATAACAGCCTTTGTCATATAAGTCGTCGGCTTCTTTAATAATGCTCATGTTTTCTTTGATTAGGTCATCAGTTTTTCGATCTTTAACAAATGGTATGTGGTTTATTAAAGTGCCTATTGAAAAGCAAAACAATTTCTGGGGTCGGTTTTTGAATGATCGGCGAAATAATAAAGAACAACGACTTAAACAATGCATGGTTGTTGCACTTTATTGCAGGAACATTGTTTTTGTTTTGATTAATTTTATATTCAAGGGGTAGAAAATGGAACTTATAAACAGAAACTTAGTTTAGCCTTTTAAAAAGGCAAATCGGTTAATAAATCAGAGGAGAGGTTAATATCTGCTCTGTGTGTAAGCTACGTTCTCAATTCTCAGCATTTATTCTGCAACTACGAGTATATATAAACTTGTTGAAACAAAAAAACTGCAAACCATTGATGCCTCTAGAGGCATCGATTTTATTAATAGCAACAATAAAAGGGTAATGATTTAAGGAATTTCAAGAAGTAGGACTCCTGCTAATAATAAATAAAGACTTTCTAATGTGATCAGTTTTACATGATTTTTTCCTTAGATTCTGGGTGGTTGTGTATTGCTTGTTGTATAATATTACATCCCCTAAAGTAACTGAAATGTTAGGGGAAAAAACTTTGTTTAGAGTCGCGAATAAAATCAGAAAAATGTAAATAAAAATCATAAAACCAATATAAACAACAAAATTTTAAATTTGAGATCAAAAATAGGGGTTTGAACAAAGATTATGGTTTACATTAACAAAACATTGAATCAAAAAAATTATTATATATTACTTAAAATAAAGATAAATTTATGAAGTTTTGTGAGAAATTAACGCAAAACTTCTATTTATCTGCATTTTTACCTTCCAATAAGGTCAATTGATATGGATTCTTCAAATTCTTTGCACACTTTTCAAATATATTAGTTATTTATAATTACAATGTTGGTTACAGATTTTGACGTTAGTTAGTACCCCTGTGTAATCTCGGATAATCTGTGTGACGCCATTGTTCACCCTTTTTCTAGTGTTTTGTTTTGTAGATTGATAGAAAATAAATTTTATATTGATCTTACTATCAAAAAAATTAAACATATAGGAGAATATTGACGAAAGCTCCATTTCGAGTTAAGTGCAACCAGAAATCAATGGCCACATAAGTTAGATTTGAAGAAAAAAGACTGTCGAAAAAGCGTACAGCTCTTCTTCCTGTTTTGCAAGAAGTCTTTTCAATTTCCTACATCAAGTTTGTGGTATAAATCGAATCATCTATTGTGGAAGAAGAAATAAGGATGATTTGGCGAGATCAGTGGGCTTCAAGTGCACCATAACAATGTCTAATACTAGATGAGGGGGTGTGAACATGTACATACTCATAAACACTAAGAAATTCATTGAATCTCTAGTTATGTACAAAATATTTGATAATATCTTGAAATGGGAGAGTTTGCATTGTATCGTGCTCTTCGTTCTTACACACCAATATCAAATGAAGATGGAATATTAGAATTTCAAAAAGAAGATTTGTTTGAAATTTCCATACAAAGATCGTTCAATAGAAGCGATTCTGACAAGCCTGGATATCTGTTCGCTTTTAATTTGAGAAACAAAAAGTCTGGATATGTACCAGGTACCAAAAAAACGAAGACATTTACACAACTATTTGCTTACTAAAATGTTTTTCAGTGGAATATGTAGCTCTAGTAGGTTCTGAAGTTAATTACACCATACATCACCCTTCAGCTCCAGGTTTAGAAGTTGGTGAAGACTATTCTTACAAATCGCTTAAAGGTTACTTTAAAACAGCACAATATCTCTATCAAAACATTAAAATTCTTACTTGGTTTTAGATGTGGAACACAAAGAGGAACACAAATTCATTGATGTGTACTTTCTAACTCCGATTTTATGCAAGCATTGTAAGTTGCAAAACAATATACTTTTATGAGGTCGTGGACAAATATAACATATGAGCGTATGAGCGTATGACTACTCTGGTCGACATAAAATCTAAAGCATATCAATGAAGAATGCATCACAAGCGAATTCTTCATCGAATTTATCAGTTTTATAGCTTACTATTGAGAAAATAATCAATTACCAGTGAATAAAAAAAGACGATAAAGATCCTTGCAAACACAATATGACTGTTATCTTCTATTTTAGATGGATTCCATTAACAAGAAATGCCATACAATTGTCACCCATTTTAGATATGCCTGCAAAATCGTTTGACTATAATGAAAACATTTATCAGAAGATAAACTAATAACTCACACCATTTTTTAAGATAGTTCTTTCTTTTGAAATATAAATCAACTTAGCAAAAAGACTTATATGAAATGTAAACTTGTTTTAAATGCGCACCTGTGTACGCTTTGGCTATGCAAATTGCTTAGCAAAATGTGTATTGGTGCAAGAAATTTTCTATGGCTATAAAATCATTTATGAGTAATCAAAGATAATGAACTATTTGTGATTTGCATCAGATTTTTTTTGCGTTACAATGATTTTCTTTAAAATAATGTGGAAAAAGGTTCCCTTACAAACCAAAAAGAAATGGCATTATAAAGAGAATAAGCAACGTATGCGAGTTCTTTTTATGATTACACAGTGAAAAAATTCCGGTTCATAACATATTCGATGATGATCTAGAATTTTTCACTTTAGAATGAGCTTTTTGAAGAAAATGTGCTATAAGAAGTCCAGGAAATATGTATATTAATATGAAAAAGCTCTTGAATCATAAAATTTCCATTTCCTAGAATATTGAATATTCTTCCACTTTTTCTAGTTTGATTTTTATTGTTGTCTAAAATATTGGTTACCTAGTTCTCCTGTTTTTAGTGTTAATGGTGAATTTGTTCCGCAATAAAGTTTAGATCGTATTTTATGGTGACATAAAATTTTAAAAGCAATTATTGAACAATACACGGTTCCCATTAACACTTGAGCACGTTTCAGTTTTATGGTTTATTGTGGATCTCTGTCCCTCCTCCAAATATCATATCTTAATAATGAAATATATAAATAAATACAATTGCATTTTGTCTTAGGAAACATAAGAAAGGATGCAATTAAATTTATTGAAACGCTTTTTAATGTCAACTTTTATATTGTTCGAATTTTTTTGCCGTCGAGAACAATTGCAAGGGTATTACATGAAAACACATATTTCATTTTACAGTTACAGTTCAATAGAAATTACTTGATTTATTTAATAATTGTAACTGTTTTAATTAACAATTGATGTATCATATAAACAGTAATTTTACATTCTATGGCTTTGATTTCATCAACAAAGTAATTAACATTTGACACATATAATACAATATGAAACAAATTCTACTGGTAATCAAATTGCGCCCACAATCTTGAATATTTTATATTTGTCCATGGCAAAAATTTTGACCACGCTTGGTATACGTTCTACCAAAAAAAAAGCACACGAACGTCAAGTGGAACGCAGAGAGGAAGATTTTGATCAACTAACCAATTCTTCTTCTCTCCCTTTTCGAAAACTGTTCTACATTTATTCTCTTCTGTTCTGTTTAAAGGCAAAGACTACATTTGGGGCCAAGGCCGAGTTGGTGTGAAATGCAAAGGTGAGTTTTTGATGAGGTTGAAAATTGTTTAACTCTGAATGGAACGAAAGAGAGAAAAAACGTGTGTAATTTCGAGTGCATTACATGTTAAAGTTTCATGATTCTTTTTCTAAATATTCATATATGCATGTTTCCACCAGATAGAGAACGTTACAGAAAGTTAAAAATATGTTGATATCAGATTATTTTGAAGGATTAAATCCTCTAGGGCGGTCATTTGATTACCTTGACAATTATTGGCCATGACTAGTTATATAGAAGCATCCAACAGCAGCTCCCAACAGTATGTATTTAGTATATCCTACGAAAATGTGGCAACATCGTATTTCGATAATCGTCCGCGTGTTACTATCAAGGACATTTCTCACACCATTTTGCTAATTAATTTATTGAATTAAAAAAAAATTAAATGACTATGAAACCTAGAACCTCAGATAGCTGATATTTTTGATATGATCAAATGAATATTGTGGACAAAGTTAGATATGGAAAATATTTAGGGAAACCGGCTAGCAGGGTTCCTTAATGATTATCGTTTATAAAAAAACCAGCTGCGTGAAGATGGGTCCTTTTTGGGTGGGGATGGAACATACAGTGTTTCCACACATACTCTCCTATAACATCCATCCAAAAGCAACAGAAATATGTTGTGGTGGTGGTGTTGGAGGTGCTGCTAGCTTTTGGCTATAGCAACTTAGCAAGTATTCTAGCAACCATTCAAGTAAGTACGCAAGCGTATTTTATACTTCATAGACTAGTTCCCAGTTCTTCCACCCGGTAGTAAAGTGAAATTATAAAGTTTGTAAGCTGCGCTGTGCACTGTGCAATTGTGCAGTGGGGCCCCGACGTTGAATGTTTTCATTTCGTTATAAATAATATATATTAAGATATAGTATATGATTTCTGTTAAAATATAAAATTAAAAAAAAGAAAAACTACGTAAAACTAAATGAAGAAAAATTGCTATCTCGTATAAAATATAAGAACTAATAAACAAATCGAATAATAATGACGAAATGAGTGTACACGAAATCGAAAGTAAAGAATCGTCCAGTGACTGTGATTCGAAAAATAAAATGTACCGACGAGTAACAGCAGCAGCGGCGGATCCAAAGTTGTCTTCGCTGCTGCCTTTGGTGGCCCTAGTTGATACTGAAAATTACATGTTACGAGGAATTGGCCGGCCGGTTTCCGCTACACCACCATCAACCACCACCACCAACACCAATACCGCAAATCTAATATCATCAACAATCAATTTCGATAATAATTTCCTACAACTTGATGGTGACATGGACATATTAGATAGTAGTACAACAACACCAACATCAACATCTTCAAATTCGGTCCACACAAATAGCAACAATATTAATAACACAACCGGATCATCATCAGCCACAACAAATGCAAACAGAATCCACGATACAGATGTATGTTGGACAAGGAATACAACAGATATATCTACTGGTGGCTTCTGTGCACGTATTCTTTCGTTCCATTCATTTTTGTGCTCATGTGAATTGTCATGTTGCTGCAATTGCGGCCCCTTGTGTTCTACAGATTGTCATGCTTGCTTCCACAATTTCTGTCTTCGTTTCTTTCCAAATTACACGTGCCAGAGGGACAACGATGCATTGCCACCAGCAATCCTCGATTATGATAAGGTATGTATGAAAGTAACAAGCTAAATTACGAACCAATACACATTTTAATACAGAATTAGTTAACCATTCGCCAAAAGAACAAAGGAGAGCGCTTTATTAGCCCCTTAAAATCGATATTTGCGCAGGGTATATCTGAAACCGGCTTTTCCGCTACCGTTTTGCTCTTCGTCCGACCTGCTTCTTTTTTCCCGATCAACTTCTTTACACGTTTTCATGTATTTTTTTTACGAAACTTTGTATATTTTAAATTCTCAGTTGTCTATATCAAAATTTTCTATCTATTCATATACATAGATATATGTTATATGTACATACGCGGTATATGTAGTATAATATATACATACACCATATCGACCTTGACTATAAGAATGCTGTGAAGCCGGTTAAAATTATTGTCAATGTTTTACTAACACCACATACATATTCATTATATGGATATTGATATAAAGAGAAGAAAAAAAGAGATACCTCTTTACTACCCCTTTAACTTATTTTCTATGTTACATATAAAATATTTAACAACAAAAGCTCTTCACATTCGTTAAATATAAATAATAGCATGTTCAATTTTATTAGCACTTTTAAATTTATTAAGCATTATTATTACTTTACTACCTATTTAATTCGTTCAAACGTCCTAATATTAAATTGTAATAATTCCCGTATTTTATTGAAGCCATTATCATTTTTACGAGCCTTATCACAATGTTACGATTTTGCATATATATATATAGTCATTTGTTGATATGCTATCTATTATTGTGAACTATTGTACTTGTAATAAGTGTCTAGCGTAAAGAGAAATTCCATTTTCTGAGAAAATTTACGCAAATATCAAGAAAACAAATATTTATTTTATTGTCTATTGAAAACATGTGTGAGTGTGTCTATGCTTATATAATTGAACTGTTCTTAGTGGTATAGAAAAAAAATATATTAACAAGAAAAACCGTTTAATTATACAAATAAATGGTTTAAAAAAAACGCATATTTATATATGCATGTAACTCCATTCCATTAAATGAATAACATAAAGAACGCTGTTTTAATTTAAATTAAAGTTCGGCTACACCGAAAAGTGTGTGTGTATAAATAAAAATCAGTCTGTATGTAATTACAAGTAAAAGAAATACAGATTAGTTAAATGTAGATAATAAAGAGAAGGAAAAAAAATCACATATAAAAATTTAATTACGTTAAGTAATTTATATTTATGAAAATTGATAAATAACACTAATAGCATAATATTATATGTTAAGTCTTGTACACTATACTTACTATATGTATACATTAAATCTTGTATACTTGTTGAATTTATATACATATAAGCTAATAATGAAATGATAAAAAATTATGGTAATTAAATAACGGTTACGATTTTGTAATACTCAATAGCCGAGACAAATCGGTACGCATTTTCTTAATATAACTCAATAATGTTGCATTTTAAAGAAAAGTTCAAGAAAAGCATTTAAACGATATTTCAAAATGATCATGTCCTTATGTCAAATGTTAATTATAATTATTTATTAATTAATTAGACTTATTTGTTTGGTGAGTGGGCTTTTGCCAATAACTATTAAATTATTTAACACTCTCATTTACACGTGCCTTCACACACACACACACACAAATATCAACGGTTTTTTCATGAATTTTTGTCTAAAAAAAGTTTTTCTGACCTACATACTTTTATTTTATGTCATGTACTTAAATTAAATTTATAATATAGTAATTTTTAGTAAAATCCAAATAAATCTTCTATAAAAAAAACTAAACAGACAGAGATAAAAAATTATTCAAAGCGCATAATTTATATTTCTATTTGATTGTAAAACACTTGTTTAAATAGGTAATAAAATTTATTTTCGTTGCTCACTTTTATTAGAACAAATTATTATTTGAAAAAAAAATAGTTTTGAAAACATTTGCGGATACCGTAGCGAGGTTTGTGCACGCTTTTCTGAAAGAGTTTCATTTGAAATTTGCAAATGATTATTAGAAATTGTTGTTAGCATTTATTAAGTATTCGAAACAGAAGCATTTCTAATAACATATATTGACCCGGGGAACCTCTACAATTTTAAAGAAGTCATAAAAGTTTCAATAAAGTGTAAGGTAGCCATTCACTGTTTGTGTGTATGAATTTATACATTGATTTTAATTATATGGTTAAAAAGAGCATTTATCCAGCTATACATTTGATTTTTTTTTTATATTTAAATTCTCGGTTAATGACCGTGCGTGGGCTTTTCAATAGAAATCATTAATAGTAACTTCAACAATTATTTCTAAAGATTTTGACAGAGCAATAAAAAAAACTAGACACTACACATTTATGTGACACTATAATATCAAGAAAAGAAAAATTAAGAAAGTGAAAAAATCAAACATTTAACAGTCAAATATACTATTAATAAAAATCATTTGATTGACATTTGCTCATTAACGAATATTATAAAAATATTCATCAAATATGATAATAGTTTTATATTGATGTCTAACATATGTTCTCTTTTGATGTTTTTTGAAATGCAAAGATCATTTAAGTGTGTTTAATTGCAAATAAATTCAAATTAACATCATCAAAAAGAAATGTGTATGGATGCGACAAGATATGGGAAGAAAAACAAACTTTATAATATAGTTGTAGCGAATAAATAAAGGGGAAAAAAGCGTCCTTCCTCCTTTGTTAGTTTCCTTCATTTTACGAACGTATACACCACAATTTTGTCAACATTACATGTAGGGGTAGTGTGCGTTTTTTTGTGTATAAAAAACATTACGTAAATTAATATAAGGGGTTAGTGGTGGTGTTCCATGACACAGTATGGCTTTGTAGGAGAGAAAAAAGACGTCCTTTTTGTTGTTATTGTTTTCTTATACACAAAAGGTAGAAAACGTTACTGTTTACTAAAAATACTTATGGCTGCTGTTCAATATAATGATAATATAGTTAAAAAAAACGGGAAAAATCTATATTCTTGTTTACACAATTCCAAACAAATTTCATAGCTAAAATAACTCTGCACTGAAGTTTTTTCGGAATTCAAAGCTCTCCCTTCAAAATAGAAAATGTGCTCATCTCAACAATAAACTTGCTTCGATTTTCATAATTAGCCTCTTTTTCTGGTACTCGTCGTAAATTGTCTATTTGATTTTAATGAGGGGTGATCTATATGAATTTGTTTGCTGTTTCTGTTTTAAAAGCGAAGTTTTTTTTCCGTATATTAGAAGGAACAATGTTATCGTTGAGATATACACAGATATTGCCTAGTTTTATACGCCTCATCATTGGCATATGAGCGCATACAATGTTGTCAGTTTGTGCTTAAATGTTATAAAATGAATTTTAAGTTCCACGTGTGTTAAAAACTCACACTACACAAACTGACTGAACTCGCCTAAAATTTTTTCCAACCAGTCTCTTTAACAATATTTTCTGTAGAGAATAATTAGTGAAAAAAGTTTGCAATTTGAGAAGTTCTTCCACCGAAGGGGGTTGAGGCAACTTTCACCCTCACAACAACACACGTATCCAACTTTTTCTGAGATGAAAGGCGCGTTTAGTTCTCATTTTAAATCAAATATATTAGCCAGTCTTTTTTATATTCTTTGTGAAATTATTGAAAGAGAGAAAAATGGGAAAGTTTCCCAAAAATTTGTCCAATGTCTTACATAAGCAGAAAATATTTTCGTGTTAAATTTGCTATTCAAAAATGTTTAATGCAATATATATATATATATATATATATAATGGTTCGTGCACGTGTTTTTAAGGAATAAAATTTAAAACGCAAAAATTCACCAGATTAAATATTAAAGATTCATCAAAAGGGAAAAGATATGATATCGTATTCTGTTTATCATATGTATTTTCTATAAAGGATTTTTTAGACATTCAACACAAACTCCCAAGTAATACGATGTAGCTATTTTTTTTCTCCTCTGTGCTCTCATACGATTAGACATTGTAGAAATGTTTACGTAGCTGTATTTTCTTATAATATAAATATTTCTTTATTTAGTTAAATGTACTAATAAATATAATTTATATTTATTGGTCATCTTTGCAGAGATTACAGTTATTGAAAAAGTCCAAGCACAACTGGCTCACAATTTGACAAAAATTATATAATTAAACGTGTAAAAATATACGTTGTAGAAATGGACAGAGAGAAAAGTTTTTTAAATGACTTTTTTACTGTACGATTCATATCTTTCCAACGTTTCTATTTTATGTACATACCGAATAGAAATATAAACGCTATTTCGCACGTAATTTATATGAAATGAAATCTTTGCTAAATTCATTTGTTTTTATTTCAAATATCTTGTTTTGTTTAACAAAAATTATAAATTTCTTTTCAAATCCAACTTGTATTTCATATTTTTTCTCATTTTTTCTTAGTATCAGCACAATTTATAAATAAACATAATTCTACATCGAGAGAAAATTTTTTATAATAATTTTCTCTTTAGTTTGGTGTGACACAAATTTGCCTATAATCATTTTTTACAACGTGCATACTATCTTATCACTGTATTAAGTTAATTTCTTTATTTTACAAACTGATATAGTCATTTAACTATATTCGAGTACGAAGTTGAAGTGTACGTGAACAGAAAAGAAATTAGAAAATAATCAAAAGTGATAATTTGGATACGTGCCCACCAATTAAAATGCCAATGTTATGTTTTTTTTAATCAAGTCAAAATTAAATCATACGTGAGCATACATCCATAAGAATCTATGAAAAGTGCTCATTTTCCTTGAAAGTCAACATTTCCTCAATTAAAATTGAGGACGAGATGTCCAGTTGTTTCGCCACACATATTGCCCCTATCGATAGAGTGAATTCCTCTCTTCAATTGATGGCAAATATTTTTCCAAATTAATTGCATCCATTTGTACAACCCCCCACAAGAGAGAAAGAGATATCTATAAATTATTCACTAGACTGCGCATTGATTTTTGGCCAGCGTTAACACGTTTATGTAATCATAATTTTTCTTTAAATAAATTTTATGTATTTTCACTTGTAATCATAATTTATCCACAATGTTAAAAAACGTTCCAATCTTCACACACACATACATATATTTGCTTTATTTTTTTTTTGAAACATAATCCATCTTGTTCGTTTTGCATATCCTTTTTATATAAAATATAAGAAGACTTCTTCGGAGAGGAATATTTTTTATCATTTTCGTATAAAAGCCTCGGAAATACTACTCTTACACAATAAAAATCATATTATGCTTATAGCAGATTAAAAACTGCACGCTTAGATAGTTTTTTTTCTTATGCAAAGTGAGGTGTAAGCTGAAAATGAAAAAATTCCTTATAATTTTTCATGTTGTATGAATTTTATGTATTAGAAGAAGTGAAATAATAGAAAACAGCATGTTTGAATGAAAACAATGTCTAGTTTTTCTTATAAAATAAAAATGCCATTATTCGTTCAAACACAATGAAATAATAAAAATGTATAAAAAAATTTTCATATTGTATTCTATCAAAGCTAAAATTGAATGTTTTTCTGCAATGGATGACCTATTCTTAACTGATTTTATGTCCTCTTAAAATAATTGAGTTCAATTAGGTCGAATTTTGACTATACAATACAATAAATGTTACACTTTTTATATATGTTTAGATTTATTATTTACTCATTACTTTAAATATTTGAATTTGTGTTTTTAAACTGAATTGAACTGATAATATATATCTACTCGTTGTAGGTTATTTTATAAATTAAGTGCATTGAAATTTGATTCGAAAGTACCTACATTTAAATCATGTACAAATGCATATATGATTTGTTTCATGGGATTTCCTTTTTTAATTCAATACCAGAGACTATAATAAAAATTGATATATGTAAAATGTATTATAAAATTGAATTAATTTAAGTGACTTTATTCGCAATAATTTAATGCGTAATTATAACAAAAATAGCTTACAAATAAGGTTAATTGTGCAATAATTGAATTTTTTTTCGATATATTTGACTTAGTAAGTAATAAAGTATTTTTCTTGTATATCAGATTACATAATCAAAATAAAATGTAAAAATTGCACATTTTATGCTTTTAATTAGTTAGTGTTTAAGTACGTAGTAAGGTGGAATTGGTGGACTTTTAATTTCTATACTCATCTAATTAAATTTATATATTATATATTTAACTACACCTTGCGTTCTATATGCTTGAATCCTCGCTTGAACCTATGTACTTTATTATATATATATATATTATGTTACATATATATATATTTATTACATTTTATATGTATAACGAGAAATCTTATCTCAGGTCAAGCAAATGCATACGGCGATTTTTTAATTGGTGTTAAAAGAGATAAGTGAAATTGATTGGATAAAAGTTTAATTAAATTCAACTTAAGATATGACGCACAATGTTATCAAAATATAATATAATATCATTTACTATCCTGATGTATTCAATGTGAATAAGTTCTAGAGTGTTCTCTCCACTTTTCACCCTACCAATAATGAATATGACATAAATTCAATGTACAAATCAGAAGTAAGGCACCTTAGTACAGATTTAGGTAGAATAGAATTTTTATTTTTCATTTACCAGTTAAAACTAGTTACAGTTATGTACAATATGCTCTTTTTTATAATGTTGAATTTCTTAACAGACACATTGCCTACTCGACGAATTGAAGAAAATTCATACATATGGCTAGAAGTTAATACTCGTACATTGAAGGAAAAATAATGAGTTATTTTCGATTCATTTCATTCGCTATACATATATAATCTCATTAAAGTTCTATAGAAAATTGTAATATCAAATGGAATTATAATCAGAATTTTTAATAATAACTTGATATTATCCTTGCAATATTAAATATATGTATGATTGTGTGCACGTACACTCGTACAATATACGAATATGTCTTTGAATAAGTCGGATTTTTCATCTAGGTACCTAAGGTAGTTAGAGAAGTTGTGCATAGCAGATATTTCAGCATTTCCATTTCCTATATAGAATGCATACGTAAATATGACCAATTTTAAATACATATTTGCTCTATTCTCCAATGTTATCGATGTACATGTGGATCGTTCGTTGTCCGGACTGTATGAAATATGATTTTTTGCCATGCAGTCCATTTAAATATAATTTTAACAGTTCAGTGTTGCCAACAATTTATTCTTTCTTTTAACGAGTACATTGTTTCTGTGTTATATTTAGTTTAACCTCGTATAATATAATACGGAAAATGATTTCATTATAAAAATGTTAAGCAGTTAAAAAGGGAGGCAGCAGGCAGCAAGCGCAGCATACACAACGTTACATAGTAGTGTTGTCACACATTTAAATTCTCTAATAAAAATTTTTTCCCCTAGATAATAATTATTAGGACAAAGTTTAAATTTGATGCTGAAAACTTTTTATTAGGGCGCCCCTCATTGCGTTTCTCCTTTAATGTTTTCAAACATTCCTCTTTTGAATTTAAAACATAATTCAATTGAACCGATCATACTGAACTGTTTCGCTAACTATGTTAGAACAAATTTTCTATAAAAAAACTTTTTATATGAAATATATTTAGTAGATAGTAGATTTCAGAACCGTAGCTCTCTCTATTCTATACTCTCGATTTTGTATATAATATACTTGTATTTGATAGGTGCGTCATCGTCCAATCGTGAGCTTTTCGCGTTGCTATGCAGTACTGTACATACAGTCTTTCTCTCTTCTAACTCATTACTTTATATATATATATATATATATATATATGTATCATCATCGACGAATTGCCGAAATGAAACTCGCAAATACGACCTCCGGGTTACTCTGTGACCATGTTCATTCACTCTTTGTCGATTTCACCGAATCTAAAGCGTTTCATTTTTTTTTCATCATCATCATCATCATGATCATCATCACATTTTTGCTTCTTCACTTCCATGTATATTATATACGGCCTACTACTAGTAGGTATGGTTGAGATATCTATGATGAATTTCACGAATTGACCTATTTTAATTTGAAATACTCCATTCTGACAACCTATACATATTTAATAACATTCAATTAAGTCCTTAAATTTTTCATTTGACTTTTGTTCTGATTCAGGATTTTACAATGCACTTTGTTCATCTTACAACATATGTGGAACATAAAATTGCAATCAATGTTTTTTATTGTATTGTCTACAAGTTTTGTAGAAATGAAAATCGTTGTGGATGAGACAAAAACATTTCGTATACCTAAAATGTATCGAATGGACGTGGATTTTTCCATATTTTAGGAAATTTTAATTTCAAATGGAGCTAAGGACAACAAATCATGTAAAATACATTTGTAATTTATGGCCACGTATCCAAATGGTATTTTTAACATTTTGTTTTTTGAAAAATACAACTACGCCCATCAAACAAACATACAAGAGAGAAAGAATTCTCTTGGATTTATTCATAAAACAGTAGAGTAAAAAGTCCAACGAATTAAAATAATTGAAAGCACTGATAAGTGTATCTATTTTTGTAAAATGTTAGGATTATTTAAATAATGAAATTATATATTTATAATTTTTTTTCGAATGTATCCCAAATTAGATAAATTAGTAAGAGGTGGTAGAACAACAACATTTGAAAAAAAATGAATTGAAATTAAAAATAGAATTTGGAAAAAATAAAATGGAGATTATTCACTTTTTGAATAAAACTGTTCATATGTATATGATAATTTTATTTCATATAAAACACAGAGCTAAGCCTTTTACGACTGCCATTATAATATTATTATTAATAAATTTATCAGTACAACGAAACACTTTCCTATTATGTATTTAAAATAATACAATGAAAGAATGATGAAGAATTTACAAGATAAATAATACCCATATTTAATTGCGCAAAATTTCTAAGAAATTTTTCAACATTTAGTCACAGTTTCACGATATTAATAATTTTTAATGCATTGTTTACATATTTTGAAAAATGCCCAAGTATAATTGTTCATTTGTCCTTATTTAAATTGTTGTTTAAACTAAAAGTTATTTTTGAACTCAATATTGCATATTACCATTAATAACATTGTAACAAATTATTGTAGTACGTTGAATTTTTCAAAAACTACATCGCATCTACATTAAATAGTTTGTGGTCGTTAAAGCATTAGCATAATTTAATTGACGAAATTATTTATTAGTGCTAGTTAGCGTTTGGAACTCTTGTTAAAAGAGACATGGTACTCGTACGAGTATAATAGAAATGTGACGGTATAAAACACTCATAATACATTTACAACTACAACTAATTACAATTTTAAAGTATGAACTGCAAAAAATTTTATTTCTATAGAGAGTCATTCATTTATGCATTTACTGTAACAGCTCCTTAGAAATAAGGTATTGTTATTCAATTTGTGTGTATAATTTCTAATTATACAATTCGTTTTAACTTGTGCTAAAACAAGTATACGCTGTAATAAAATTTTAAATTATTTTACTGCGTATACTTAAAGATTTTAGAATCGTCTGTGTATCTTAAATGCACTTGTCTCAATATAAAATGAAATACAATTTTCTATAGTCTGTGTACAAAAACACATTCACATTTTCATATACACAAAATTATAAATAAACATTGTAATTTAATGTTATTTTTCTTTTTCGTTTCATAATCTATAGCCAATATCCGATTGGTCATCATCTCATGTGGTTAAATGGATGGCTGCTGTGAATTTGTATCCATATTCAGATGTATTCCGATGTAAGGACATCAAGGGCTCCGATTTGATACACTTGGATCGCGAAAAACTTTATGTAATAAAGAAAAAATCAATAACAAAAAAAACATGTCAAACTAATTCCGAATCCATTGTTACAGAATATGGGAATAAAGGATGAATTCCATCAAAAAGCTATACTAGCTTGCATCGAAGAATTACTGAACAAACCAATAGATGACAAAATCTCCCTTATTGAACAAAATGAATATAGGAATTTGGATCAATTCTCTCACAATTTATTAGAACATAGTTTTAGTTCGTTGGAACGTTGTGACAAATGTACAAAGTACCTGCGAGGCCTTTTACATCAGGGTTTCATATGTCAGAATTGCGGTCTGATAGCACATCGAACATGTGCCGCCACTGGTCTACCAACTTGCACTCATCGACCAACAGAAGAGCGAACACATTACATACAATTCAAATCGTTTTTCGGCGAAGGTCTCTGTTTACAATTCAATATAAACGAATCACCAGCACCACAATTAATCATAAATTGTGTACGAGAATTGGAAGAGCGTGCAAAGAACGATGAGAAATTAGAATTATACAATTTATATTGCGCCACACCGCCAGCAGATCAAGTTGCAATATTATTAAAACGTATGGAAGAATCACCATCAAATATTGATTTCTCTGAATTTAGTCCGGTTGTAATTGCGAGTATATTCAAAAAGTACTTAAGAGAATTACCAGATCCACTAATACCAGTACAATGGTATGACAAATTTCTTGAAGCTGTTAATGTGAAGAAACGTAACGACGAAGAATGTACATCAATATTGCGTCAATTAGTCGAAGAATTGCCACCGCATCATAAGTCGACATTACGTTTCATTATGGGACATTTGTGTCGTATGTGTCAAATGGAATTTAGTAGAGGAAATCGTAGTCCACCGACTGTTCTTATACAAGTTATGTGTTACATATTCTTACGACCACCATGGGAACGTATAATGTAAGTAAACGTTTTTGATAATTTATTGGAAAAATCTAAACTATATCTATTATTTGCAGTCAAGTGGTGTATAACACGCAAGCTCATAATCGAATTGTGGAATTGTTACTGTTAAACTGTGATTGGGGTGAAACGTTGCCGGAATTTGCATCAGCACCAGCAATACCACCACGAAAAGTATCCAGAATGGGAAGCAGTAGTACAAGTACAACAATTGATAAAGATAGAACAAATCAATTATTCGAGGCTGAATGGTATTGGGGCGATATAAAGAGAGAAGAAGTGAATGAATTGCTTAATGATACAATTGATGGCACATTTCTGGTACGTGATGCGTCCAGTAAATGTGGTGAATATACATTGACGTTGCGTAAAGGTGGCGCAAATAAATTAATAAAAATTTGCTACCGAAATGGCATGTACGGCTTTACAGAGCCATATACATTTCATTCAGTTGTCGAATTAATTAACTATTTCCGTAATGTATCATTATCACAATATAATGCATCATTAGATGTGAAATTATTGCATCCAGTATCTAGATACAATTCGGAAGAAGAAATGGCAAAGACTGAAAAAATTGAAAAATTGTTCGAGTATTTGAAGCAAGTTAATCGACAAATGGAAGATAAAAATAAATCATTGGATTTGTTTTCGAAAGATTTCAATAAAACATCGATTGAAGTGGCAACAAAACGACAAGCTCTCAATTCACTTAGAGAACTAGTCAAAGTATTTAAAGAACAAACAAAAATACAAGAGAAATTACAAAATGAAGCGCAACCACATGAGAGGAAAACGTTGAAGTTGAATTGTGAATTGTTAATAAGTCGATTAGAAATGATGGACAGTAGTTGTGTGCAACTAGATGAGAATCTACAGCAACGTGAAGCGTACAATAGGTCCGTTGAACGTGAATTGACGACACTTAAGCCAGAAATAAACAGTTTACGTAGAGATCGAGAAAAGTATATACGTTGGCTTCAGCAACGTGGCGTTAGTATGCCGAAAATTCAGCAAATGTTGAACGACGACACGGTTGAGAATGCAACTGAAATCGATGTGGACACATTGCCACATAATGATGAACGTACATGGCTTTTACCGAATTGTACAAGAACCGAAGCCGATTCGCGATTACATGGCAAACCGGATGGCACATTTTTAATCAGAAAATCCAAATCGAGAACTTCAAATTATGCTTTATCAATTGCTTGTAACGGTACTACAAATCATTGTATCATCAACGAAACAAATAAGGGACTTGGTTTTGCTGAACCGTACAACATTTATCCAACATTAAAGGATTTAGTATTACATTATGCAACAAATTCATTGGAAATACACAACGATTCGCTCAACACAATGTTGTTACGTCCGATATTAAGTAATTATGTACGTGACGATTATGACACATCCACCGATAGCAACAATTTTGTGGAATAATTGTGATATATATATAAAAACAAAATATAAAACTGCTGTGACTTTTTATATTTCCATAATATTAAACAAAAAAATGAATCGTGATGGTGATTAAAATAAAAAAAGCATATATATATTATATATGTATATATAAATAGATATATATTAACTATGGAAAACCAATGACTTTTTATTCAATTTTAAAACTATGTTTCTTCTTTTTGCTTAATCACCATATTTAAAAATTGACTGTGATAGTGTACTAAAGAAAAAAATAATGAGAGAGTTTTAGGTTCACATTATTATAACATTAGCACAGGCTTATAAATATATGTGAATAAAACTACATTAATAACATGCTACTACGAAATAATGGCAAAAAAATCAGAGAAAATGTGTACGTCGACAGGTCGACGAATGTTACCACATTCGGGGTAGCAAACTTGTAATTGTTATTGACCAGTTTTATGGTAAAATTGAGACTTTTTATGTTATGAATAAAGGGCAAATTTTAAATAATGTAAAGTTTGTATTGATTTCTCTAAAATGGTGTTTAATTTATACCAAACTCTATTTAGCTGCATGCAAATGGAAATTTATAAATAAATACCAATGTTTAGAAAAACGATACAAAATTTCATTTCAAATTTGCCATTAAGTCTCTGAAAATTTATTCTAGTGATCTGTAATTATGAGATATTTTTGTTATAATGCATAAATATGTATTTTAATTGCTTATTTTTGAATGAGAAAGCATTCTAGATAAATGTAAAGTATATGAATAAATTGAGATCATATTTTATATCATTTTATATATATTATATTAATTTGCATTGTGATGATTCTTGTTTATAAATATGAAAACAAAAAAAAACCCCTGTGCAATGTTTCTAGAATTATTTCGTTTAGTATTTATTTATATTTCGTAGATTTCGCTTTGGAATTTTTAAGTTTTCTTCTTTTCAAAAAGTACAAATTTTGTATTATTTTCTAATATTACTTTTTTCATCCATGCTTTAAAATCGATTTTACATGAAACAAAATATCTAGAATGTTTTTAGTTTACTTTTGTACTGCTATAAATGGAAATATATTGGAATTTTAAAAGAAACAATTTTAAATATATTTGAAGATTATATATGAGTAGTTTGTAGGTCTTTTGATTTCATTGTTCCTTTTTTCCCGCAGTATGTGCCATAATAATTCATAACTACAATACATAAATAACAAATGTTGGTGTGTAGATATCAGCAGATAGAAAATACATGAAATAGGACAAACGCTTTTTGCAATAAAACGATCAATGCTACAAAGGGACCACAAACAACTCATATAACAATATCCGAATAATGATTTTTTTTCTATATTAACCGTCGCAGAAATTTGTTTAATTTAAACAAACTAAACGTGTACTCAAACTGATGATCAGTTTTTTTTCTATATATTACTACTGTATGTCGATGAATTTTTGTTTCGCTTTTAATTCAAGGTATATTTATATGTAAAACATTTCTTACCACATAATTTTTTTTGTTATTCATACTTGATTTACATATAGGTTTGTTACACACAACAAATTTAATGTACATACCTACAACTAATACATACATTTTTTTAAAAAAGGTAGAATTTAAATATTTGATAATGTTCAAAATTTTATTAAAGTTTTTGAATATAGTATTTTTTAAATTTGTAAAAAAGAACTGTTCTTATGCTGTTAAATGTCATCTAAATAAATTATTAAAAAACAGTGGAAGGCCCGTTTTATTAATTATGTATTGTATTACCCTTATAAATTGCATGCTCTTTGTATATTCTGTGTAATGCTCTCGGAACAAAAGCATATAAAAATGTGATACAATTTGTAAACAGACTCATACATAAGTATATTTGCGGGTTTTTCTTTTATTAATTGCTGATATGATAAAAATTCTTCACTAATTTTTATTTTACCTACAGTATAACGCGGCTTTGTACTAAAGATAACAAACAAAAAAAAAACAACAGTTTGACAAAAAAGGTTTTCTTTATTAAACAAGAGCATAGGCCGCATAATTTGCGACACCGCAACGGTTTTTATGTCTTCTCAATCGCATATATCCATTTTCACCCCAATGACTGCCCCACCAATTTTTTAAAATCCACGCATCTTTTGTATATCCAACAATTAACATTGCATGATTCACTGTAGCCGAAGTGCAAGCAAAATCGTCATAAATACCACGACTGAAAATAAAACAATAAAAACCTCCATAGTTAAATTCGTCAATTTGCGTGAAAAACATTACTGATATAATTGAAATGTGTGCGGACTGGCATTTATTGATGCTGCAACTGGACCAATTTTAGCAACCGCTATTTCCAATGCCCGTTCATCACGTGCAGGTAAAATTGCCCACGAACTAACATTCACAATAGCCCTGTGCTTGTCGAAATGACACCTTTGTTGCTAAAAGAAAAAAAATGTTAGATTCTATTGAATGTCGCAAAAAAAATCATGAACTTTTGCAGTATAAGGGTAGTCAGTGTACGCCATTAATCCGCCCACTTTGTCTAAATATTTCAATGTATTTCTTAGAGAACCTCCACTGCACCCATAATTACCATTTGAAATGCTACAATCAACAATTTGTTGTTCGCTGAAATAATTAATTAATCAGCATGTGTATGCACATTCATTTATACCATATTCGAATTTGAATAGATACCTTAAAGGTACCAGTTTATTTGTTTGTTTAAACACCTGTGCTTGAATAACACCAGCAATACTGAACGCATAACAGGAACCACAGTCCTTTTGATTGTAAACAGGTGTATGAAATCCTTTGTCAATCCAGTTTATTTCCTCTGGTATTGAATGAAGTTTGTGATATAAATCACCAACCACTTCAGAAGGATTCGCAATTCTTCTATGTTTACTTTTTGTTAATTTCACCATTCTTTGTAGATAATGTTGTTGGCTCTAAACAAATCATTCCTCTAATAAAAGGAGGACTTTTTTGACACACTCACCATGTCGCTTAAATGATTATCCTTTATTGTAAAGCTATGTATTCCTTGGGCTGCTTCCTCATTGTGTTTTTCAATTCGACGTAAATTCTCTTCCCATGCCAAACGTTTTGAGGTATCATGATAGCCAATATAAGTTTTATTATACTTTTTCTAAAAATTGCATATTTTTATATGAATAACTGTAACTTAAAACTTCCTTATGTTCGTGGACTAACAACATTTTTAATAAAATTGTGCAATAAAACTGCACATAAATACATGAATTCCAAGAAAATAATCAATTTAAAAGTTAATTCTGGCAAACATTTAAAAATTTTATGACACTGCTAGGAATTTGTACCTTAAATTCATCCCAGGCATCGTTCAAATGACTACTTTGCGACAAAATTGCATCTTCTTTTCCATGCGCTGAAATCTGCTCATTCTTTTTATAATACCTTCAAAGAGGAAATGTTATATGATGTAACTTACCTTAAAATTTCGCCACAATACATCCAAGTCAGAGTTTTCGTCACTATTCTTCCCACAAGAAACAACAATTGCAAGAAAAAGAAACCGAATTGAATACATTTTAAGTGATTTTAATTTTACCAAGTAGTCTACATGAATTTGCTTTAATAAAAGTATATAAATTCGAATTTAGTTGACTAGTCATATTGTTAGAGTGCTGACTATGAAAATTTGTAAAAACTTAAAGTTTTGTGCTAATTTCAATACGTTTACAATGTTAACATATTTAAATTTGTATTTCCCACCAAATAATGAAGTAAAAGCAGCGCACTCAAGAGCTTAAGTCCGTGACATTGTATAGGCTATAGCGCATAAAAAATTTAGTCGCTTTCGAACTAATCTACTACTTAGCGACAACATACAAGTCGCTCTTTTTATCGGGGTTATACTCCCGTCAAAAACGTCAAAAAATCAAATAAAAATGCATCATCCCTAATAACATCAATTCATATTTAATAGAATTTAATAAAACTCATCGAATTTAATAGATCTGTGTATTTAATTGTGATAATATTAATTTAATTTGTAAAAAATGGCTGAATCTGGAATTGACTTAGGATATGATTTGTCTGCTCTTTTAAATGATGATGAATTTGACATTGATAGTGCAATAGATTTTGAAGATTTTATTGGTACACCGAAAAATCAGGAATATTATGAATTAACTTCTAAAACGTTGCCTGTTACCGAAAGGTGAGGTGTTAATAAATGAATATAATACTTGTTTGCTTGCTATTCATGTGAAATTTTTCAATCTTTCACAACCCACACTTGACTATTTTCGAGGGCATATTTATGGAAAATTCAATGAGAAATTAATTGTACTTTTTCTGATCTATTAAGCTGTTTTAATTTTTTTTTCATCAAAATAATCACCTAATGTTAGTAAACAGATGTTTATCACTTTTAATATTGCCTCTGAGTTCAATCATTGTGGCAAGCATATGCTTTCTATTACCCATACAAATTTTAATGAAAATTTATCACATAACACCAATGCTGGCGAATTAATTCATCCTCAATGAAACACAAAATCAAATCATTTGCAACGAATACAAATTACAAACGGACAAATTTTATTTAAATTTTACTATTAATAGAATGAAATAAGTTTGTTTGAAATTTTGCCAAAATCAGATGTTAAGTACTGTATTTAAAATTGACAATAAAGCATTTCAGAAAACAGTCAATAAGAGCTTAAAATAAATTTCACATTTTTAATAGGTACACACATTTATTATGCATAATAAATATTTCGTTCCAAAGCACTGCAGCCAAAAAGATTTTTTTAACTATTCCATTATATTTTCTTTCAGTTTTTTTCTCACTGCCTTTTTTTCATTCTTCCATTTTTTTACGAAATTTCATATATATTTATATACAGGCCGCCCAAAAATAATTAAAACAACTTGCCAAAAATGATTTACCAAAGAATTTATATAAACTATAAAAAAATAACAGTTTACATTGTATAAGCATACAAACGTGAAATAATCTTGACAGTATCATTTATAGATGATCTTACATAAAAATCATAATTATTAGGTACGTAAAGGCAAGTAAAATTATTATATTTAGATTACATAATACATATTATAAAAAATATAAAACAATTTGGGTATTTTTTATAATCCGTATGGTACCGTGATTTTGCCACATCCGTTTCTATGATAAATAACACAAGCAAAATAACAAAGCTTCATGTATCATCAAATGAAATAATCACCAATGAATGTTATTAAAAAACTATTTTATCTAATTGTTTAAACATTTCTTTCCAGTGCACCAAATTTGAAGACAACAAGCCAACCATTATCTCGAACACAACTGAAATTGCAATTGATGAGGGACCAGGCTCTAAAATTGGAACAGCAACGTGCCAACGAGGAACGAGCCCAAAGGGCTCAACAAGACCATCAACAACACCACAAACAGCGAACCATTGTACCACCAATGAAAGTGCCATTACACAATTTACCAGTCGATGTGCCACCACAAGTACTTCAAGTACAAACGAAATTAGAAAACCCTACAAAGTACCATGTTATGCAAAAGCAGAAAAGTCAAGTGAAACAATATTTAAGTGAATCATTTCAACAGCCAATAAATCATCTATTTGGCCAACATAATAGAGACAATCCCATGGCGGGCGGACAAACAACGCACAGTGCACCATCAGGAACCAACACCCTTCTGCCACAGTCGATAAATACAACAATATCCTCATCGCAACCATATCAAATACAACATCAAATTTCACCAAATTATGATGTACATTTAATGTCGCCAACATTAAGCTCAGGAGCTACAAGTACCTCAGAGGTGAGTCCATAAAACCAGCGCAATTTGAACAATTTTATAGGCAACCAACAGTTTTTAATTATATCAACCATTGCCTAAACATAAAACCACATAATAACAAAATCCAATAACAGAATATAAATGTTACGTATATTGTGAGGACAATTTATTTATTATGAAACATTCTAGTCTTTTGTTGACCACTTTGTAGTTTCATTTCATATTTTATCGTTTGTATTTAAAGCCGAGAGAGAACTCTAGACGTATTAATACTAATTAGCAATTATAACTGGTAGACTGACTGTTTTATTACCAATAATAATAAACAGTTTTATTTATTACTGAAATGACTGAAAAATCAACCAGTTTCCTTTTTGTTAAATAATTTGGAAAATAAGAAAACAGCATGTAGTCATCGTCGAATGTGAAATGAATCAAGGTTTATTACCAATCAGTTAACTAATAATTATAATTCTCTTATTAGAACATAAAAAAAATCCTCATGAAATTGCTTTAATAAATTAGAGTACATATAAGCGTGTGTGGCTTGACTTTCACTGTCTTAAAAGCTGTTATGTGCGTACCTAAGAAGAGTACCATTAACAACAAACATACAAGCACACGATGATACACTTGTTATACAAAAGTTACATAAAAATTAGTACACATACAACCTTGAATCTGTCTACGACCATTACAAATTATGTCAATTTGTTACATAATTAATTCTTTCTATGTATTTAGTACCTTATTCAGGATCAATTTGATTACAAATGAAAATATTAATAGCCTTTTGGTGCGCTATTTAAGTATATTTACCGAAATTAATTATATAAACGATAAATGAATTAATTGCACACACATACACTCTTTAAACAAATAAAAATATCTATAGAAAATATTTCGGATCGAAATTAATGGCTCCTGAACATAACAGAAAATTGTTTCTTATGTTGCGCTTTTTTTAAAGCAGTTTAAACCAGTATTTATTCTCCTAAGTTAATTAACAATATATACAACAACAATATAGATAGATTTTACATGTATGATTTTTTCAAATCATTTGAAAATATCCAATTTAAAGGTCAAAACAGTGGAATTGTTGTTGAAATCGTTCTCTACATGTGCCAAACACGTTTTTCACCTATTTACTTAGATTTTTATTTATCATCAAACTCTCCTCTCCCACAGTTTCAAATAATTAATAATTACAAGTTTTACAACAATTTTGCAACAAATCTATTGTTCACAATCCACTTTCATTTGAAGTGAACGCACTATTGATAAAAAATTGCGATTGACGCCTCTGATAAATAATAAGCATTTTCCATCCTAGTATTATACAAAATATCTGAGATATATAACAGGTAAACACAATCATTTAATCTGGCTTACATCAGACTTATACGAATTAATGATACATAATAATTAATGTTATGTTATCTGAATAAAATGTTTGCATCTAGGGTCAGTGGATAATTTGATTGAGATGTGAATGAAACCACCCCAAACCTTGACCCTTTTTCCCCTCCGTTTTTTCCTGCACACTTTCTCTCTTTAGTAAATGAACGAAAAAGTTTCCATCACTAATTTGTGTCCGACAGTCCAAACACGCACCACATTAATATAGAAATTCGCGAAAATTTTTGCTACCATACATAACATAATTGTTTATTGTCAATTTTCGCAACAAATATATTATTAATATTCAATGTAGGCTCCTCAATAAAGAGAAGTTAAATTATTGTGTAAGAAGTTTTGATTTGAATACGAAATTCTTGAAATTTTGTAACCTACTTCTTATAAGAGCAACATAGAAATTTTTTCTCTGATTCAAATTTATTCTAATCTAAACGTGTAAAATTTATCTGGTATTATTTAATTGAATTAGTGCGTTTTAATTATGAAATACAATTTATTATTATTAATTGTTTATGACAAATACATTGAAACAGGTTACTTTTGTACACAACTCATTGGACTGATTTGAAATGACAATTTGTCGAGAGGAGTGAGAAAAAGAACAGCATTTTTTTTATTATAAAGAAACTAGGACGTTGAGAAATATTATGTTATCGATGTATTTAAAAAAGTAAATATTTGAATAATATTTTCCATTTCTGACGTACTACACCTAGATTAATTATGTTTTATGTTAGAACAGATTTAACAATCTCATATATTTATACTACATCAAGTTGGTGATAATGGAAAATAAGTAGTTGTAGAGTTTGTGTCTCTTTTATTACAAAAACAATTTGTCACCTTTCTAAATAAGATATACATAACATAATACAACACTCTATAAAAGCTGACGTGGCCAATTCTCTCTTATCATTTGAAAAATTCAATTTGAACTAAGTGTGCATTAAAAACTTTGTGCATTTCTAATTAGATATTAATTCACTCATTGTTTTGCCATTCATAATTGTAATAACAACACATAACCATGTATACAATATTAAATCTGTATAGCAATGACCTGTTTGCACAAATTATTAAATTAATTGCAATACAAGAGCCTATAATGCACAGGTGCACTGTTTAAATTAATCATATGTATTATTCTCCGTATTCAAAATTTCCATATCGTATAATTCGATTAAAAAAGTAACATACAATTGTACACACTTCATGGAATTGATAAAAATTCTAATATATACATAGAGCATTAGCTATCACTATTTGGCCTTACAAATGTTTTACACACAATAATGAACTGACCTTTACTAATGTACAAAAGCGAGAAGATTCCAACGAATTTTATATACAAACACAGACAGAATATTAAAATGAAATTATTTATGCAATTCAATGACTCATTTCACATTTCTAAATTGAAAAAATCATTAACAAACACTAATTACGACCGGACAAAAAATTGTTGGGACTGTGGAACCGTTCCTGGTTTTTTTTCCCAAGTGTTTCTTGGATAGACAGGTAGTTGTTTGGTTTTTCCATTTACCTCACATTAGTAAGTAAAATGATGTTTTGCAATCAACAAATATTATAGTATCATAAATAAGTGAAATAAAGAACAGAAGGAAGTGTGATATTTTCCATTTATTATAATTGTTAATAAAACAATTTATTGTCATTCTTTGAATTACTGGAATTTTCAAAATTAAATTGCAAAAATTCATTCAGACTGCATGTAATGTAAAAAAATTGTCGACATTAAAACTGTGAGTGTATTATATTGCAAAACCAGCAGATTTGCGTCCACTTTGAAGCAAATACAAAAGTAGGTACGTCTACAAGTGGAAAAAAAAACCGGGTGGAGTGAACGTGTTGCGAAAGCACACACACACCGAGTGAAAAAAGAACTGTATTTTTTTTAATGTCATATATTGAAGTCCGCATTTTCGATCAACAAGTGTGGGTTTTTGAAAAGCAATTTTTTTTTCACGTTATACATGAGAATTTTCTACTCTGGATATATTGAATGTGTTTGACTGGTTCTACACGTGGTGCGCAACTTTAAAACATCGAATAATCGCGTTCCATCGTCTCAGTAATGCATGGGGAACCCATTACATATCCAGTACCCAACTTGTAGCAGTCGTAATAATTACACTTTGCTTTATAGTTGGGGTCCGTATTCGTTTTTTTTTCAGACTATTGTCGTTTATTAAATATTATATAGTGTGTTGTTAAGTGTTGCTGAAGGCTGTTTTGTGTGCTACTTAAACTCGTATAAGCTAATAAATAAGAAATTATATATATAGAATATTATATAAAAAACGGTCCATTTTTCGGGGGTATTATTATGTTTTAATAAAACATTTAAGTGTAGTTTGATTCCTATAGTGTTAAGTTAAACAATAAATTGAACATCAATTTTCCTTCCACATTGAATGAGTGCCAAAACAAGATTTAGAAAAATGCCAGTTTATAATATAATCACTAGAAGATGTAAGGTACTAAATAACAAATTACTTTTTTTTATTTTTTTTTTATTTTATTTCATATGCAATAGCCCACATTTGTAGACCTGCACAATTTCTTATCAAAATCATAAATTGTCTTGTACGTCTGATATTGTTTTATTAGAACTTTGTTGGATTACAATGTACTCTGTCCCTTAATTTTATCTAAATCCAATGTATTAGACATCATAACATTCACATAAAACTTGGGATTTTCAAACTAATTTTCCTTTAAATTGAAACAACACAGTATACAATTTATATAAATTAGGAATTGCTTTCCATTTTAATCATTGTAGATAAATACATAATATGATATAAGTTGACATATAAATATTACAATTTTTTTCCTTCTTCTGATTAATTAAGGTTAGTATTTTCTAGATCAGGTTTATCTAAACGAATATTACAATTCACATTTTTAGTATGTCTAGCAACAATATCTAAATGACTAAAGACTTTTCTTGACAATTTTTTTTGATTAGCATTTTATCTGTCGAGAGTCTTATTTTGTATCGAAATAATTCAGATAAATAGTTAATCAATAAGTGTAGCACGTTTATGGAAATTGACGATTAAAATTCAATCAAGTCTTTCTCCTGAATTAATAAAATAGCGGTGAGAATTTGTTTACTTGGCCCCGCTAATTCGTTTTTTTTTGTTGTATTTAATAGATAATGTTTTCCTATACCGGGTTTGTTTTTTATTTTTCGATTGCAAAATTTCTCCGATTAGACAATAAAAATTTCTATGTACAGTTTTAATGGAAAATAAATCAGAGAATTGAGGCTAAATTGCGAAAATCATTTGATTTCTTTATCTCTTTACAAAGGGCGTTCACACTTTGATAAAATCTTGACTCTGTACCAACATCGAAAGAATCATTTCATTAAGATAAAATGGGAAAAATTCATTCAAATTCAAGATCTATTTCACTCACTTATACACTCCAAATTATTACAAATTCCCTTTAAAATTACATAATTTTTGTCAACAAATGCAATCGATTTTTGTGCAATCTAAATGTTTTTGAGAACAATAATTAATATATTTATTTGCCTTCTAACTATTTAATAAATCATATAATTTATAATATGTATTTTTCTTCACTCACAACCATTAAATTAGGTTGAGGGCTTTATAGATGTGAAAGGAATTTATATTATTATTAATTGATGAAATTTTCACTGGAAATATGACATTAATTAGATCAATTAAAAGAAATTTCGTACAGGGAATATATAATTTATCTTTCGTTCATTAATTACAATAAAATACGTTGGTAACAAAAAAATTTTTTCCATACATTGTTAATACGATTGCGTGGAATATTCTTCACTCTGTCCTTGTATATTGTTATAATGGTTATAATGTACATTATCAATTAAGAATGATATTCTTATGTTATGCTGGCGCTTCATGACGTTTTCAAATCATTTATTTCCTTAAGTAGCTTGTTCCGCACATTTATTTCACTCCACATACAACTCTCATTCCTTCAAACAGTTGTCGAAAAGATTTCCATCAAATTATATTTTAAAAAAACTATATCAACCTGAAAAAATAAAATTTCCTGTTTTTAATCACGATTTAAAAATCGGACAGAAAATATGTTTTATTCATTAATTATCTAAAAATTTCATGAGTGCTTCGACGAAAATTGATTTGCAACTTAAATTTCATCATGAATATCAAAAGAAAACCATCATATCTTTCATACAACGTTTTAACTAATCTTTTCAATTCTGCGTCACTCTATTAAGTGGCAGTGATTCTATTATATCTAAATGGGTCTGTTTTTTTCTCCACTTACAAATTTCTTGTCTATACGAAAATCGCTTTTATCAAAAGCACTGATTCTAGATAATAGTTGATTGTTTTTGATCTATTATATTCTTTGTGTTTTTATTTTCCTCCATTTATTCAATTGAGAAAGAGCAAAAACGATATAAAATTGAGAAACTTGTTTCATAATAATTAAAATTTTTGCCCGAGGATTAATTAGCTATAATAAAACTGCTATATATTTTGTTAAACTGACTTTCTTTCAATTTTTTACTTGACATTTTCGCTCAATACGCACACACATACACAGTAAACAAACTTTCCATTATTCGATTTCGACAATAAGTAAAATGATTTTTATTTAGGGTAAAGCAACATGGAAAAGGCCCCAATAAATTGAATATACAGTCACTTTGTCCTATTATACTTTAAGGGTCAAGAAATGTTAAATAAAAATTGGATCACACAAGTCGGCATATTCTATTTTAGTTCATTTATTAATGTGATACGAGCTATTCCATTAAAAATTATCTAATTGACGACACTGATGTTTATAATAAAGAGAAAAAACGTCATAATTATGAGAATGTCATAATTTTAGTACAAATAAAATGTAATTCCTGAATAATATTATAGCTGTGCAATTAGTTTCATTTTATTTTTATCCCTACATAACTTTTTTGTTCGTTAATAACATGTACATGTGAATTTGCTTCTGTGTTCACATTTTCGAAATATTGGATATAAAAATTAACTTATTGGCGTTAAATGTAAATAATGAAGCGTGTTTAGAGTTGATTATTGGTCCTCGAAATGTGTTAAACTATTTAACAAAATTATGAGAAATGTTTCAATGTGCATATACGACATAATACATTTAACAATTTTATATAAGAATTATATGTAGATTTGCATAATAATTTTCGCGAATAATTAAAACCAAAACCGCATTTTTATTAAGAAATTGCATTTAATCGAAGGACATGAGAGGCCAGCAACCACGCTATACGAAACTATTACCAATACAAAAGAAATGAATTTTTGTTCATATTTCTAAACCTCTTTCTTAATTCCTAATAATGTTTAATGGTTGTATTTGTTGGCCATTAAAATAATTAAGTTTATTTATAGTTTTCGGCCGTTTTCTCCTATTTGGGTTAATTAAAAATTTACATAAACGTCGTTCCACAGTAATTTAGACCTTTTAACAATACAAAATATGTTTTGTACTTTTTAGAAAATGAAATAAAGGTAATAAAGGTAGAAACACCGTGAAAAATGATTTCGGTCTTAAACCTTTTCTGTTAAGGGATCGGAATTCTTTTGTACAACTGTGCGAAGCGATATCCAAGACACGAACAAGGAAATAAGCATTTTTACTCATATAGAACTCACAGTTGTGTTTTCTATTACAGTACAAAGGTTTTCCTTTGATGTTTAACCCGTATGCACTCTTTAAATGGGCGAATTATTTATTCATACTCAATTATCACCGAAACGAGTAGAAAAGAAATCCTTCCAATTACTTGAAAGATCAATTACCTCCCAATACGATTAAGATTAATTCTTCAATAAATTATCTAACATAATTGTAATGTATTTATTATTTTATGTGTGTGTGTAGGTACTTGAAATGTTGAATTTATCATGTTAACCCAATTTCTTTTCCAATTGTATCAATAAAGTTTAGGTGTAAAACTAGATTTAAAAAAGAGCGAAACATAAACGATATATATTAAGTTTTGTCATTTTATAGATGTATAATTCATTTTCAAACTAAAATATTATGCAATCACAGATTTGTTGAGTCACTTATCAAGAAATGAATTTAAAACTGCACAATGCTAGTCCAAGGCAAAATAATTGAACTGTAGAACCGTTTAAGTTCATATCGAACGTAAAATGCGGAAAATGAGAGGAAAATTCCTCAATAAATTGTCCTGTTATTTTCTTCGACCATCATTATCATATAACAAAAAACATGAAGACGATCAAAAGACTTAATTGATTTTGATTACATAACAATCTTTCTGTATTTACCTTTACCTAATTTATTTGGTATAAAGTTGTAATAAAAAAAATTGTAATCTGTGACATTGATTTCATTTTATAAACAAAAACATTATCATTCTATTATATAATTCTATAATACATTTTTTTATTATGGGACATGACATTCAACTAGTTTATTACAACAGGGTTTGTGAGCGTTGAAAATTTTTTGAACGGTATGAAATGTAGAAAATAAATTTTTATTCAAACTACCGTACATAGTTTATTGTTTTCTATTTATAGGTTTTGTTTCAATAAAAAATCGTTTGTGCACTAAAATTAATTACTCAAATATCTGAAACATCTTCGTCGATGTAAATAAAAACAGTCGATAATATCTGTTTATATACGTAAACTAATACTTCCTAATGATAACGTAATGTATTTTATGTAGGTATTGTATTTATTGATAAATATTAACATTGCCACTGCCGCCACTGTCCTTCCTTTCTTTGATAAAAACTTATGAATTCACTTTTTTCGTTCTACTTGTACACTAATATCCCTCGAAAACAATTGCAAAAATGAAAATAAGGGAAATCTACACGTGTGTTGGGCTCTCCTTGAATGCCTTACTACAAATTCGACAAAGAATATTAGATAACTGTTATTTAAAATTGTAAATCATTGAAATAATCTTTCATTATTAAACAGGAATAGATGTACACTTATTAGACTATTAAAATGCTACGCTTTGGTGCACACATGAGATTTTTATTTATTTGTGAAATAAAAAAACGACACATGAGGAACTACGATCTGTTAAAGAGCTTTTCCGATAGCCATTTGATAGGTGAATAACTTATAGATTATTATCTAACTTTCACTAAAATGGGTCAAGGATTCCGATTAATTAGACATCAAAACTAGAAGTTAGAAAAAAATGTCTGAAAAACAAAATTTTAAAAAAAAGAGGAATAATTAGGATTTCATTGAAATTTGTATGTGAGAACATTATTCTCTTCTCCCATTCATCTTGTTTAGATATTTCTAATTATATGTTACATAACAAATTGCAATTTATTTAAAATACCTTACAGATAATTGGCTAGTGTTAAAAAATAATACGTGTGTGGAAAATTATTGTTTACTATTCAGTATTTATGTGTTTGATTTTTGTATATTATATTGTATAGGGTATATCAAAAAAGATAGTTACTAATATATGCGTAAATCGTTATTATAAATTCCTCAAGGTTGATTTTCTAAACATTATAAAGCATTTTTATTATTTACCCGGTATTCCCTTTAATGTATGTATGAACACGTTCATCTAAAATCGCGTGCGATACGAAGAAATATCTTTATTCAAAGAAAAATTCAATTCGCCTTTACATTTTCTGAACTTTGGAACAGTGTTTCATGAATTTTTACAAAACACTCTCAATGAGGATGTAAAACTATTGTTTGAATGAAACTGAAAATAAACATTTTTAAACTGTGTACACACATATTTACATAAAATTTTGTATTACTTTGTATAATCAGGTATAATTAGTGAATAGGAAGCTTATATGTGCTGCACACAAGGGAAAAACACCAATTTTCTTCCATTATTCTGTGTTATGCAAATTTAGATAATCGTATTGTACGATCCTTACCTATATAATGCTTTATAAGGGATATATTTTTTATTAAGACAAGTTTTAGACAAAAATGTTATAAATTACTCTTTCATAATTATCATTAAATACACAATCTTAAATTTATAATATATTGTTAAGTAAGAATAGCATATTTTAAAATAGTAATTTTTTATTTCGTCTTAATAAATCAGTATTTTAGACTAACAATGCACAAATTTATTATTATCTTATCAGTTCTTCATTGAAAAGTCCATGTTTATAAAAAATTTGCACAATTTACTTAAAGATTTGGTTACGTATATACAAATGGGAAAAATATTTACTAGTTTTTTCGCGTGTAAAACACACAGAGAAAATTTCTTCTCATTTACTCCTTGTATAATTACGTAAAATAAATGTTTTTGATATCATAAATCAATTGAGTGCTACTGTTGTTGTTGTTGTTGTTGTGTACTCATTTTTTAAAAACCGAATTTGTTCAGAAATTTTTGTAATGCATCCCATAATAACGGTATTGGTTGAATGCGTTTGCAACGATGTCATAATAACTGTTGACGAATTATTAATCCAGTCCCTAATTATATAGAAAGAACATTTCGACCTCGAATAACGAAAAATGACCTTATTCACAAAAAATACAAGTTTCCTTTCAGTTCATTATAAAAACTGAATCCATTGTTAATAAAAACTGAATTCCACATAATTGTATTTATTTGATTTTTTAGGCTGAAGATTTAATAGACGATTTACTATCCCTTGAATCCACATCTTTAGCATCGGACAATTTCAAAACATCCGACAACTCATTAACAAGTAACGATATTACCATTAAAAATGAACCATTTCTACTTAGTGAAGCTGAATTACATGCACTGGCTAAAGATCGACAGAAAAAAGACAATCATAATATGAGTAAGACTGCATTTCACTCAATATATAATCATTATTTAAAGTAAAAGTGTTGTTGTTTCTCTTTCAAAGTTGAACGTCGAAGAAGATTTAACATAAACGATCGAATAAAGGAACTTGGTACATTGCTGCCCAAAAACAACGATCCATACTATGAAATTGTTAGAGATGTACGACCAAACAAGGGGACTATATTAAAATCATCAGTCGAATACATAAAATGTTTAAAAAGTGAAATACAAAGACTTAAACAAAACGAAGCAAGACAAAAACAAATGGAAAACATCAATAGACGCTTACAACTACGAGTACAGGTAATAAAAATTTTTATAACAATAAAAAAAAGCGAACCAAGGACTATACCATTGTAATATTTTTTTTAAGGAATTGGAACGTCAAGCGAAAAGTCACGGATTGCCAGTTTCCGATTTCAATTGGCAAAATATTGCCACTTCAATATCACCATCAATGTACAATTCTTATAATCAAAATTCTGTCACCACAACTGTATCAACTGTATTACCACCGATTATTCTCACCGACAGCAATACAAAAGTACGTCAAGTAAATAACAAAACAAATATGTACTGATTAAATTTTGTTTATAGATGCCAGACGTAATATCGGATGCCACATTAAGTCTAGCAACAATGGAAGAAGGCATGGACGATGATGAATTAGTTTATGGTGTTAATGGTGATCCGATGTTATCATCTCCACATGCAATACAAACGGACGCATTATTGGATTCACCGGCACATAATTGCACGACAGATCCATTACTATGTGAACAGCGTTTACCAACACCAACCAGTCATATAGAGCAAGTAGATGGTGATACATTGGACATTGACATGATTGCATGATTGGAATTTAACGATGAGGATAAACAGTGACAGATATCTACTTATTATTATATAGTATATAAATTATGATAATAATTCAAATGTGATACAAGTGCAATTCATTCGGTACAATTTCGTTTGTTCATTGAGGAAAGCAATAAAAGTCTGTCCACTGTTTGTTCTTATTCAATAAGAAAAACGTTTTATGTAGATGTACTTGTAGTTAATAAAAATTATTATTAAACCATACAATATGGTTTCACTTAAAGAATTAATTTCGGAAATCAAATCAATTAGGTATGATAATTTTGTTTTGTTTTGAAAATGTATTATTCAAATTTTGTTGTAATAATGAGCATGCCAAAAATACTGTTTAATTTTAATCATCTCGTATTATTGTTATTATTTACCTACATAATATGTACTTCCTAAACAAATTACTATAATCGGCTATAAAAAGAAATGTTTTTTTAAAATTTTGTTATAAAAATTATGCCAAAAATTGTACATATAAAATGAGAAAAAAAAGTATTTTGTGATGAATGTATTGGTGTATACAAATGATTGAGAAATATTCTTTTAATGGATATTTTCAATTAGTCCCAGATTACATTAATTGTTCCAGATAATAAATATATATGTATATTTAATTTAGTAAATGGTGTTTGATTTCAAATTCAACCTTTCTAAACACACATTTTAAGGAGCGATAAGACAATCAATGTAGGCAACCAAATAACATGAAATTTGCCTTAAGAGTTGCGCACTTTAAGGACAGGGTCCTCGTTTCTGCTGCGTGAAGCGTGAACAATAAAAATTCAAAGCAAGAATTGAGGACATGGTCAAATGGAATTGACCACCCCTCATACAAGAGAATAGAAGACATGAAACAACCCGAAATGTATTGATTTTTTGACGTAAGCGGCCTCGAACAAAACGTGCGGTATAGATTCCATTTCTAGAAAATTGAACATAGGTAGCAGCACAGTTTGCAGCAAAAGATGTCAGTACATTCTATATAGAAATGGCTTTAATGGGGTTTTATATTTTGGGGGACTTTCTCCTACAAAATTTGCGCAGTCCTACGATAAAATACAAACTCACAGCGCATTAACCAATACTCGGTCTTTTCTTTTATAATGGCGAAACAAGCCATAGTTTTAATACGTGTTGTGATGGTTTTAACATTGTGACTAAAATAATGTTCGAGAAAGGATAGTAATGTGATTTATTTATACAAAGAAAGTGTGATAATAGTGTAAATATACAATATTTTGTTAAAAAAAAATAAATTAATATAACTAGAAATATATATATTTGAAAACATGTCGACAGATAAAATAAAAGTTGCTGTTAGGGTTCGACCTTTTAACAGAAGGGGTATGTTTATTTGCTATTAAGTTATTTTTAAAAAAACCATTACGTTTCGTTATTTACATTTACATGATAATGTTGTCATTTCGATTAGAATCCTTTAAACTTTTTTTAACACATTTGCTTGTCTACCAATATGATTCATTCGTATATATTCATTTTACCTGTGTATAAAGGATTGCGACATTGAAAAAGTATTTTTCAATCACTTGTTAAACACTTGATTATACGTAAAAAATTGTCGTTTATTTATCTTAAATACCGTTTAAATTAATCTTGTTATCAGTTCTAATTTATATAAAAAAGTAAATACTATTAATGACTGTTTGTTTTGTTATAGAACTCGAACTTGGTACACAATGTGTTGTGGATATGCACGAAAAACAAACGATTTTGCAACAACCAACAACATTAGACAAAATGGAAAGGTAATACTAGAAAATTTCTATAGAATATGTGGAAAATCATCATAAATGAACAATAGAAATTCACATCTTTTTCCTTTTTATGAATTTAGCTGACCAAGTGAGCTTATTCTCGCCATTCTTAAAGGGCTTATTTATATTCTAAACAACGAGAACATTTTCACAAATCATTATTATTGCTTCGGTATTTATGATATTTTCCTAAAAACACTATCACGTTTAGTGGCACAAAATGTATGGGAATTGGATTTAAATAAAATACATATCAACTTATTTCCTATTTATGCAAAATTATATGGTATTATAAATTCGATCCCGTGCCTTGCATGTTACTATTAATAATTTTTTACAGTACACATGGTACGTTTACGGTTCGATTGATTTCATTGTCAAACCATGTCCTAATAGATACTTTCTTTTATAATAAATTACAAATCATGTTATAAATTTCTTAGTTTTCGATATTTCATAACAGTACAAGAAATATATTATTGTGTTTATAAATAAAACAATTTAAAAACGAAAAACTACATCCGCATATCAAAGCGTTAACAACAATATACTAGTAGATTATAACGAAAAAAAAGTGAAATTGTTCTTTTACAGATTATTGACTTTATAATATTACTTTTTAAAAGAAAATTTATAAAAACAAGTGTTAATTAATTTACTGTAAACACTTTATCGGGTTCATGTTTGCAACGAAATTATTGAATTATGTATTTATGTAGCTTATATTATAGAAAACAACGAAAATATTACCTTTAATAATCGAATTGGTCGGTGTAGCAAAGAAATATCGCGGTCATAGCACTCGGCCTGAAACAAAAATACATAAATAAATAAACATAAATAAAAAATTGCTTGTCTTGTTGAATTATTTTACAATTAAGTGACCAGAATGTGTTGCTTCGCAAAATTCAGGTTACTTATTGAAAAAATAACGTCCAATCCAATTTATTTATTGTTTAGATGTAGATCTTTAAAATGCGTATCTAATTACAACAAGATTGAATGTTGAAAATGTGAAATATTACATGAATCTAATACTGAATCACTCGCGTAATTAAGAACAAATTTAAACAGATTGCAAGAGTGCACAAGGTGTGCAAAAGTTAATTTAAATTGTTGATACATCTTATGTTTATAGTGGTAATTTGAAATTTTACGATAATTGCGCAATATACGAAAGAAAATTCATTTTCCTTCTTTATAGTTGGTTGTAAAATGGTTAAAACTACGATTTTATCATAAAGAATCTAACTGATCTTTTACACAATTTCTAATAAATAAATTTTATGTTTTATTAATAGTTTTTGTTCACACTGGAAAATATTTGCTTCAACTTAAAATTCGTGTGTTCATTAATTTTTCCAATTAACTTAATGCACTGCCGCCGCTAATTTAATTAACACATAGAAATTCACTATACTTGTAAATGGTTTTTTTCATAAACAAAAATACTGTCCATTTTAATGAATTATTTTGCAAGGATAACAATTTGTTACAAAACGTATTAGCTTTTTTTTAACTCTGTCAAATATATATTACGAATATGTTTACAAAAGTTCAAATGAAAGTTTATTTTTACCCCTGAATATCCATTCCACATCGAATTGAAATATTCACAATGGAATAATAGACATATTGATTTTACTTTCGACGAACAATTCGATGAGTTTTCCTTTTTAATAACCGTTGGAACTTTTAACTAGCATGAAAACGTGTACGCTTTGTGTATATTTGTATGTAGGTTGTAAATATAATATGCACGTGCGGATTTAAGAGCATTTCAAATAAAATAAAGCATTGAATAAAAAGGAAACTTTTCAAGTTCAACGATTATGAATGGCATGGCAATTGAAGCCCTTAAATGCCACCTGTTCAAGTTGTAATCAAGCTTAATCAACTTTACCGATAAAAATTCGACACATTTTTCAGTAAAATAGACAATAAACGACACAGGATTTACATAAAAAATCGTTTTAAATCCCGATACGATCATACCAATCATCTATACTAGACAGAAAGATGGAAACATATTAATCATAGCCCAGATTTCTGCTGCTCGTTCGTACACCTAAACGAAACACAATATATATTTGTTTTTGAACATTTTCCAATACCTCCAACAAATATTTTGATTCATGTGGATTGAAATAACGCTCAAGTGGGGCCCTGCTGCAGGAATCCATGTTGAAATGTAAAACTGCCATCGCAGCACACCCGTAATAACATCTTATTTCAACTAAAAAGACACATACGCATTTTATGTTGTTTAACAAATAGATTACAACCAATTTTACCTTGTTTTACACAATTACAGAAGATTTTATCTAAAACGAGGCTGGGAAATGTGCTTACTTTGACACCAACAATGAATGTGTTGAAAAGTGCTTATGTTTGATATTTCAATAAAACTATTTTCACACAATGGTTAATATACGTTTTATAAATGATATTATTTAAGAAAAACGATAGGATGTATTGAAAATATTTGGATAATTGATAGGAAAATCACAACTAACAACTTACCACCTCGCGTCACAGGATAAAATAAAAAGCTCACGGCTGAAGTTGCGATAGTGCAGAAGGATATACAACGGGCGCCTGAAGTTTGCCTATCTAACACTTACCACTAGACAATGGCTGTTTTTCATTTCCGCTTACCGCCAAATTAGATATTTTGAAATGTTTTATATAAAAAAGGTGGAAAAATAAGGCAATATACTGAGACAGGTAACTGGTTATGTGCTTAAGTATGCAAATCGTCTTTCTAAATGAATGTTAAAATGTTTATGTAAAAAAAGACGATCTATTTAAGAAACGCACATGAAAATTAATTTTCAGGGCTAAAAGAACATAAGAAAAGAGTTATTAGAATGGGGGCTATATCTTCGAGAAAATGCGCAATAAGTTGAAAAATCCTTCTTGAATAAAGCGTTTTGTTGCGTGTTCTTTCAGGATTATGGTTTAAGAGTTTATGTGTGTATGTGCGTTATTTGCGATATAAATAATTAAAAACGATGTGTTCCTTTGAAATGAAACTTTCACGTTGGAAATCGTAAAATTTGCTCGAAAAGTTTTATCATTTGAAGGGAAAAGGGTGCACATTATTTTCCGGCTATAAAAGCTGTACGAGCACACGCTGATATTATATGATGGTTTTTCCTCTTCTTTCCAGGAAACAACCGAAAACGTTCGCTTTTGATCATTGTTTCTGTTCTGTGGATCCAAGTAAGGAAGACTTTGCTTCGCAAGAAGTAGTTTTTAATAGTCTAGGAAGAGATATCCTTGACAATGCTTTCCAAGGATACAATGCCTGTATCTTCGCGTATGGACAAACAGGTAGAGAATTAATCATACTTCTTATCTTTCGCCGTTTATCTCTACGTTATCAAAGTCATAATTTGGCTGTATTATCTAATACAGGGAAAGTTATGAACAAGTTATCGTAATATACAATATACGTACTTTGCATTTAGGAAATTTGCAACATATATTGATTATTTTTTGTATTTACAAAAGTTGCGTGTAATAGAACACACACACACCTTCTTGCTGTCCGTGAAAAATAATTCTTTCCCTATTTATAAACTATTTAAAACTTCAATTCTTTGAACATGAAGGAGGAACCCATTTTAAAGGGCAAGAGTTAAGAACATTCAAATTAAACTGATTTCAAATTGCTGTACTTGTACGTATTGATTTTCACAAGTTTGACCTTCTTTGTTACACTATGAATAAATTATAATTTGCACTTAAATGCAAATAAGGTAAACAGAAAAAGGATCCAATTTGCTAGCTGTTCTTTTTTTCTTTCTATTTTTATATAGGATCTGGTAAATCGTATACAATGATGGGTTCGCAAGAGAATAAGGGTATTATACCAAGATTATGTGATTCTTTATTTGGCCTAATAGCAAAACAGCAGAGTTTAGAACTAAGTTACAAAGTTGAAGTGAGTTATATGGAGATTTATAATGAAAAGGTATATGCTAAAAGACATGTTATGCATTTGAAAATTTATACTGAAACGTGAAATTTGTTTCTCTCAAAAGGTGCACGATTTATTGGACGTACAAACCAATAAGCAATCATTAAAAGTTCGAGAACACAATGTATTAGGTCCTTACGTTGATGGTTTATCGCAATTAGCAGTGACATCGTTTCAGGTATAATAAAAATGTCTTATTCCTCTATTTGGCCACACTCCAATATCGATCTTATTTAGGACATTGATAATCTTATGGCCGAGGGTAATAAATCGAGAACAGTTGCTGCGACAAACATGAACAGCGAATCGTCTAGATCTCATGCCGTTTTTACTGTCATATTAACACAAACTTTAACAGACACACAATCTGGTGTTAGTGGTGAGAAGGTGAGCAGAATGTCTTTGGTCGATTTGGCCGGCTCTGAAAGGGCTGTGAAAACCGGAGCTGTTGGAGATCGTCTCAAAGAAGGCTCTAATATAAACAAGTAAAATACACACATTTATTATGATCAATGAATTGTAATATTAAAACCGGAATCGAATCCCATTTTAGATCGTTAACAACTTTAGGTCTAGTCATTTCCAAATTGGCTGATCAATCGTCTGGAACGAAAAACAGGGATAAATTTGTGCCATACAGAGATTCTGTATTAACATGGTTGTTGAAAGACAACTTAGGTGGTAATAGTAAAACTGTTATGGTTGCAACAATATCACCAGCTGCGGACAATTACGAAGAGACATTATCAACACTTCGATACGCTGACAGGGCGAAAAGAATTGTTAATCATGCTGTTATTAATGAAGATCCAAATGCAAGAATAATACGAGAATTGCGTAGAGAAGTGGAGGCACTGAAGGAAATGTTAAAACATGCAACAGTAATTGAATTTTTATTTAATGTGTGCAAAACGGTTTTATATAATATTAATAATTTTAAATTAGGGCTCTCCTGTTGGTGACGTGGATATTCACCAAAAGTTAACCGAAAGTGAAAAGCTGTACAAAGAGGTATCGCAAACTTGGGAAGAGAAGTTAATGAAAACAGAACGTATACAAAATGAAAGGCAACAGGCACTTGAAAAAATGGGCATTAGTATACAGGATTCCGGTATAAAAGTGGAGAAAAATAAATATTATTTAGTAAATTTGAATGCGGACCCGCATTTAAATGAATTACTAGTATATTATTTAAAAGAACGTACCATCGTTGGTGGGAATTGTTTTTATGGTGATATAGAGCCAGATATTCAATTATCTGGTCTTGGTATACAACCGGAACATTGTATAATAACCATTGAGGAGAATGGTTTATTCTTGGAGCCACTTGCGAATGCCCGTTCTTGTGTAAATGGTTCACAAGTGAACGAAAAAACGCTGTTGCACCATGGCGATCGTATTGTATGGGGAAATCATCATTATTTCAGAGTGAATTGTCCCAAGTCAATTTGTATGCAAATTAATCGTCTAACGTTACGATTTTTTTATATTAAATAAATCATTCTCTTTCAGCAGCCACTTCAGAACCACAAACACCTGCACAAAATATTGATTACAATTTTGCTCGTGATGAGCTAATGTCGAATGAATTTAGTAACGATCCTATTCAGACCGCAATTGCCCGATTAGAAAAACAGCACGAAGAAGATAAACAAGTCGCATTGGAGAAACAGCGTAAGGAATATGAAAGACAGTTTCAGCAATTGAGAAACATTATGTCACCGTCTACCCCGTATCCACCGTATTCGTTCGATCCTTTTAGAGGTATTAGTAAAACCACCCCTTGTACGCCGACAACACAGATGCGTGTGGAAAAATGGGAGATGGCCACCGATGAGATATTTAAGAGGAGTATTTGTCAATTAAAAGATGACATTGTTAAAGCGAACTCTTTAGTGAAAGAGGCCAGTGATTTAGCCGAGGTGATGGGACGTCCAACAAAATTCAGTGTAACATTACAAATACCGCCAGCTAATTTGAGTCCCAATAGGAAGGTGAATAAATATTTGTCTTTGTTTAAAATACACTCGAATAATTCAAACGTTTTCGTTGTAAATTTGAATTGTAGAAAAGCGCGTTTGTTAGTGAACCAGCAATATTAGTTAAACGTGGACAATCTAGTCAAGTTTGGTCAATGGAGAAATTAGAGAATAAAATTATCGATATGAGGGAATTGTTTACTACAATTAAGAATAATGGCGATTTGTCCGATGAAAAATTAGAACTTGAAGGGCCTGATCCGTTCTTTGAATCGCAAGAGAATCACAATTTAATCGGTGTGGCAAATATCTTTCTTGAAGCGCTCTTTCATGATGTCACTTTAGACTATCATACACCGATTATAAGTCAACAAGGCGAAGTGGCTGGTCGATTACAGGTAAGGGTTGTTCTCTTTTATTTTTTTACATCGTCCTTGAATAACAATTCTTCATGTATGTGTTGATTTTTCGTATTTTTTTTTTCTTTCATTTCAAAAAGGTCGAATTATGTCGTGTTGCTGGCACATTTCCACAAGACAGAATGTGCGACTCTGCATCGGACAGTTGCTCTGATAGCAGTAGTCACGACGAAGAAGATCCTGTTAGTCAACAAATCACTTGTTATGTACATATTAAACAAGCCAGTGGTCTACCCCTCTCCCTATCACATTACGTATTTTGTCAATATACATTTTGGAATCATCCAGAACCTATTGTTGTACCTGATATAACAGAAAATTCGCAAAAGCATCCAACTACAGTGAAATTCGATCATAAAAAGGAGTTCATTGTACCTTTGACAGAGGAATTTATGGAGCATTGTGCAGAAGGTGCTCTGTCTATTGAAGTATGGGGCAATCGTAGTACTGGATTCTCAAAATGCAAGCCTGGCTGGGAGGTAGAACAGCAGCAATTAGCAACGGCTCGCTCTTTATTGGACCGTTGGTCAGAGTTAACGAGAAAAATCGAACTGTGGGTTGAAATACAGGAATTAAACGAATTGGGAGAGTATGCTCCGGTGGAAGTGACATTGCGAAACGATATACTAACTGGGGGTGTATTTCAATTACGACAAGGCCAGCAGAGACGTATTAAAGTGCGCGTAAAACCAGTACAAAATTCTGGTACATTGCCAATAATTTGCCAACAAATTGTCAAGATGGAGATTGGATGTGTTGTTGTGCGGACTCGTCTACAAAAAGGGCTAGATTCATATCAGGATGGTGATTTGAAGACATTACGAGAGAAATGGAGTGACGCATTACACAAAAGAAGGCAATATTTAAATCAACAATTAGAGAAATTGTCTGAGAAGGAGGATAAAACCGAGGAGGAAACGGAACGAGAAAAGAGTCTTTTAGAGCAGCTGATTAATTTAACAGAAGAAAGTAATGCGGTTTATTTCCCTCCAGAGGGATCGGGAATACCAGGTGCACCAGCCAAGTGGATTGCACCGGTAGGAATGGAACATCACATTCCTGTGCTTTTCTTAGACTTAAACGGTATAAAATCACTAACTTTGCTCCCAAAATCATCGTAATTCTGATTGTATTATAAATATTTTAGCCGATGATTTGACTGCAAATCAGTCTGGTGAAGAAGTCACTACAACTGGATTCAATTCCATACTGCCCAAAGAAAATGATAGACCTTTTTATAACTTACAAATTCTCCATCATTTAGATAAGGATGTATGTGCAATTGCTAGTTGGGATTCATCAATCCATGACAGTCCAAATATAAATAAAGTCACTGAATGTAAGATGAATGAAAATTGGTACAATTTAAGTCTATTTTCTATTTTTTAATGCAGATAATGAACGGGTGTATATGATTCTTCGAATAACAGTTCGCTTATCTCATCCAGCACCAATGGATTTAGTTTTAAGAAAGCGATTAGCTATCAATGTATATAAAAAGCAGAGTCTTACAGACAGAATACGACGGAAAATTGTACGAAATGACATCCTTACATCTTGTGGTGTAACTTATTTGGTAGTATCAAATATACCAAAAGCTAGTGAGGAATTGGAGGGTAGGGAAAGTCTGGCTCAGTTAGCAGCTTCTGGTGAAGATACGTCGCTTTGTGATGGTGAAACGTATATAGGTACTTTGCCATCGTTTCGTTTACATGTAAAAGGGATTAATTTTAATATGATTTCACAGAAAAATATACCCGTGGTGTTAGTGCCGTTGAAAGTATACTAACGTTGGATAAATTGAGGCAGAGTGTTGCCGTGAAGGAATTATTACAAGCTAAAGGGCAACCCTTAATGAGAAAGACTGTCAGCGTACCAAACTTCTCCCAGGTAAGGACTGCTATATTTTTTATTATAAATAACAGTCATTTCGGCGAGGTGTAACAAAAAGAGATTAAATACAATTTTTATATTTTTGTTAACGCTGCGACAGACTTTGGAGACAAAGAATGGGGTAAAGTGTTGTGTTAAAGTTCGGCTATAAAGTGTCTAATATCATCTTTTGTCTTATTTACAGTTGATGAGATTAGATTTGAGTACGGAAAGTCTGCATATGTCACGCTCTGAAAGTGTATCGGAATTAAATAGCGAACTGCATGGTTTGAGTTCATTGAGAGGACGTTCAAGTTTCAGCAAGGACAACGAAGTTACGCCACCGAAATTCGGTACATTGGGTAAGTACCAATTTGATATTTTTGATTTGAAATAAATGAATTTAATAGTCTAGAATAGTGGGCAATAAAACATTTTTATTAAACTCTTAATATTGTCATCTTATAGAGGAATATAGGGTTTTAAACATCGTTAAGTATCGATTTATCACGTATAGGTATACATTCGAAGTTTATGTAATTAAATGCTAGCGTAATTAGGATTTAGTGTATAAGATTCTAACTTTTAATGTTGATTCGATTTTGTAACAATTTCACTAACTTTGTTATTGAATTTTTTTGTGCAACCACAAGGCTCCATTCTTTCAGGTAAAATGGAGGCTTGCATATATTGAGATTGCTACTTTTAGGTGGAATTTTACATCATGATTGTTGATGAGGTCGTCTGCTTGAATGTTACATAAGTTTTGAGAATACTGGCCCTTTATTAAACAAAAGATTCAATCTCAAAACTATGTTTAATAAAGTAGTTGTTAGAAAATTTGTAGATTCAAAAATAAACTAGCATGTTTTGGTTTATAATTTGCCATATTTAGTTTAGCTTACCTACAAACGATTCCATAAAATGAATAATAAAACTGAATTCTTATTCGACTCGACGCTTTTCAGAAGAGTTTTTTGATTAAAAGCGTTAATTGTATTTACATATTTTCCGACTCGTTTATTGTAATGAAGTCACAGAGACTTACTTAGAATATGGTGAAATGTTTTTTTTATTATTTACCACAATATTCCAAGTAAACAATTTAATGGTCCTTAAATATCCCTCATGGAAAAAGAATCGCGTGCATCGTGAGCATGAAGTAGTGATTAAATTAGATAAATTTATCTATTTAATATAGATCACGTCCGATTATGTAACTAATTGGCTATACCTGCATGATCTGTTTTTCTGTTAGATTGAAAATTATGTCTCTTTGACTTTAAAATGATACTTGTATCATTTTAAATGTATATATAAGATAAATACCTACTCGTACCATTTTATACAGCATCAAATCATCATTCAGATTTACAAATTAATACATTTTGGGTGGTGTGAATACAAGTTAAACAAAACTTAATGCAGCATTATCGATTTTTCTATATACTTTTATTCATCTGCCCATCATTACCTCTTAAGAAATACCGTTCTTAACGTGATATTAATTGATTATTTGGGAAATTTCAGCACGACCTACATTTTTAAATCTCAATTTAAATTTAAATACATTGAGATTACAACAACAGCCTGGAAGTACAAAATGTGCGTAACTTATTGCAATAGTTGGGATTTTTTTCTTTTTTATATGATTTGTTTTTTTTTTCGTCCGCATGATACCTTCTTTTATTATAGTTTTTTTATCGTTTTTCCCTTTATTTATTTATGTTGTTTTGATTTTATATTATTAACAAGCCTCTTCGGAAAATTCCACGTAATAAAAAAACAATTTTTTAGTATCATTCGGAATGGTGTCCCCGGCGAACGCGAAATTGGGTCAAAGAATGACAACATTACATGAAGAACAGTTCCCATTGCCTCGCAAACATTCCCTGGACTTGCTAAGTGATGATACAATTGAAGAGCAGAATGAGGATTCAATTGAAGAGAAACCGTCTGACATCAATGTAAATACTTTATTTTCGTACATTTCGTACATTTCTCGGTAATATTTGGTGCAGTACTTGCAGAGAAATCGCACAGCAAAGAGAACATTTCCCACATCGAGAACATTGGATTCTTTAACGGAACTAGCACCGAAAACAAACACACCCTCGGTAAGCTCAAGCGGTTATGGCTCCCAAGCGGTCTCCTCTACAAATTTAACTAGTGAAGATTCATTGTCATTGCGAAGTATAAGCGTTGATGAGACGCCAGATTTAGAAAATAAAATCAATTTAATAAACGACATACAATCACTTTCAAAATCATCAAATGGCTCATTTGACGAGGTTTGTTTTTTACTAGAAAATCTAAATGATTTAGATGAAATGTTTTTTTCTCTATTTAGTTTGAACATAACGAATCCTCTACGAATATACAAGAATTGAGTTCAGAGGGTACTTTAATGAACGAGATTGACACAAATCAAATAGCAAGTGACCTTACAGAATCAGGCTCCCTTGTAAAAACAAACTTATCACCTGGTAGAGTAGTACATCGAAAAAAAGTTAGTAGCCGAAATCAGCATTCACAAAGAGCATCTTTTCCCCAAGCTAGAAAATTATCATCCGAAAGTAAATTGGCACACAATTACGAAGCAAAACTAAACAAAACTTTGTCTCATGATGATGAAGGTACAGATAGTTCGACAGATCGTTTGGAAGGTAATTTTATCGAGTCCTTTTCTTTTGGATGTCTAAAAATATCAGATTTTTCTTTGCAGAAGACAGCAACTTTGGTTCAAGGCCTGATCTTTCAAAATTGTCCGATGTACCCGTCCCAGATTGGGTGGTTTTAGGTGAAAGTGTTCTTATTCGGCCTTATAATTCGTCCGGTGTTGTTGCCTACATTGGGGGAACTGAATTCGCAAGTGGTACCTGGATAGGTGTTGAATTGGACGCTCCAAAAGGTACTTACAGTCAATTCTGATTGATTTCATTTTATTAACTAACTATTTCCCATAGGCAAAAATGATGGAAGTGTGAAGGGTGTTAAATACTTCAGTTGCAAACCAAAATACGGCATGTTCGTACGTGCAGACAAATTAATATTGGATAGACGAGGACGTGCTGCCAGAATGGATAAAGCAGAAACTATTGCCAGTACAAATAAATGTGCTTTAAAAGGTTTTAACGTTTGTTTAGCTAACAAAAAGAAAGAAATGTAAGTTTAATGTGTCTCTTTCCAGATTCCTTGCCCAGATCCAGATCCAGAGGAAATGGTTTAAACAATATGGGAACCCGGGCCAGTTCTAAAGCCAAATAGACAGTAACGCTAAAAATTTGCCCCTCCATAAATCCACCCTGTGTTTAATTGTGGCCGTGTTTTAACGACACATTTTATGTGTGTGCCGTCCATTTTCATGGCATAGAATATTTATCATATTTGCCATTTCATATAGTTCCATATATGGGAGTTCAATTGTTGTCTTTGGGTAGCACATTCACCTGATTTTTTCCTTTTCCTTAACTGCATTTATTTCACTACTTTTGCCAGATGTCTACCTCCAAGAAAAGAAAAACATAAAAAGAAAAATCAAATCGTTAGTACGTTTTTTAAGACAGTTTTTTATATATTTTATTAATTTGTTTTTATTTCAATGTTTTTATAAATGGTCTAAATAAGTATGTAATTTAAAATAAAACAAGAAAAAAAATGAAAACAAGAGAGAAAAAGGAAGTAACTATAATTATATAATAAATATACAGAAAAATGTATTTTTTTAATTTCTAATTTGTATCACACAGTATTATTTAAACAATATGGTAATTGTATATCACCTGCATTAGATTGTAAATCACATGGTTATTGTGTTTTTTAACTTAAAGGTGCTTCTAATTAGGAAGAATTAAGAATACGTTTTGATAATGTATCTCATTGAACGAATCCCTTTAGTTAACATTCGGAATTTGGCTTTTAAATGTGCGCTTTCGTATGTTCCATATCTCCTCATGTTGGGCTAAAATTATATTAAATAAACGGTTTTTGTTTCATTTGGTCTCTGGTTTACTATGTTTTTATATATGAAAATATATATATTTCTTTCTGTGATAAATGCTGGTTAGTTTTACAGTTTTTCAATTCTGTTTTTTAACTGTGTGTGATTTTCCAAAACTAATTTGCATAACTGTATAACTGAACAGAAAAATTAAATAGTATAACTGTAATAGGAAGTAGTTTATATGAAATATTTAAATATTATTCTATGTGTCCGTAGAAATTTAGTAATAAGGATACAATAATAGGTCCAATAGTAGTTAATTGATTATAGTAAAAGGCATTCATTTGCTTTAACCACTTAAACAAATCGGGAATATTAAATGAATCATCTCTTTATTTCGGATTAGATTACCGCCGATCATATCAATTGCAATTTCACAAAAACAATTTACTTTAAATCTTGCCACAGCAATTTTTCTAGTCATTCCTTGTTAGTTATGTATTTGTTGTTAAAAAAATTTCGTTTGCTATACTGAAAACAACAGTTTCGTCCAGTGTTGAGAATTGAAAACCGAAGAACGAAAGAATTTGCAGTTGTTATAAGAGATTGGACACAAAAAAATACGTACATTCCATGTATTTTGCTATTCGAATGTATGTGTATGTGGAAAAGTTCTTGCAATATTTCTAGTCTGTCGTAATAATTTATTTATTGCTCAGTGATTTTATTTAAAATCACCCTGAAAAGCGGTAGAAGGTTTGGTAGTCCATTGGCCGTTATTAGCCCACATTAATAATAACTAAACCTTCACTCTTGTCCATTTTTGAAAAAAAAAATCATTCTGTCCACTTTCATATGATAAAAAAATGTAAAATGTGTATTAAATTGTAATTTGTAAATTTGTATTGGTAATAAGACGCTTTGGATCAAATCAAGAAATTATTTCAATCAAGAGACAACAGAATTACTCAATTTTCATGATACTTTTCACTTGACTAACAAAATTTTTTAGATTCATTGGACGTTTCTGACTGTAATATCCCTTGTGAGTCCCCTTGTAAAATTACATCTATTAAACACCAAAATTAAAAGTACTTAGTTAATTTTCCCTTGTGTTATAATTAAATAAAGTATAAGAATATAAATGGATTCAGCAGTCTATAAACATAAACTAACTAATCTGCAATAAATGGGCTTGAAAAATACCTTAAAAAAATTCACCATTGTAATGTAATTGACATAATTCATAAATAAGGGATTATGTGAAACTTTCTAGCCACTTGTACATTTAAATAAATAAAATGTAAATAATAATAATTTTAATAACTGTCATTTATTATATATAAATATGCTTGTTATTTATACTCATCTTCTGGGTTTATAATTTTTTTGTTGTCATTTCATTTTTGTACATTAGCCGCAAAAACGTAATTTAACATTTTTAAATATTTTATATATGTACATTTTTGTTGTCTACTATAAACATTATTAAATTATTTTTAAGGTGAAACATTTTAATAGGATTCATAGAATTTATTTCTGTAGTTCTGGTCCTACAAGCAATTAAAACAGAATATACATTAAAATAGCCTTTTTATTTATTCATAATAACTAACAATTAATATTTTTCATAAAAAATCATCTTATTAGCAAGAACATGTACATTTGCTTCTTGACTTCTGGAAGAACATGTACTCCTATAAAAGAAAATCAATAATCATACTGAAAACTTTCCACTTAGAAATCTCACCAAGAGGAAAGCTGCACCAAGGAATAGCGCTTTATGATGGTCGTTGGTTAAATTGCCTGGCATTTGTAAGAGCAAATTATAAGCCACTTGTAAGTGATCCCACTGGTATATAATACTTCCTACTTGGGTCGATCCATCTGGTGTGTAAATCTAAAACGATTTCCCCACTAGAATTTGTTAAAACGCGCTTTGAGGACACTTTACTTGAAAGTTGGCTCCTTTTCCTAAAATACATCCAAACGACGGAGCGCCTTCAATTCTGTACAAAACTTGATGGTAACTATTATAAACGCTGAAACTAGTATTAAACAATCGCCAATTTTGCGATACATGACCAATTGGTTCGCCTGGAGGTAAAAGAACTTCTAATTGCTGAAGATAACAGCAACACGTGAAATTTCCACATGCCAATCGTCTTTGAAATTGCACCACTTCCTGTTGGGCTCTATCATATAATCTCATTGTAAAACTTCTTCCAGATCCGAAACAACTTCTTTGAAAAGAAGTCGAGCTTTCAGATGCAAAATAAATTGTATCCCCTCTGGGTATTTTAACAGTGTATCTACATTCCGAGGATAGTGAAGACATCACTAAAATATAGAACAATTCTGTTAAACTGTATTGATTCAAAATTTATTTACCCACAGTCCAATAGTTCGACAGTTTGCTGAATAATAAATTGGTTATTGTTCCTTAAAAAATCTAAGCCCATCATTAGAGGGTAATTGGAGGTGGATGCGGTTTCTATAGTCGATATCGATACTCGTCTCCTATTATTTCGGTCATCTATCATTTAAAGATCAACCAAATATTAAATTAGCAATTACAAAGTTGGTGTACATTACTTTGTTGGCTTCTAGGTTGATTATGGACTACGTCTAGGGAAGACGGTTCGATGGGAATTGGGTCCATTTCTATACCTGAAACAAATAGAAGCAAACAAAAAGAAACCGATTCGAAACAGGATAAATAATATCGATATAATTAATTGATTTTTACTACCTTCCATTTTAATAACAAAACACAAAACGAATAAAACTTTCACCACAATTCCAATGGAATATTAATCGTCAGTAGATAAAGAGAATTATTTTTATCTAATCTGATATGTGGTATTGTTTTAAAAAGAAATATCCGAAAAACAATGATATTAAGATAATAATAACTAGTGGAATTTTATTCAGTTTACCTAAATCAATAATGATTCATGCACGAAACACGTATTATGATTATAAGTTTAATAAAACAAATACAGATTTACCATTAAAATATATTGAAATTGTAATACAATATGCCAGTCCATTAGAGTACAAGTCAAAGTTTTCACCTAAATCTCCTCTAACAAAAACGTTGAGTAGTTTTAAATGATGTTGAAGTTCGTTTTGTATGAGTACATCAGCGAAAATGGTATTATTATTGTCATAATTTATATCAACAGTAAGTGGTAATTGTTAGAGAAGTATTCATAAGAAAATTTTCACTTGAAATTAAATACATATATCATATATTGTTTTGTATATAGATTTTAAAGTTTAAAATAGATAAAACTGTACTATTTAACCATTTATAAGAAACTACTTAAATTGTAGAAATAATTCTCATATACATATATAATAAATAAAAATATGAATTCTCTCAATACTTAATATATATTAACAACAAATCGTCTCATTTTTTTTATATTGAAGCAACATACACGTACTTGTCTTACAATAAATTTTACACTGATATTATTATGATTTTTTTTTTTGCTATTATTCTCGATTAAGTTGATTATATGTATTAGTCATCGAATTATTACAACGTTATACTGAAGAGTAATCCAAGTGTTACATGCGTGTTTCGAAAAATATTAGCTAAATTATTGTAATATGTTTCAGTTGCCATTAACATTACACAGAAAATTACCTCAACATACACATGCAATACGAAAAAATAACATTTTCTGGACAGTTAAATTTTTCCCATAAACTATATTGAATGTGTACGTAGAATAATTGTTTTGTAAATACATAATAAGTTCAATTAATGAGACATTACTTGAATTTAACGTGTTTCTGAATTTTTAAATACATTATCCGGGTTATTCTCTGGACAAGCAAGTTCGCATTCATCAGCTAATTGTGCATGTGATTGCAGGGTGAAGAAAATATTCATTAAATAGTGAATTGTACGGTCAGCTTGTTCTCGGCATTCCTGTTTTCCTTTGCATAGTTCATAAGATTTTTCCAAAAATAAGGCATTACATTTTCTTACGGGGGTGAACCAGCTGTTGCTGCTCTGTAATTAAGAAATTCATTAAACGACCGTTAACAAATTACCATCTACCACTTACGCATAGAAGACACATTTGATGGAAATTACAAGCTTTCTCAAACACCTGTCCATACGACCCAATCATTTGGCCGACTTCATTGCAAGTTCTTTGAATTGTTGGGCAAACTCCACTCCCAAAATGGCTTTCCAGTATTTCATTTGGTGTCGGATAATTTTGCTCCTGACAGTCCTCATTGCCATGGGCACATTTGATGTTATTGTCGCCTTCTGGAATATTTTCTCGACCTTCATCTACTGCCTGTTTTCGACCAACTGTACGCTTGTTCTCTCCTAACGGTTTGACATGCCCTTGTTCCTTGGAAACGGACAATTTGTACTCATTTAATGCGTTCCGCATCTTCTCCAAGCTATAAGCAGCGGCCAATCTAGAGATTACTTTATCTTTAACTTGTTGGATTTCCCTGGAGTTAGTGGTACCCTCATGAGCACCAGTGTACTTCAAAGCATCATCCACAATAGTATCTTCCATTGTTTTCAGCTTCATGTCCATTTCTGCAATCTTTTTCTCATCTGGAATTAAATTTTCCTTTACAGTCGTAGCTGGTGGTGTGGTTGGATTACCACCTAGTTTCTTAGCAGACTGATCATGATGATGCAACGCATATTCCTTTCGTTTGTTCGCCAAATCGATAGCTTTGTGGTATCTGTTCAAAAGCCATTCGTTGTCGAGTTGATTGGACTTCTTGCGTCTGTCAAGTCCGAAATAATCAGACCAATCAATCGATTTCTTCTTAATTTGCAACGGTTTCTCATTTAATGGAATTTGTGGTGTTTCCTCTTTAGTGTTTACTTTGCTATCATTGTTTTTATCCTTTTTTAACACCACTCGCTTTTTATCATCGTTTGTTTTCTTGCTTTTTTTCACTGAAGCATCAGTTGTCGACTGAATGTTCTCCTGATTTGCCCCGAAAATATTGATCAACTCTTTCTCCACTTTTGGATCAGTTTGCTTACGGTTTGTAGAACGTTTCTGTTCGTGCAATTCCTTAAAATCGCTGCTTCTTTTCGCTATTGGGAAGCGCTTATTCATTTGACTATAGGGATATGTCCTTCTGTGACGATAAAATTTCCTGTCACGTTGAAAATATTTCGGCTCCTCGTCGAAATCGTTCTCTTCGAGATTATTAAATATCTCATCCCGTGGAACGTAATTTAATAAGTACAAAGAGGACTCGCTTGGTCCGTCCGGATTAAAATAGCGACTGCGTTTACGTAAACCAACACTGTCTAGTCCAAAATTGGGATAATACAATCGTTTATTTAATTCGTACGATTTGGAGCCATCATATTGCCGCTGTTGCTGATATCTGTTCCATATTTCTCTAATGAGTTCCTCATAATCGTCATTATTGTCATTTAATGATGAGTCCCCATCGGTTAAATCATTTCCCTGCGAATTACTAGCGATATCGTCGTATTGCTTTTTCTTATTTGCTTCCTCTAAACGCTCTCGAAATGACGATGAAATTTTTTTATTTAATTCCGGCTCGTATTGATCTGAATCGTCATCTAAATATTGAACTAAATCAGATGGTGAATTATTCTCGTATTCCCTATCTAAATGAATTCGATTAGAACAGGTTAAAAATGGAAATTTCAAGTGTTTTTATTACCATTCTCATATGGGTTCGCTTTTAGGAAGACCAATTCTTCGGACCTATCTGACGGATAACCGTATTCAACGTCATCGTATCTGTAATAATCTGATATATCTCGCTGTCGACGATCAATTGCGTTTAATGCACTTTGTAACGAATCTTCTTGGCAATAAATAACGTTTATTAATAGTAATAACAGTACAAGCCTCCTACAAAGGCTACCTATTCGATTCATTTCTCTCATACTGAAAAATCAACAAGGATTTTTTTGTCAAATTCGCAACATTTTATATTAAAAAAGCAAAGCAATTACAAATCAATAAAATTATGTAAACACAATGTTCATTTCAAGTACTTCTACCTGTTGAATTTAATAAAATTAATCAAGGATTAATGTGAATGTAAGAAAGTGGAAAGCAGACTTTATGCTAACACAATCTACGAGCAACTACGAACTAATTGCAAATAAAAATCGCTTTTCAGGCTGTTAAATTTAAGAGAATGCAAAATTAAGTGCTTCAACAATTGCATAACAGTCTTTCGGGGGAGGTAAAAAAAGCGAATAGATCAACAGATGAAATGTCAGCACCGATGTTTGACCTGAAAGCGATATAATTATTCAATGAAATGATGACTTACCTTAAGAAAGTAATAACATGTATTTTATTATCAATTACACGTTATTTCTAATCAAATAATCGTTTTCAACTGACGAACTGAATGAAATGAACCACCACAATAAATCGAATTTAAGGGTTTGTTTATAGAAACGCAAGCGCATGTTCTTCACAGCACAGCTTCTGGTCGATATTCCTAGCAGAGAGTAATTATTACATTAAAAAACCTATGTAATTAGATGGAAAATTAAATAAAACAGAGTCCAATGTAATTATGGAACTTTATTAATGTAATTATAAAAAAGGATACAAAATAAACACTGAAATAATACTACGTAAACAAAAATAGATAAAAAAAAATATGAAAACGAATACAAAAGCAATGTTTCTTTTAACAATGCAAATATAAATTATTGTTAAAGTTAAATATTGAAAACACTTGGAGTGCATTAAACAAGGGTGTTTTGGCCAGCTCTGCCGTCACCAAATTTGATAAACCCAAAAAAGGACTTTCCTGGCTCGAAGAGGGAGAATCTGTTGTTGTGAAAGTCGCGTATGGTGATTTCATCGTTCTCCTTAAGAAAAGACAGTCCTGCTGTGTAACAACTGTGTGCTTTTTCTGTCTTATTCACCGTGGGAATGTAGTTTGCGCACTGTAAGACCGTTTCTTCATTCTTGCACACTCTGTAAGCGTTCGCATCGTGATGGTCCACATAATAAATCTGTCACAAATTGAAAATGTCATTTTCGAAAGTTTCTCCAGGCAATTTTCACTTACCTGAGCATAAATGAAGTACAATCCAGTATCTTTGATGGTAACCACCCCATTGTTAATTGCGTAATATTGTGCCATGCCTAAAGTCTCCGTCCATTCGGCTACTTTCCAGTCGATATACACTTTCTGCATGTGTTTTAAGCGTCCGTTACCATGAAAGTGTTGATGGACTCCAAGAACGTATTTGGAAGTGTCGCCACTGAAATGAGCTGATGGTAAAGGCCTCACCCGACCCATTTTCAAGGGATTAAAGTTGCGGATAGGTCTTGGCTCTTGACTAACAGCTGTCCAGCCAGCATCCTGTAAGAACTCCTGTTTAATTTGCAAATTCTGATCTAAGTCAGTCAATATAGATTTACATCATATGTTGCGCTTCTTTTGGTCAGTAATCTAACTTTATCCTCATCTTCATCGTCCAAGTAAATTGGCTCTCCTGAAGCTTCAATGTAATAGTCATCGTCCGGATGTAATAAGGTTTCTGAAGGAACGTCTTTTGTCTTATCCTAAACAATTTTATTTACACATCCGAATTAACACTATTATTTAAAGTTAAATGAAAAAGGCAGGGTAATTAAAGATTGACTTAGTAATTTAAAACTAATATAGTTAAGTAAGTGAGATAATATTTTTGGCAAAATAATTAATTACTCTCACTATTAAATATTAAAATTCATTTTACAGACTAAAAACACAATTTTATCTATAAAATGTATAAATTGTTGTATATGTTTATAATAAAAGTGGATAGAATAATTTGTATTAAAACTTACGTCAGTTACAGTAATGCAGCAATGAGTTTTTAGAATTGTCTTCAATCTATCATCGGTCATAGATTCGACAATTTTTTTGTAATCATCCAATTGTTCTGCTAAATTAGCAATTGATAAATACAAATATGCATTTATTATTGCAAAAAGCAGAACAACACCGAAAAACACAAAACCGCATAAAAATTTTACTAATTTCTTGCTGTTATCAACGTCCGACCATTCATGATTTCTTAAATGATTCTGCTTTGTGATGAGCATTATGAACGTACAATGCGACACAATACCGTTTATCGTGAGTGACTTAATACAACTAACCACATATTATCTTCAACTCAATATATATACTACATATATTTTAAATATAATGTTTATATGAAATACCAATAAAATGTTCTCAAATACTTCCATTAGCGCAAATGCAGTATTATGTGTACATATTTAAGTATGTATCAAATATTAAATTCAGCAACTTTTATTTCATTTACCTATCAGTAAAACCTAAAACAATGCATCACCAGTTCTTCTTTATCAGAATATCGTATTATGTGAAAGTCCAAATCGAATTAATGTATTTGTTTAATGCAAAAACTTCCGGTAAATTCTTAAACAAACTTTCAAGAATCAAACAATATTATCAAGCTTCTCTTGTTCTCTTATTACCTCTGTACTTTTGTTATGAAAAATGAAACCACAGGGAAACATTTCAAAATGATTTTATTAAAATAGTTAGTTTTCAATATAAATGAATACAGAATATTGTATTTAAAAAAATACTATCCAAGAATATTCCGTATGAGTGTTAGTACGAGTATGATTAATTTTTTATGTAAGCCATCGAAAGCGTCGTGGACTTAACATTTCGGTTTGCGGATGGAACGGCGGCTACGTCTTTTCTTTTGGGCTCTCTTCGGCGGGGTCCTGTTGTTAGTAAGAGCGTTCAACTGGGCCTTCAAGTAAATGAACCAGGTTGGCTTAGAGTTGGTCCAGTTCCATCCCTGGCGGCGCATACGACGACCTGTAAAACAAAAACCAAAAAAACATTGCAAATTTTATATTACTCTATTAAATTTTATGGACTTTTCATGGATATTAGGTTTTCCAACACATACAGGAATTAAAATAAATAAAGCATCTGCAATCTGCACTCAGTAAATATTGCACACATAAATGTCTTTAGTGGAAATAGAAAATTAACATTATTTATCGCTCAATTTGATCTATCCGGAATAATAGGAAATTTCAGATGAATGTGTTTTTGTTTGTTTTTATTCAATACTATTCCTAATAGACTCTCTTGTCATACTTGTAAATTTATGTCAAAGTACATATTAAAAATAAATTTATATTATAATTTACACTTGCGCTTACACAAAACTCCATGTACATTTTATTACCGATTTTACTTGACATTTTATCACATTTTTTCTCATACAGCATTAACTACTGATATACATAATAAAATGTGAATATGTATAGATAACAGTAGCACATATCGAAAAAGCGCTTAATATTTTCATTTTGCTCATGCAGGAAAATGCAAATAAACATTTCTTTGTACTATTCCACAATCAACATAATAAAAATACAAAAATATTACTAATATACCATTGTTTTGGAGAGTTGTTAAATTCTTAAATCGTCAAGAATTTTATTGATAAGAATTATTGGAATTGTATAATTGTATTTTGTTCATGAAAAAGCAGGTGAATGAAAACAATAAACACACTCGCCCGATTTTATGAATATAATAGTTTTATGCAATAATAAATGTTTTTTCGTTCAATCAAACAATTGAAATTTTTTAATAAATGCAACTGAATTTAACGCGGTTATTGTAAGTGCAATCAAATCAATAGGTAATAAAAATGACACGTAATTTGAAAATAATGCAAAAAAAACAACTAACTAAAATGAATGACTAATTTGGCAAAATAATCACAAAAAAACAATCGGAATTTGTTGATAACATGAGAAATTTGCTTACCTGTAAAATAGATCTCCTGTTCGAAGAGAGTCGGGGTGCAAAAGATGCCCTGGATTCTCTTGTAAGTCATCCTGCGGTACTTTTGGCAAAACTTGTAGAAGCAATAATAACTCCGCTCATTATTGATATCAATCTGTTGATAGCTCAAAAAAGCTAAGCAATCAGGGCACAAAATGCGGTTGTCGGTGTAGTAAAGTAAATATTCAACAATTTTCGACTTCCATTCGTACTGGACAGCTTGGCGAGTGTACATAGGATATTCGAGGGCGTAGATATCTTCAATTTCTTTAATGCCCTTTGCAATCTCACGAATTTTTTCCAAAGGTAACTCTTCACTCATGTTTGACAAGTGTTGTTACTTATGGTTGTCTTAATAGTCAACCTTAGTCGACAAACTTCTAGCAATAAATGCTGCGATATACTCGCGACTAAGATGTTTGTAGTGCAACTATAACATATATATATAGGTACCCTGCTTGCACTTGAAAGTGCAAATAAAATATTGCACCTACTACTTTTTAAAACAATTGTATTGACAAGTGACCCAACGATTTATTAACTAAGCTTAGTTTAAATTATTTTTAGGTGGTTTTAGAGGAAAATTGGTGGGGTTTAATCCCACCCCAGAATACCTGGTGATACATAAAAGTTTTACTCATGTTAATCGCTGGATGTTTTATGGAATTATGGAATATTGGCGGATTAATGGACCGCCGTGATATGATAAGCAAACGTAAGAAAACTTTATGACATATGTCATTAAATAAGTCATTTTTCGTTTTTCTCATTAGAAGCTGTATGTTGTGTTCTAGTTTATGAAAGCGCGCTTTTGCTGATTTTTTATTTAACAACATTTATTGTTATTCTTTTTATTAATAACCATACAAAGAAACGCATAAATTAACACTATAACTAATTAGTGATTCTACTGCTTACTAATTCAGGACAAAATCAAAGTCGTAAAAGTCGCATAATGCATTTAGAAATGAGTGCTTGACAATCATATATTGTGTAAAGATGATTTATAGGTATAAAATAAATTCAATCCAATAACGGAGAAACAATGAAAGCTTACATTTCCTGTCCATTCACCGTTGCACCACACATCATCTAGATTTTTTTCAATTACAAAAATTAATTATTCAGTTAATAAAAAGTTTCACCCGAGTTTCACCTATTGCCCCTTAAAAAGAAAGTGTGTCAAAGAAGCAGCAAAATGTTAATGCCCAACAGATTGGATGATATGGGCCTTGGAGCTTAAAAGCTCCCATTTCACCTGTATTACCATAAAAAAGCGAAATAAAAAAGAATTGTTGCGTAATAAATGCAACAATAAATTTGGTAATGTCTTTATAGATTGATATCGGAACGGTATAACTTAAAATAAACATTCTTATTAATATAGCGTGGAGTTTTAATCGAAAAATTGTGTGGTGTAGGTATTATTATTGTATAAATTAAAAATAGTATTTTGTTTTTCAATTGTGGTTGCTGTACATGCGCCCTTCTGTTCGCCCTTTTCCATCCATTCTGTGTCCTAAATTCTCCTGTTGTTCCTTTTCCCATCACATCAACGTGTCCTTTTAGGACTCTCTCGTTCGTTTTCTTAAAACTCCGCCCTTATTTTTAATAAAATCCTACCAAATGTACTGAGACATCATTAAAAATCATCTACATTACAGTCTGCAATAATGTGTTAATCGATTTAATGTAGTTTACAAACGGAATACACCATTTGTACGCGTATACCATTCATTTTATATACACTACTCTGTTAATGTAGGTAAGTACACCAAAAGTAACATTGTTTTTATGTTTGAAAAAATGTCATTCCACTGATAATCAATAATTAAAATATATGCATTAAACAAACACATATTTAGATTAAACGCTTAGTTAAAATATATTTTTCATAACATTTTAGAAATAATTTACACTCAAAAGTATAAAATAAAAATAAAATTTGAATCTCATATAGACGATAGTTTTTAAATGTGAGAGAAAATTTTTCAAATAAAATCGGATGTGCGTTTATCGAAATATTATTGTCGGGGGGATTGAGAAAATCAGTGCAGGATGGAGTCAGAAAAAAAAGAATATAGGTGTGTATTTGTATAATTCCACATCATTTAGTACTATCGGAATTTGTTTTCTCATTTTTCAAGACAAGTGTTACCAGTACCCATGTACCATAATGATTACAATATCTGGTCGGTATTAAAGAACTGTATTGGAAAAGAATTAAGTAAAATCACTATGCCAGTGGTATTTAATGAACCATTATCATTCCTACAACGAATGGCAGAATATATGGAATATTCGCACTTGTTACGTTTGGCTGCACAGCAACAAGATCCCATCACTCGAATGCAATACGTTATTGGTACTAAATTTAATAATAGAACAACCGTCGATTTGACGTTATTAAAATAATTTGTTTTAGGCTTTGCTGTTAGTGCACTTGCCTCGAATTGGGAACGTTTAGGGAAACCATTTAATCCACTCTTAGGTGAAACATACGAATTGGAACGAAAAGAGTTTAAGATCATATGCGAACAAGTGAGTCATCATCCACCAATTTCAGCTTTTCATGCAGAGAGTGACGATTGGATCTTTCACGGTTCAATTCACCCCAAATTGAAATTTTGGGGGAAAAGTGTGGAAATTCAACCGAAAGGGATTGTCACCGTCGAATTTCCAAAGTAATAAACACAAATTAAAATTGTTTATTTTTCAACCGACGTTTTTATTCAGGATTAAAGAAGCGTACACCTGGAGTAATGTACAATGCTGTGTTCATAACATAATTGTAGGCAAACTGTGGATGGAACAATGTGGTAACATGGAAATCACCAATTGCTCAACTGGTCACAAGGCAAATTTAACGTTCAAACCGGCAGGTTGGAATTCAAAAGATTTGCACCACGTTGAAGGATACATATCCGACAAATCGTACGTTTCGTGCGCCTAATATTGTGGGTGGCAGCAGATTAATCAATAAGCGGGTTTGTTACAGAAAGCACAAACTGTACTTTGTGTATGGTAAATGGACTGAATTTATCAAATGCACGGATTATACGTCGTATGAAGAGTACTTAAGAGAGAATTCACACAAGTTTAAGAGGGATGGAGATTCCAAGAGTAAAAGTCCTAATGACTCACCTTCGCACACTTCCAGAAAGGTCCTACAGAAATTGAATAGTCTTAAAGTTGGCTCCTTTAAGTCGAACTCCACCCAACAAGAAGTTAAGAAAAAAATTGAAAACAATTTAACAACCATCATATTTTATATTATTATTTTTAGAGTTTTGACGAGTTTGCTCCGCCTGAAAGCTCCGACAATGTGGTACCGAAAAGTGATTCAGCTTATTCCATAGATATTCCCAATTCCGTGACAATCTGGAAAGTGAATCCAAGACCAGCACAGAGTGGAGATGTGATAAAACGGCATTATGTGAATTATATTTAATTACTGTAGGTGCATTTTTACAGTATTACCAATTTACGGAGTTCGCAATGTCTTTGAACGAATTGGAGTCTGGTATGGACAAAACACTGTGTCCGACGGACTCGAGACTCCGACCGGATATAAGGAAATTAGAACAAGGCGATATTGATGGGGCGGCTATTGAAAAGACCAGATTAGAGGAGAAACAACGTGACGCCAACAAACATAGGAAAAGTAAAAAAACACAAGAGTGGTCGCCAAGGTAGGTAACACGAAATTTGACTCTTTTAAAAATTCATGCTGTTAAATTTTAGATGGTTTAATCAAACCATAAATCCGTACACGAAACAGGAGGATTGGTTGTACAATGGAAATTATTGGAAGAGGCAATATTCCGATAATCCAGATATATTTTAAGATGAATATGTATTTAAATAATAGCGTGTACCTAATACTTAAAATTCAGTACCTAAATTAGATGATTGTGTGCCAAAATAAGCACAATTAGAAATATTATAATAGCAGCTTACCTAAGTGTGATGCTGTTCGAAGTATAGCACTTAAATAAATACTCCATATATTGCAATAATTAAGTTGATTCATGTGTTTACTGTTCCTAGGTGATTAATATAATAAGAAACAAGGCAATATTAAACGCTGAATTGCGATATATATATAGTTGTTACCTGATGAGTTAAATTATTCTTCTGTATACTGTTTAGTCTCCATATCAATAGGATATTTAGAATGTACTATACTAATAACTTAAATTATTATTATTTAATATGCCGGTAGACTTTATGCCTAAAAATACAATACAAACGGCGGTTGAACTCTTATTTTTCATACAGATGACTTAGAACAGAAATGGCTCAATATTTTTGTTATAGCACCTTTTAGCAAATTTTTTCCTTCTGGAAAAACAATCAATCGATTTTCGCTATCATTAATAATCTGTATAAAAAACTTTCAAATGTATAGCTATTGACGTCTGTAGATATGTATAGATGTATAGGAAAAACAGAGATTATTTATTTTTAGAGTGGGTACAAAGTAAATAATAATGCCAATTTTTATTAATAATTTATCTTGTGTCTTAAATTGAAGAAAAATTTCTGTAAATATATTCGTTGTTTATGTTGTTGCTTACAAAACACATATGTGGTATATGTTTGATTATGTAATGATATTTTATCAAAATTATTAGAGTTGTTAAGATTCATGTCTTTTTAAAAATGTTGATATTTGTTGCTGCTGATAACATATAGTCAATAATTGGGAACACTAATTAAAAAGGAAGAGAATGGCTAAACTTTATATTTATTATTGAGAGAAGATTTACTATAGTATATAAATATTATAAATGAAATGTTATTTTTTTCATGTGTTCACTCGCCTACACTAAAAAACTATAAAATATATTATAGAAAAGTATTGATCGTGATCTTTTATTTACTACATCATCGGAAATTTTTAAATTAACACAAGGGTTATCTAAATTTAAATAACTAAAACTGACTTACCAAGAGTATATAAGTAGTTTCTCAAGTTTCAATGTTTATTGAAAGTTCGTCATGGCTTTAAAGTGGGGTATCGTTGGTGCTGGTAGAATATCTCATGATTTTGTCACTGCCGTCCAAATACATCCACAATCCGAACATGTTATAACAGCGGTTGGTGCACGTCAGAAAGAAAACGCCGTAAAATTTGCAAAAGACCATGACATACCAAAGGCATATGAAGGGTACGAGGGCATTGCGAAGGACAAAAACGTTGGTAAGTACCATAAAAAAGATACTGCGAACTGTGACCCTATAATTAACACGGTCAAATTCAGACATAGTGTACATCGGTAATCTGAATCCGCAACATTTCGAAGTGTCCAAACTCATGCTGGAGCACGGCAAACATGTATTGTGTGAAAAACCGTTTACAATGAATGAGAAGCAAACCAGTCGTCTTGTCACAATTGCAAGAGAAAAACGCCTGTTTCTAATGGAGGCTGTCTGGTCTCGATGTTTTCCGGTATACAAAGAAATGGAAAAAATCATCAACTCTGGTGTTATTGGCGATGTATTGTTCGCCTCCGTTCATTTTGGCCATGCACTGCAGCACGTGGAACGTTTAACGTTTTATATTTCCCATGAAAATCCCACGCAAAAAAGAATTTATTCTTTTGTTCTTGTAGGTCAATGGAATTGGGTGCTGGTGCTATTCTGGACCTTGGCGTATACATATTGCAATTTCAACAGTACGTTTTCAGAGGCCTTACACCGATTAGGGTCGTTACGAATGGACATTTGAATTTAAGTGGATCGGATGAATCGGCTGGGGCTGTAATCACGTATCCAGGAGGGAAAATGGCTGTTGTCAGCACATCTGCAAGAGTTGCATTGCCAAATGAGGCCGTTGTGGTTGGTACTAAAGGTACATTGAGGATACCCGATTTCTGGTGTCCAACAAAACTTATATCACCAGAAAAAACGTACGAGTTCCCTTTACCGACAACGAAAGTACCATTTTTGCATTATAACAGTGCTGGTCTGCAATATCAAGCTGTTGACGCGCGGAAATGTATTCTAGAGGGTAAAATTGAATGTGCACAAATGACGCATAATGAGTCGATTGAATTGGCTCGATTAATGGATACAATGCGAAAAGAATTGGGTGTTATATTCCCTGAAGATTCGCAACAGTTCTAAATGCAGTGCCTTTTTTTGTGTACATTTACAATAAATTCTTTCTTACATTAGATGTATATTTGTTAATTTCTCAATAATAATACAAAAAACACGTTACAAGACATGAATAATAAGTATAGTATAACAAAATTAAATGCAAGAGTAAACAATAACATGAAAACATACATTTTTTTTAAATATAATATAACAAAAAAGAATAGTTTGTAGTACAAAGAAAATATTGCAGTCTTTTGTAGGTAGAAGGGAAAACTAAACAATTTCATGTAAATGAAAAAAATATTGCACAATGGTTCCAGTATAGAGTTTTTTAGGAAGGAAAAATGTTTGCATCATTATATTTGAGTTATAAGAAAAATTAATAACGATGCCCGTATCGAATCATAATGTTTAGCAAAATATCTTGAACTTTTTTTAATGTATGTTCATTAATTTTTCCTAAAACCCATTCTTTATAGTACTTATATAGTTTTATTTTTTCGAAAATACCTACTATGTCTAGCATTCATTTTTTTGTTTTAAGTAAAATTTTATCAAGGTCACTTTTTATAACTAGTACCTCTCAGTATAGTACCTAATATAGAGTGGTTTTTATTTGTTTTTCCTTCTTTTTTCACTTTTAGTTTGGTGGAAATGTGGGTATTACAATTGGCATGTGATTATTAATAGCGTTTGATGAATGTATAAATGAATGATCAAAGAACGTCATGCCCAATTTGTGTACACTTGTTGCCGCTTCAGGTACAGATGGGTGTGAATTATTGAAAAAATTGTTCGTTTCTTGTGATTGAGAAGAGCAACCTGTCTCAAGTGTTATATGGTTTGTTGTTGGTTCTTTATTAGGCACCGCAGGTACTGGTGGAGGCCTTTGATTTGTATGTTGACGGCTACTATGCAACACGCACTGATAACGGTGTCTAAACTGCATGTCGCAATGTTCACATTTAAATCTACGATTCGAATGACGCCATTCATAGTGTAATGCTAAACTGCCCTTCGTATGATAACGACTTAGACCAGAATTTTTACACAAAACGCAAGCCAAACCGCGTCTAGTCACTAATTGTGTCATATATTTCTCAACTAACTTTCCAATACCGCCGCCAGCAGTGGACACTGCCAATGCACCACGCCATTTCCGCAATTTACCATTTAAATGTCGCAGTACTTCCACCTCCTCTGAGTCCCAGAATGGTAGTACGATTTTCTTGGGTCGAATCTGTTTCCTTGGTCGCTTATAGCGAGCTGCGGCGGCGGGTAACAACGATTTATTCGTTATTAAACTCGAATGGGCCACCATATGTGCCATTATTGAAGGCTGATTATCAAAGGCTGCGTCACAAAGACGACATCGATACTTTGGATCTGGATCGACATTCTCCTTGGAGTCGTCGGATTTGGCGGGAGATGTGGTGGTGTGACGGTGCGTATATTGGTGTGTCTCTAGAGACATGTCATCTTCAAATTCACAGCCACACGTTTGGCAAACGAAAAGGGGCAATTCAATCTCTTCACCATTATCATCGTCTGCCTGACTACCAACATCTCCCGCCTCAGGAAAATCCGACTGTATTCTGTGACTTAAATTAATTCTACTCATATCTTCGGCGCCTCGCGACTCACATTCCGGCTCTGAGCCATCACTAGCTTCCATATAATTGAACAATCTAGCAGCTCCATGCTGTTTCGGTGCATGACTCTTCCACGGTTTCGTCTCATTTTGCAAGAAACGATTGCTATGTTGCAATAGTGCCGCAGCGGCACTTAAATCGTGCGATTTTAACGCACCTTGACTTTGCCTTCAGAAATTCCCAATAAATATATTTAATATAATGACATATAAATATATTTATTCTTACCCACAAGCGGTTGTGTTGTTGCTTGTTGTTGAATTTTGCACTGTTGATGTTGAACTGTTGTTAAAGCTGTTTGTACGTAGAACGTTGTTGTTAGTCGACCTATTTCGGTGTTCCATTGGACTAAAGAGACAAAATAAGAAAACAACATATATTAGTATACGATATCTGGCAGAATGTCGTAAAAACTTACTGGTGTTCTTGTTGATGTGCCGTTAACTGCGTCAAATCGTCGGCTAGAAAGTTGCATTTACCACAAGCTCTTTTGTTGTGCACTTTTAAAACGTGTGTTGCTAGTCTCTCGGAACGGGCAGCTTTGTAGTCGCATAGTCCACAAACGAATGGCTTTAAATGTGTATTCATATGCCGCTTCAAACACCAATTATCTACACCCGACCATGAACAATAACAACATGTAAACCGTTTCTCCCCTTTCTTTTTACCATTGCTTTTAGACATATTACCACTTTTGCCATTTACATTTTTATTGTCATTTCCCACTGGTAAACGTGAATTGGTCGGATTTCTTGATAAGTTATTAAATCCATTCGGTATTGAAAGTGAATTGATGTTTGTGAGTGAATTCATCGATTCAGTTGCCGATTGATTCGGTTGATTTGAATTGTACTTTTGATAATAAGACATACCACTTGCATTTTTCGGTGGATGTCTTCGAATTCGATTCAGATCGTATGGATGTTCGCGGTGCATACGCAAAAAGTGCTTCTTTACATGATCGGCTCGATTGAATTGCTTCTGACACACGTAACATTGGAACGGTTTCTCTTCTCTATGAATATTTTCGTGTCTTGTAAATAAATCTCTTCGATCTGTTGCATACGGACAATAAGTGCAACTATAGCGTTTACTACTGCTACTCGTTTGATTTGCATTCGACGTAACTGAACCACTACTAACACCTTGATTCGCAATATTCACATTAGACGATGCATTGCCAACAATCTGATTATGGAATTCCTCAACCACTTGTGTATTATTCATTTGATTTGTTTTACTATTAAAATTCGCTTCGACTTTATTTTTTAATCGATGCAAATACTTGTTAATTTCTTGTAGAACGGGATTATTTTTAGTAAGTGTATCACATGATTCGTCTGTATTAATATTATGTTGTCTACTTAAATGCATTCGAACACATCTTGCCCACGCACTCTCGTATGGACATTGGGGACAATGGAAGGCACGCAAATTCGAGTGCGTACCAAGCCAATGTTCGGCCACACGGGGCAAATAGCCAACACAATCGCATTCAGCACAACGAAACAATTTCTGTGATGGATTGTAAGTAGCTATTTTCGATTGTGTCCATTGCAATGTGTCCTCACTTGGTATCCATTTGTCTTCTAACACAGAGCCTAAACCTAAACCGCCACTGGACGATTTATGTGTTTGTAGTCCAGAATTTAATATACCAGTTGGTGGAAAACCATTTTGCATTAATGCAGCCAAACCGAATGCTGTTAAATGTTCTTCCGGCTTCAAAATCGGATTGTCAACATCGTAATCAATTGGTGTTAAGCCACGGTCTTGACTTGTTGTTGCTAATCTATCATTTGCATTCAATTCTGGTAAACCGTCTTCACCATACAATTTACGTGTTATTTCTTTAAACATATCTTCATAACAATCAATGGCAGTACCCGACATGGGCATTGCCACCTCCATAATGATGGATTTATCGCCTCACATCGGAGGGTGCAACATCTGCAACAAAAACAGACACACACCATAATAACATCACTGGAATATGCTCGTAATTAAATTCTAGTACATATATGTAGTATATTTATTCACTTCCGGTTAAATAATTGATATAGCACGAATAAATATAGATTTTTTCGATGTAAGAGAGTGTAGTAAGTAAGTAAGGCCATCGAAATATGGCTATAATATAGATGGTGGTGAAACGCGTTCGTGTCTGAACGTGAATGTAGGTAGAGACTAGAGAGTAGTGACAGGGGATGTTTTAGAGAGAGATTGTTTCTCCCATAGGAAACTTACCACGTTTAACAACGTAGCCGTCTTGAAAAACACCGTAAAACATGTCAAGTTTGTTGGAAATAATTATTAGAAATCACTCTTCATTACACAAACACAGTACAATGATGGTGAAATATTATTGTTAAGTAGATTGTTGTTGAATACACTAAGGAAATTGTTAATGATACGGGAGCTAACGCATGGAACGCCTGCTCCTGCGATGTCTGACCCACCCAATACTGCGGCACCCGCTGCCCGCCTGGGGTTGCTCTACCCGCGCCCTATCCACCCCACTATCGTCCCGACCACCCCAGCCATCTAGCCACCCTTCGTCCTCACCCCAGTACGAATGCGACGTTGACAGACTCTACTAAGTTTCACTACACCTACACATCATGTTACAAAACACTCTTCTCTTCTATATAGAATTTTATTGCAAACATGCACAAGAATTTCCATATTAAATTCACCTGCAAGTGGTGGTTGCAATATTTCTTATATACGGATATATATGTGCTCAATGTCCTAATTCTGGAAAAACTCGATTCGTTCTTCATTATAAATGTTTATAGGTAGAATAAATGCGAAATGCGAAATATTTATAGCTACTATATTATAGCAATTCGTAGTAGTTGTAAACTATTTTCTACTACATATAACAGTATAATATTGATAGAGTACTTTTATAATGTTTTAGACAAATTTTAAAGAGCATATAATACATGTATACTCGTAATAGTTTTATATAAAATATGAAAGTAGTAAAGGAAGACTATCAGTAATTTGGTATAAAAGTAAAGCACTAGCTAGGGAATCCGAGGGGTAGATTCAGGGGTCTGCGGGGGGTTGCCAAGCAACGAAATGATGAAACAGGGTGAGTGCTAGCATACAAGGGTGGGTGAACGAATGTATGACGTAGGTGGAAGAAAGAACAACAAACAGATAAAGATAACACGCGTACATATAGTATACGTATTATTTACCTGTTCGGAAATTTCACTTTTTCTCTACATGTACCTTGGAAAAATATTATTAAAAACCTTTTACATGTTACATACAATATTAGATGTATAATATTACATTTTGCTTTTGAATGCCATCAAATATCCTTTTTTCTTTAGTGCATACACATACATATGTATATACACATATATTGTGTATTTCTATGAAAACTATTGTTTGAAGAGGCTTTATTAAAAATTTCTTTCTTCTAGCTCGCCTCTATACCTGCTTTGTTTTTTACACCTGTACAACATACCCCAGACTCGTAGGGTCAAAGATTCAACTTGTAACTATATGTGCATAATTTCAAGTAATTCTTAAACAAAATGCCTTTATTTAGCATTTTTCTCACTAATTGTTCATAATTGTTCAGCAAAACAATAACTAAAATTTCAAAGAGCCCACGTAAAATATATTTATTATAAAATACTTAGAATTAGATGAACAAATAGTGCTATAAGCATTAATTAAGTTATTATTTATTAGTTATTATACCATTGCACGATATATGTATACTTATTCTATATTATTATAATCATATTAGAGAATTTTCACCCTTGGATTAGAGTAAATTGTATATTTGGGTGTAAGTTTATGAACTCGTACTCATCAATAGAATTTACGAGTGCAATTAATGTTTATGTGCGCATTAATTATTTACTTAAAGAAAGTGCGGCTGTTTTACTAAGTTCGTTTAGTAAGTCATTTACATAATATCAATTCGTGTTCAAGGGGAAAGCATGAATGAAATCGTAAGGAGAGCAGTTATAATATTTGTGTCCTAATTGGATTTCATTTTTCAAGACTCGCTGCATGCATATAGGAATAAGGAAGTCAAGGAATTCTACTGAAAAATGTGTTTCTTTTATCATTTCTTTTTTCTATTGAATATGTTATTTTTCATCAAATATCCACACACTTTGTGGAAGTAGTGAAAGCTTCATATGGCCGTGTGTGTGGCTGTGTGTTAAACATTATCTGCGCAATTCGTTCAAGCTATTTGTGTCCTAATGATCCAATGAATCTGATGCATTTTCTTTTTGAAGAAAATACGACCGTTTCACTTATACGCAGGTGCGGAAGCTGATTGTCAACTATCGATCTTTCCACGTCATTTTCCTATAAATTTTCCAAAGGGTTAATAATTTTCGGAAATTGTTCTAATGAAAGGATCAACTTGTCTTTATGACTTTCACTTCTTTGAAGGACTCATTCACATTCAAATCAAGATGAATGAATCTCTAGGAGCGCGTTTTAAGTGGATAATATGATAAGTAAGGGCGCCGCGGTGCTCTGGGGAAGATAGGTTCATTCCGAAGAGATGGTGGCCGTAAAACTCCATGGTACCCGTCGCCTAGGCGTACAGAGAGACTATAGATTCATATAGCAGTAGAGAGTAGATGTAGATAGTTTGTTAAAAATTTAAGTAATGAGCGAGTGAAAAAAGATTGTGAAGAGACATTGTATTGTTTATTTTTTTTTCACTCCACTGTACAAGTATATGTTAAACATAGTTTCTTTGTTTGTAAATAGGAGCAGATGTACAATGAGGTCGTATATACTAGTTGTATGTACGTATATATGTAAGTACGAGTATATACCGCCCCTGGATTAGAACGGGTGTTTGGTTCATGACGGCATCGCCGGCTGCGGGTGTATGCGGGGGCGTCGGTCGCCATATTCACGACGCGCGCGTCTCCGGAACGATTTGACGCGAATCTGTTTCACTGCTTGCAGTCCTCGTACGGACGGTATAAGGCCGATCCCATCTGCTGTATAATTTTTCAATCCTGGCGTCCAGTGTGAGTCCATCGGATTGTGGCCAGTTTGAAGACGCGTCGCGACGCTAGCCACGTTCGACAATGGCTATACCGCCGTCCAGAAGGCCACACAGTGTACCAGTGCGGCAATTTGTGTGCGTGTTACAGTGAGTGGTGTGGCCATCAGCAGATAATATACGACGGCAACATACCCTCCATCGTAGGCTCCCCCATTAGCCGCCATGCCGACCGCACGATAGTCGACAATACCGACAAGTACGACTCTCTCATCGTATACAACCCGGCCTATAGAGCACCAGGTCCTTCCTCTGGCCATCGACTGCCATGGTCCGTTCCAAAAGGGCTACAGCGGGCACGTGTGCCGACCGCTACCTTCATGGCCATTGATAAAGGTACACGCTGACGTCAGGCTTTACCACTCTCTGTACACAACAGCGCCCTCACTGATTATAATGATATTTTCTCCTCGTTTCGAGTTTAGAGTTTCTCGTTTGCGAGTTTCTCTCCCTCGTCCTCATACTTCCTTACGGATCAATAAGTATGCTAGGCTAGGTGCCCGGCCGCGAATCGCCAACGGATACCGCAACAAGTGCGGTGGATGCCTACACAGAGCGAGAGAAGAGGTGCCTGTTCAAATTCAAAAAGTACACACATTCACTATACATTGGCCCACATATCACTTTTACATATATATATATATATATATATATATATATATATATATGAACTACTACTAACAAATACACATAATACGGGGACGAGTACCTTTGAGTTTGAGTACCCACTACTTTTTTATAGCAAACCATTGTTTCACTTCCTATATTCCCAACATTTATTGCAACAATAAAAACTTTACACAGATAATTGAAAAATGCCTTTATTGCTAGCTATAAAACACATTTTCTATATTATATTACCAAATACTATAACATAATACATTTTAGATAATCATTATGTTGTATGTATGTATATACATATATGTATATGAGTGTGTTTATTTACAATTTGATTCAATGATAAAATCGATCGCTATTTATATTTAATATCTCAACATACTTAATATCTTCTATTATAGTAACGTACTCATTCCACACATATTACACATTTTCATTTCACTTTTATCATACACAAGAGGAAAAAAAATGATTAGGGGACAAACGAAATGAATTTTTCTAGTATTCAAAGTGACTAATCGATTTGGAGAGGGAACATGAATCAGTTGATTTGGTTTGCAGTGTAAAAAAAAATAAAAATCGGCATTTGTTCTTTGTTACAGATGTCTTGCAGCATAACTGAGCGAGTGACAGACAACAGAGCGGGTGTAGGGTCGGGACCGCCAACCGGGCCTCCTTCGTCGGGTGCGTCGGTGACGGTTACAACGGCGACAGGATGTAGATTGCGTGGTACAAGTAATGCCAGTCTAGCCCCATCGCCAAATTCGCGGAGCGGTGGTGGTGGTGGTGTCATCACGTCAGCACCGCCACAGAATGGCCCTCAAACCGGACCTCAGGGGGCTCCGCTCCGACCCAAACCCTGTTGCCTCTTATGGTGTTGTTGCTGCAAATGTCCTTGGTAAAAAGAACATTTCGTCCAAGTTATGAAAAAATATTTGAGTTTTGGATTTTTGTTTTCAGTTCAAATCCCGGTAACAAAGCAAACGAAGAAAATGGCCCCACAAGAAATTCGAATAATTCAGATCGTGTAAATTGCGATGCAGATCCACCGTAAGTAGAAATTTGACGAGTATATAAACAAATGTGGAGATAATTGATTTGTTTGCAGCCCATCCTTAGAAGAAATAAGAAATTGGGGCAAATCGTTCGATAGATTAATGAGAAGTCCCGGTAAGATTAAAATTTTTTCGTTTTGTTTAATATTAATTACATTTTGAATACTTTAGCTGGTCGGGAGGTATTCAGAGATTTTCTCAGAGGAGAATACTCGGAAGAGAATATACTGTTTTGGTTAGCATGTGAAGATCTGAAAAGGGAATCGAATCCCGAAAGTGTTGAAGAAAAGGCCAGAATCATTTACGAAGACTATATTTCAATACTTTCACCAAAAGAGGTAAATCTATTGATTATTTCATTAGCATATACGCATTAAGAGAAGAAAGCAAAAGCAACACATACACACATTAATTATACATTATATGTAATGCTAGTGTATGTTATAAATCCAAACGAAAAGCCACATAGTCCGCTTGAAATAATAAAAATAAACAGAGATATTTTTCAATTTGACAAGTTTCATTCAACTTTAGTCAGATATGTATGTACATGGTGAATAGTGATTTATTTCAGTTGTATCTCATCTAAAATGTATGCCAAGACCTCACAACCAACACCCTGTATAAATCTATATATTTCTATTAATTTCACTTTATATTTTTAAATATTTAATGGACCATATTTGTTTTTATTAATTGTCATGCTTGAAATATTTGGCAAATCTCCAAAGTCAATTGAATAATCTATATATTCGGGTTATAAACCATTAAACAGCATTAACAAAACAATTTTCATGTTCTGTTTTAAAACAGTTGGTTTCGTTTACATTGTACACGTTATATGTACCTTTTTTTATATACTTATGCAAATACAAATTTGATATAATAGAAGAAAATATTTACAACGTTTACATTTTATTTTTATCGATTTAATAAACTTTTTATATAACATGTTATAATATTCAACGGTAATTTGCAAAAACACATCATCGAATGCAAATAGTTCAACTTGATGTGTTATTTCTTTTCTATTTCAATTGTGATTAAAAGCGACACAATAAAACTTGATTAAATTTGAAAACGGTGAACAAAATTTACATGTTGACTCACTAAATTTTCATTTCTATTAAGTGGATTAAAAAGTACGTGTGATAAGCGCTTACAATGGAATAAATGTGTTTATATTAAACGGTTCATTTATTTGGAAAAGTTTCGTTTTTTTATGTAGTTACATCATCAGAATTGATGTGTAGTACTCATCCAAAATTCATCCAATATGGAATAGATTTTTAACTGTCTTCTATAGTAAAGAATCTTTATGACGTTATTTAAATTCAGTGTCTAAGTAAAATAATCTTACTATAGTATAGAGTTGTAACTTTATTGTCCGTTTATTGGGCCATTTAAGCGGAGTGGCCATCATACAGTTCATCCCTTTCAGAGGATTTTACGAGGCAATCAAGTTATTGTGCATGTGTGGTTAATTTTCTCGAAACTTTAATATGTAATGGTGCTGAAATGAAATCTATGTTCTGAAATTCTATGAATTGAACTGTTTCAGGTTTCGTTGGATTCACGTGTACGTGAAATTGTGAATCGCAACATGGTGGAACCGACGCCGCACACATTCGACGATGCGCAATTACAAATATACACATTAATGCATAGGGACAGTTATCCCCGTTTCGTAAATTCGCCCCTATATCGGTCGCTATCGCAGCAACAAACGTCGACGACGGTCTCGACGAGTGGTGCTGGGAGTTCGACGGTGGCGGCTACTTCTTCTGACAGGGACCAGGACGGTTAACGTCGTCTCCATGTCTCAACCACACGGCGGCCTAACGAGAGACTCGACAGTCGACAATAACACAGACATCGGCGGACGGCGGCCGTCCAACAAATTTTCACAAAGCAAAAACAAAACAGATTTAGGAGATTTTCAAAAAAAAACAAAACTTTAAAAAAATACATACCAAAGGCGTCCGTAACAGAGAGCCGCGCGGACGACGTTGAACGCCGACTCTTCGGATCATTCCTCGCACGGTGACCGGTGACTGCTGTTTCATTTGGCGGTCACACAAAACATCAATGCAAAATTCTTTAAAAACAAAAAAACAAAGAAAAACGAATGTTAAAAGGAATATTTAAACCCCATGCTCGTCCCCAGCGCAACAGGACTATTTGAATTGAAATAAAAACCTGTAAACAGGACGCTGTGAAATGTGTTCGCAAACCATTAGTTCCCGGCACACGGTCACTGTACCATATTATAGCAATCATGACTTTGGACGTCATATGTCGCTCACTCACTTCTTAAAAAAATTAGTGTTGTGTAATTATAACGAAAATTAAACAAAAAAAAACATACATACCTAATTAAATATGGATCAATTCACTTGTCCGGACCTCTGATTGGAGACGAGAGCAGATTGCAGAAGATTTTGTTCCTCGTATTGGTACGGTTTTAGTGCCTCCGTACCAAAATGAGGACACTTTCACGGTGTAATAAGTGCTCTAGTCACCATTCTGAAGAGGTCCACATTATATTACCCATTTTACCACGTCCCGCCGAGTTTTACAATATTATAAACATGTGATATGAACAAAAAAATTTAAAAACAAATACACACTACGTAATGTAGCGAAATACGACCATGGCGGTACCTTGCCTGCCTCTCCTTTATAAATCCATATTCCTTGCCTTCTTCCATCAGAGAGGAGTTTTACCGAATATGCCACACCATACAACCTGCAATCCTCATTCTATTTGCACCATACACACACCATTTGTACCCTTCCGGATACCAAAAAAAAAAACAATGAAAAAAAAATTCAAGTATATTAAAGAATAAATAAATCATTTAAATAAAAAAATTAAATTAACAATATAATAGTACACAAATAATCGACACACTGTGAATTCATATAAATAAATATCAAATATACGTTTGTTGTCTTAATTTATATATCTATGTTTATTTTTAAATATGTGACATTTACCAAGCCCCGAAAATATACTTAAATGCAGAAAAATGGAAATGTGACTGTTATATCGAACTGATTTCTTTTATTCCCTTTTTATAAAACGCCTTTTTTCATTTGCTGAATAATGAATAATCGTTTTCCAATTCTACTCTCAATTTAGTAAGATTTTTTATACCTATAATTAACTTTAATTACTCAAAACAACTTAATATCTAAAATATTACAACAATTGTAAACAAAATATAAACAATCGTTTCAAAGTCAAAGAGCTTTCTTGGGAACAAAAGTGTTTTATTAAGTACTTAATTGCATATATTGTTATGTAGTATAAACTTAGTTTCTTCTATTTTAATCATTACAATCCAAATATACCTAAATAATAAGTAGTATTTCGTTTTATATATGAGTGTTATTATTATTTACTATAGTAAGAATGGCAAAAAAAAGTATAAATGATTTTGTATAATATTGTCTATGGTACAAAATCGAAACTAATCACTACCTAATAAAATAATAACAGTTACAAATTTTGTATTATACATATAAATATATATAAATATAATTTATTTATAAATTGCAATAAAAGTAACATTAAAATGTATTTTCCATTTTAAAGATATGTAGCAAAAGAACAAAATTTGCTCATATACATATTAATCCTGTATTTAAATTAAATAATATTTATTTGTGATATAGTATAAATTAAATATAAAAATAACAACAATTAGCTATATAATATATTATTAATGTTATATCATACATCCACTGTTTGTTTTGATTTCATTTGAATTATTTTTATTGATTCATTATTAAGCTTCAATACTTTTTTTATTTATCAAATCCTGAACTATGTTTAATAATTTATTATTATTTCATTATTTTTTAATGAGAAAGTATTATTTATATTTGTTTTATATGTGATAAATATTTGCAATATAAAGTAATTGAACTTATTTGTACTAAAAAGAATTTAATCAATATATAAAACTTTATACCAAATCCATTGGGAATAGAATTTCTTTGAAGAGAAAACCTGTGTTAACTTTACATTAATAAACTCGTTAAAATATAGGAACTTTTTCAGGTTCAACACTCAGTGATAAACGTAAGAAAGGATAGTCTTTTCGTAAAATGAACTCAGAGATATACGGCAAATACGAAGTTTTCCTCTAAATTTTCCATACGTGTTATGGAATTGTTAATTAGGTTTAATTTACAATAAGTGGAGAAGAGGGTAATTAATGAAAGACCACGCATATTTACGTATCACTTTTTATTTATTGTACATATTTGTAAACAATAGTTAACATTAATTAACATACAAATCACAAACAACATGAAATTGTTAAAAATGATGTAAAAAATGTACAAATGAGAATTCTAATAAAAATCAATGTTCTCACAAACGATATTGAATCACTTGAGAGTGGGAAATATAATTATTGAAATAGAAATAATTATATATTATAGTGACTATAAATATTGCTTACGGAAAAACAATATTTCCATTGAACAAGTGTAGAAAATAATAAATGATCAACATGAGAATGACATTTCACTAGAACATCCTTTTGAATGAAATTCAGTTAAACATTTAACAGCTTTCAGCTATAGGATTATTTATCATATTTATTTTTTTTTGTAACAGTTTTTTTATTATGTAAATAACAAAACAATTTCTTTTTATTTCATTAGAGACATATGCATATACAAATTCAATTAATCCTTACAAACTAAAGTCGAAGAAACAGTGCACAAATCTGCAGTCTTTCAAACAATCTCGAAATTACATTTCTTTGCATCATCTTAAGGAGTATCTGATTACCAGACCATAAATCAACCCAAATTTATTATAAAACAGTGGAAACAAACAATATCACATTTAATTTAGTGATATTCAACTACCAGTACAAACTAATAATTGTTTATATTTTTCTACTACAGTACGTAAATATGTTTTTCACCACACTGACTTTTCCTCAATTAAAAGTGCATTAGTACATCATTGTCTCTTTAAATTGATAAATGATGACCAACGCCTTTATTTCTCTCCGGAAGGCAGAATTTTCTTATTCGCTCACACAAAAATCAATATGTATGTTCTATTACCTCTTTTATAGCAAATTACCTTTATTCATCCTAGTAAAATATATCGTTTTTTCTGTTTTTTTCTTCTCTTTGAGCAAGATTCATCAGTGTGGCTCAAAAAAGACTATCAATTATAGTTACTTTGATTTTCTAAAAATCTACAACTACTATTGTCTACTTCTATAAAACATTTAAAGTATAAGTAAACTGGACTATTTCTACATGTAAACGAGATACCCATTGAAAAACCTACAACAAATTGGGTTCTTTACTATTTAACAGAAAAATTCTACACTGGAACTTAGTTTTGGTAAATAATGTTTTGGGTTAAATATATGTAATACAATCCTAAATAGTATAGGCATCACCGAATTAGACATTGGCCTTTTTTAGGCCCTGGCAAACAATTTATAATTCGATTATTGCTTAAAGAACAAAATGTTCGGGTTGTCTTTTGCGCCATTAAAAAAAATATAGAAAATAACAGCTATTACCTTGTATATTAAAATCCTTTTCATCAAGTTTCATGTAGGCTTCTGATTTGTAAATACTTTTTTGTAAAATATATAATATATATTCTTTGTTTTATTCAGTATAAAATTATAAATACCTGAATAATCTTTATACATGTATATTTTGGGAACTTTTGTATACCTGTTTTAATGAAGCTGACTGATCTTCCAGATTCCGCTTTAAATTTGCAATTGTACTTAAAAGCACTTGTTGTCTTAAATTCTCCGTACTATTTGTGAAATAATCGCAATGATTATTTGTTTTGTTGTTATTTTCATGTGACAAATTAAATGCAACTGTCTTCCCTTGACCATGTCCCATATAAACTTTCCTTCTAACTGGCTCACTTTGCGGACATCCAATACTCTTCAATTTATTCTCAGTGTCCGATTCAGAACTAGAGTTCATATTGCGGTTTTGATGTTTCAACACTTTCTTCCTGTATTTAGGACTCGGACGTTTATTCTCTCCACACTTATTCTGATTTAAAATCCCTTTTTGCTGTACTAGACCGTCCTCTGTCTCGAATTTCTTTCTCATCGTCAATGGTGACGAATTGTAATTATTTTGAGCGTGCATCTCCCATTCCCTTTTTACCAGAATAGGCGAATTGCTTATAATGAAGTTGGTGATATGATTCTTTTTAGGACTAAATCTTGGACAATTATAATTACTGGGCGGAATCTTATTATATGTTGTATTATCATCATTAGTCACAGATCGTGTTTTATTAATAAATAGCTCGGGTTTTGTACATTCCGTTGTACGTAACAATTCAACACGTTTATTTGCCGGTCCTGGCATTCGCCTAGGAGACAATCCATTCGTTTTCATCGTACGTAAAATATGCTCAGCCTCCACAATTAGCTCCTTGTACTTTAAATCTGCCTCTTTATCTCTTTTATCGATTGTTGTGATTTGATCACGATTGAAACTCAGTGAATTGGAACGTTTTTTCAGGCAATCTTCGAGTGCTAGTTTCGAGATTGGTCTGCTATTGGCACGTCGGACGGATACAGGTGTAGCTCCAGCACTTTTCGAACCATCTAAATGTTGCATGTTTATTTTCCGTTTTTCAATATCAAATTGCTTGTGTCTTTTCTTATTTGAACTAGATCGTCTACGTTTCTCACTTTGCTGCTTATTTCTACGTGTCGGTCGACGTCTTGACGAACATTTTCTTTGTACATCATAATTGTAATACGAACAATGACCAGTATTCTGGTCTAATCTAGGCTCAAATTCTAAATAGGAACCATTATCGATAAAGTCCAATTCGACCTCTAGTGGATCGTCTTCGTCGCCTCCATCCTGTCCAGTGTCTATGTCCGTCTCGCAGTCTGTTGGGTCGCTATCACTTAAAATATCCGTTTCTTTTTCGTACACATAACTCTCGTCATATTTGCCCATCATTTCATTCAATGTGCAATCGTCCTCGTCACTAACCGACTTTATAGAGCGGTGTTTAGCCGGTTCCCAATGTAGACTTGCTCCACTTAGGGAAGAACAAGATGAAGATGATAGAGAACGACGTCGTGTTGCAGGACTTAAAAAATGTTTCGGTCTTCTAAAATTAACAAGCATTTTTAAACACTAAAAATGAGTAAAGACAATTTTCTTACGGGCTATCCAGTAAAGGTGTTCTTGAAGCCGATTTAATCGGAGTACCAAGTATTTCATGTCGATTAAATGCCGGACTTGGTGTACTTCCAGGAAGCCAAGGATTCGTTCGAATTCGATTCCGTTGTCTAGGCGAAGTGATTCCAAGTGCAGGACTTCCTCCATGCAAAACAGTCGATCGTGTTTGGGTCGTTAAAACTCTTGCGTCATTGCACTCTTGTGTCTGTAGATATATTAGTACTCCATCCAATGAATATTGGTATTTTTTATGGAAATTTGCATGCAGAAACAAACAACTAGCAAATCTACCTATTTACACAACGAGACAACAAGAATTGATTTGTGGAAAAATTACCATTGCTATTGAAGGTGCTCGTCGATCGTTCGCAATATTTGGTGTCAACTTTGATCGAGGCATTAGTATTGGTGTGTTCGTTGAGTTTGCTGTTGAATTTGCCGCGTTTCGTGTTATCAACGACGGAGATGAGGGCAGAACGACTTTTTTCGCATAATCACCGTAATACTGTACTTCTAAAGAAACAAACTTATTAGCAATTAAGAGGAGCGTATCGTAATTCTTAAGTACCTTTCGAGGCTGTTGCATTTATGGTCAAATAGTCAGCTGGAGGAGCAGCTCCAGGTGACGTCCCATCCGTACTGTAGCCCGTTGAATAGGCCGATTCTGGTGATGACAAATTGTTGGCTGAATAACGTGAATGAGTTGTTGTTGAATTGGCATTCGTTACTTCCGGTTGATTTGTTTGATTCTTATTCTGTAAATGTCTCTCCTAAATAAACATTGATAGGCGTGCATTTATAGTCTTAGTATAAGAAAACATGAAACATACCATAAATTTGTTATTGTGTATTTGCGTGTAATTCTTTGAGGCATTTGGGCCGGATGTGAATGTTGCATTGCACTTGATTTGTTTGTCTTTCTTATGTTGTTTTCGTTTTGGACGGACCGCTTCCATCCATGAGCGCAATTTACTGCCAAACATTCTGCCTAAAATGTTGCCCACAATGTGGTGTAACACTCACTCAATATATCAAATGAAATAGAAATTCTACGTACCTGTTTAAATTATTATGAAGAATTTGTTAACTGATTATTGTTTTTTTGGTTTATTGGTGAAAAAAAATTATTTCTTATGTTGTTCTGTAATAATTTTGCCATAGTTTTACAGGCGTGTACGAATGGGAGACGTTAATTTTCTCTCTGCTAACAGCATCATTAAACGTCAATGAATGCGACGCCGACGCTTACCGACGCCGGCGTCGTTCCACCATTATTCAATAACAACTCGTTACATATTTGCTGTTTTCGAGGCATTAAGTAATAAATTCAATATACACCGAATAATTGATTTCAACGAGTTAATAGTTTAAGTGTTTTATTTTTTTTACAATTTTATTGTACATTTGTTTTATGGGCTTGTCGTTAATAAACTGTTTTACAGTTGTACAGCAATTTTCTTCAAAGGGAAGGATATTGTTAGTTTTATTCGAAATTGATGTGATATAGAAAATCGATTTAGGAAATAGGGATTATTGAACTTTTAATAAATAAACGTATTTATGATGGATTTAAAATTTAGATGTAACTTTTTTATTGCGCTTTTCGTGTGCTTGGCTACATCTGTTAGGCAAAAATAGAAGTTGGGTCTTTAAAAAAGATAAAAAACCGAATAGTTATTAATAGGCCTTTATGAGTAAAGATATGAATTTTGCTTAAAAAAGATGCAAATGATGTAAGTCTCGTTAATGTCCTTGCTAATGGTAGTTTATTTATGTTATTAATTTAAGACGTCGTTCTTAGAACTTCCGGAAGGCAGTTTAAATAAAATATCTGCGAATAAATTCAAACATTTTTTTCTTATTAAATAAATTGGAAAAATAGAAAAAAATATAAACGTACATATGGTTTGAAATAAATACTATAAACGCAAACTAACAACTACTGCTATCACATACAAAAACTAAACGTAATTAACTCAAGAATTTTATGAATATACATAGGTATAAAAAATGGCACATTGTCAAAGTTTACAAACATTGTTTCGTCAGTCTTTGTTATTTGGTTGATTGTTTATCTAAATATTATATTAACAGGAATGTGAAATGAATATATAAATACTAATTATGGTAACTCTGAATTAGATTTGGCATTTTTTTCGAAATTTCTCGACTTTATCGAATTTGTCATATGATTGTGTCGCGACTCAGAGAATACAATACCAGTTTGAATTGTTTTCCATAATTTTTTATAAGCAGTTCGATATTGTCGATTGCTCAAAGCATATATAAATGGATTTATCACACTTGAAGCCCAAGCCATTATTGATGCTAATATATTTATAACAGGATATTGAATATTGTCATCAAACACATTTGCAATCATCAATGGCAGAAAGCATAAAACAAAACCAAGAAATATAATTGCCATCAATTTCGTTAAACGACTATCTTCTTTTTCTCTTCTACTGTTCCGTCTTGCCGATGTAACTCTAAAAAAAGACAAGAATAATTATTTGTTTATTATTATTTCAGTATATGTTAATTACGTACTGATGTGTATTCAAGCTGTCTCTTGCCTTTCGTACACTACAATAAATACAAGAGTATGCTATTATTATAACAGTGCAAGGCAAAACGAAACCAATAAGAAAGATCACTTTCTTCGGTGATTTACCATCTTTTTCTAGTATTGTACAGGAAAATGTTGGTGGGTAAAGGCCCAGCTGGCCCCAAATATTCAACAAAGGTGGTAGCTGGAAGAGAGTATAAAATTTTACTATACACAATACAATTGGATCGACTGTTTGCGTCTCAAACCACCACTGTCCCAATACACAATTTACAGATTGCAGTTTGAGGTACATTCTTTAGGGTGAATTTTGCAAAACTTACCATTATGAGGAACGCTATGCCCCAAACACAGACCAGCTGTATACATATCGACAATTTCGAGTACAATATACTGTAATATTGGTTACAAGTAATAAGGACGTACCTGGATATGAAAAAAGATTACATTTTAGGGATAGAAGGGTATTTTTAGCACATTAAAACGTTACAATGAATGAATGACGATTTTAACAGATCACATAACGAAAAATTCCTTTGAATTACATTAAATTATCGACAAAAAGCCTCACCTAAATGTGAGTCATTTTAAAATTAGCAACAATTTGTGTAATTAGTTTGTCAATTAATTTCACGGTAATGCCAATTTTAATAACTGAATGAACGAAACACGTTTATTTTTTATTATATTTTGTTTCGTAATTTCCTCACATAAAGACTATTTGAAATTTTATTTCAGTATTACATGGTGTGCCTTTAACACTTTTCTAAGATATTTTTTATATTCAAGTGCATGCTGTCTGTTTCAAGATACAATCATCAATTAACTTCCTTTCAGAATATAAAGCATATGTTTGTTTCATCTTTATATAAAAAGAATCTTAAGACTTATAATTATTTTAAATACAAGTAACAGAAAAGCAAAGGCCGATGTCCTATTATACTGTTGTTTGTGTATGAGCTTCTTTTTTTCTCTTATATGGAAATTGTTTATTTTAATAATTAATAAAATATATAGTTATCAAAGGAATTTGTATAGCATTTCCGTTTAGAAAATTCTTTAGAAAATTCCTGTTTGCTTATGCCCTTATCTTTATTATCAACGTTACTTAAAGTGATCTTAAAAAAAGTATTTCATTATTCTGTATTAAAACGATGACAAGGATTAACAATAACCTTGTTTAATAAATTATTACAGGTCAAGTGTCAGAAGTCATAATGATTTAAGAAAAAGACATTTTTCAACGTACTTAAACATTATTTATTATTGTTTATTATCATGAATATACTTTAAAGAATTACTCAGAGTTCGGTGTTTATCGATAGAAATTTTGTAAGTAGAAAATTATTACAAAACATCAAACGAACGCGTGCAATAAGTTATTGGATTTTCTATAGACGTGAGCGAAATGTGAATGAATTTTTTATTAATGGAATAAATTCATAACTACTCACCTATTTAGTGTAATTGCGACCATATTTAACAACGATACGGCGACATTTCCATAAAAAAATACTGGAAACAATTTACATAATGTTTCGCCAAATATCCATGATTCGTGAAAATATCGGGATGCAGTCAATGGCAAATTAACAGAACAAAACAACAAATCGGATATGCATAATGACAAAACGAATGCAGTTGTTGCATGTGCTCTTAGTTTTGGGCATCTTATTAATGCGAGAATTGTAATTAAGTTACCTAAAATGAAAATTAATCACCGATTTAAAATACTCTTTCAATACAAATAATTGAGGAAATTCGTGCGTGTTTTTGGCAAGAAAAATTTTGAGCGAAATGGAAATCATTGTACTTTTAAAGGATTTCACCGTATACAAGCAATGTCTTTAATCGAACTGTTATAGAAATCGAAAATTTTTCTATAAATACACATTCGATATGAGTTTTATTAACATATTTATAGAATTTCCTTACCTAAAACACCGACAACGCAAAAAACTACCGCAACAACGGCCGCCGAAACAGTAGCAACACGAGGATACAGGATTTTTTCTTCGGTACTATTCATATTTTTATCATTTTTATAGCTAACTAATTGTTGTATACTTCACAAATTATTAACACACACTTGTGGAGCGACGCCGCTACATACAACATACCGCATTGGGATTATTTGTCGCACTATTCTTTATGATGTGCTGAATGCAGTTTGCCGTACCCTTAACAATTTTTAAACTAGTGGGGGGACAATTATTGGCCCTTTCAATTAGGTACTACGGTACTACCAAACATTTTTGAAATAATTTCACATTACGGATCGAATAGTACGAATAGACGAAACGAATTTATTACCTTTAATTTTTAATATTCAATTATATTTGAACAAAATTTTGATAAGATAAAAGTCTATTTAACTTTTCACACATCTTGAGAAGCGATTAATTCTTCTTCCTGTAAAAGATTTTATCATTGATTATGATTGTGTGTGCTTTTATTGAAATGGAGTTTGGATGGCAATGAAATATGGGGAATAAAAATTATATGCACAAAGAATTTTTATAATCATTTACTGAATTTAAATATAATTGGATTTTTTTCATTAAATTTAATAAATATCCATTAATTATTGTATTATTTATACAGAATTTTCTTTAGAGATAAAAGGAATATGAACAAATATTTGTTTAAGTATTCTCATATCACTATAGGTAATATTTGTAAATGTCATAAAAGGTAAAATTGTAAAACATGTTTTTCTTTATCGAATTGTGCGTGTTTACAAAAAATTGGATTTCTTTTATTTATATATCATTTTTAATTCACGTACGAAATGGGAATTTTCATTTAATCATCACTCAATCAAATGAGAAGTAGGATTTATTTTATTTATAATAATAGTTTGACACATTTGATATTACAAAATTGTAATGACAGTTTTATTTTTAATTAATAATAATTCTTTTTTCCATATTTTTTGTTCTCACACCCTGTACATGGGATTTTATAACTGGAGAAACAATCCTTTTTTCATTTAAATTTTTACGTAAAATCCAGGTTAAAAAACTACACGTTATTATTTAAATTTTAGTCTTCTTTGGACCAGAAGAAATGAATTAGGCACTTGGTAGTGTGGCGGGAGGGTTAGGAGACTTTAATAGTGTGCTATAACTGTGGCTGCAGGGGGTCTGCTTGTCCATGAATTCGTCGCTCCTGCTGCAACAGCTGATGCGCTGCCCGATCCATCTCCTCTTGTGTCATATCCATTGCCTCCTGCATCTCTTTGGATGTATAACGTACGAAGTCCGGGTCACAATATTTGCCCAATCCTTGTTCAGCTAAAATACGTCCAACTAAACTTTCTGCAGATCCAACCACCTCGAAAGAGGCCGGCCTTCTATCGGCCGGACTACCAGGCAGTGAATGTGTTAGTCTTTCAGAGCCCGCATGTCCGTTTGGCTCGCCTGCACCACCTGAAACTGAAATCAAACAATCCGTTAATTTGTTATTGAAGTTTTGTTGTCAACATTTACAAAAACAGACGACATTTATAGTTTTGAATCCACTGAGCATAAAGTGCTTCTTCGAGTGGATTGAAAAACAGAAAATGAAAAATCGAAAAGAAAAAGAGTGAAATAAAAACGAAAAGCAATGCACATGCGAATGGGAGGTACATGCATCGTGTAAGCTGGGGCTAACCTCTGCCATGGAAGGAAGCCCTGTGATTTAGGAGAGTACAACGTGCATGCCGACCGTCTCCTTCAGTGTCCGAGGCCGATGGATGAAGGCCACCAACACCATGATGGGTTGGCCATTCGTAGGGCAGTGGTTCAGGCAAGAAACCCGCAACTGCCATAGCTTGTGCTTGTGCAAGTTTCAGGCCACTTGCAATGCGACTAAAGCTCGGTGCATGTTGCACAGGCGATGGCGTGGCCGTCATGCAACCACCACCTATACTCCCTAAGCCCAGTCGAACGCGTCGCGGCGGAGGAGTAGGTGGCATCAGCTCAGCGTGGTCACCCTGCAGACTAGCACAAACACAACATCACCACATGACTGGTTAGCAGAAAAAATTCAAAAACAAAAACGGAAATCAAAAAGAAATTCTTGTTAAACAACTGAAAAAATTCTGGGATTTTTTTGGTCACTTTATAATGATAAATCAGACACACTGTTCACACCCTCTTTCGCTTACCCTTGTAGTTAGGGTGCAGGAAGCCAGATTTACTGAAAATAATATCGGTAATATAAATATACATGACACTTTGGTCCATTCGCACGCGTTCCCACTCACATTTAACTCTTTTATCAACACTCAAAAGGCTCTAATTTATTTCCAACCAAATCTAATGTCTACAAAAGCCTAGAAATTCACTAGTTCAATAAATCTTACTTCAATATACTGTTGAATTTTCATGGAAAAACATGTGAAATTTCTAATTATTTTTACAGCTACTGTTTACTGATTACAGTGATTGATATAAAATTGTATTATAAAATATTTCCAATATTTGTGTTTTTGTGCAAAAATATGATACTAAGAACCTTCATCGCGTTGAAAATAATGATGACAAATTAAAATAATCAAAAAAAAATTAATATCAATAATGGGTTGTTAGTTTATTATGAAATACTCACTCGATTACTTGAAAATTATTCTTATCTGTTTCACCATTGTGCAAATTTGTCAAGGGTCTTAATGGTATTTCCTCGTCTCTAAGCCCCTGATTGTGCAACGATGTTGCACTGGCTCTATTTTGGACAACATTCTTTGTCATTGACGTAATATGATTCATTCCTTCAGTAACAGCATTTTTAATTGAATTATAAGGAAGATAATCAACACTGGAAGCTGGGGTAATTTTAATTTGTGTTGAATTGATTTTCAGTGATTTAGCACGATTGAAACTGTGCCCTCTCCGCATCGAAGACCACACACTACCGAAAAGGGAATGATTTCTCTGCAACAAAACATACATTCATCAAACGTTTATGTCAAAAACATTTTACATCATTTATCATACTCGATGCATTGGTTCTGGATTGTCATCAATTAATTCATCTAAATTGCCAGAAATGGCTCGTTTCAGTTCCGGTCCCGCTTCGTGTAATGTGCGTAAACCAGCTTGTAATGTGACTGTATTATGTGCATCTTTGTCGCCCTCTTTGAGTTCTTGTTCTTTGCGTTTTTTGAAACGTCTAAAGTAATCTTGTATAAGAAATGTGGCATAGAATTTGCCAACGGTGACCTCGTCATCGACTCCTGGCGGAGGCACAACTTGGTCCAACAATTTCGGACTTGTTCTCTTCCAAATTTTCTTGATAACGGCACGCAGTTCGGCGTTTGCATCGTCAATGTTTCCTTCTGTTTTGATCCTTAAGGAAGTACGTACAACAGCGAACAATGTCGCATTGAACAGTACAGTACCATCACTATTCAATGGCATATTCATTGAAACTAATCGTTTGCATGCAACACGATGTGGGCAGAGTTTTCCAAATCCTAATGGTGGTGAAATTTTTCGTAGTAGTGTAACAACATCCAAATGTTTGATCCTCCCTTTTGCATCTGGATCATATTCACTCCACAGCCTTATAAATTCATCTAAATGGTGTGGTCCTAAAATTGACCAGTCCCTTGTTAAATAATCGAAATTATCCATAATAACGGCTACAAATAAATTAATAATCTGGAAGAAAATGTGAGTTAGTGGAAAGGTTTAGACGTATTTAAATGGTGGACAATACCAAAAATGAACACAACACATAAAATGATATAAAATATGGGTACGCAATATCAGAGCCACATCCATCTGTACGATTTAATCTAGAATCGCATTTTGCAGCCTCTGTATCCGCACAATCCATCATGATCTCTTGCCAAGCTTCACCTGTATCAAAAAGAAAATAGAAAATGTCCTTGTGGAAGCATTGTTTTAATTACCTGTTGCTGATCTAAATAGTACTAGTACAGCTTGCAAAAATGACGCGAAATTATTGTTTCGATTTATTTGTGTGTCTGTATTGAAACTTTCAATTTTCCCAAACATCTAAAACAAATTACAATGGTTTCGAGAGTGGAAAAAGTGCTCGTAAAAATAAAATACCTGCATTCCTATGACGGCGTATATGAAAAACAACATAACAATTAACAGTGCTACATAAGGTAAGGCTTGAAATGATTTTAAGAACGTCCATAATAACGTTCGAATACCTTCACCTCTGCTTAATAATTTGATAAGCCTCATAACACGAAATAATCTAAAGAAATTACTTGATATTTGAAATTTCGATCCAGGCTAAAGATAAAAACATGAATGGAAAAATTTGTTAGTGAGACAAAGTGTTTAGAATGGAAAGGTTTTCAGCTTACGTTAACGTCTTGGTAAACTATGTCAATAAAACTTCCAAGTACTATAACGAAATCAAATACATTCCATGCATCTCCAAAGTAGTTCTAAAATGTGAAAATCGTTATGGAAATTCGTAAAACAAGTTTAGACTAGAGCGTATATTACTTTAACACGAAACGCTGCTAATTTGAAAACAAACTCCATGGCAAATACAGCCGTAAATATCATATTCAGTATGTCCAGAACCCTGTCATAAGCAGTGGGTTGATTGTGAAATTTCATAGCGAGTGTTATAGTATTTGTTAGAATCAATGTAAATATAGCGTATTCAAATGGTCTTGATGTAACAAACCACCAGACTTTGTATTGAATACGATGTTTGGGAATGTATCTTCGTACAGGTTTAGCTTTTAAGGCAAATTCTATACAATTACGCTGATTTTTATCCAATTCGCAATTTTTATATTCTTGTTCACCTTCATTTTGGAATGTAACGATAACGAAACCAACGAAAATATTAACCATGAAAAAGGCAATTATAATAATGTATATAATATAATACGCAGCTACAATGGGGCGGTAATTGTGTATTGGTCCTCTATTTTCTTCATTTGAGTCTATTGAAACGTATAATAAATTCGGCCACCCTTCAAAAGTGGACACAGTAAACAATGTTAACATTGCCTTTGCCACATTATCAAAGTGGAACCTATTTGGCTCCCAACTGCGCTCTTTCATTTGTGGCTTATTTATATCTCCATCCACGTACACCAAGTAAGTACCACTAAAAGTGAATGAATTTTTATAACATTACTATATATGAGCAGCAAGCACATTGAGTGCAATATTCGTTCATTTGCTTACTTGCATTCAGCTGCAGTGAGTTTGGAACCATCAGTACAATGTGAAAATTTTCCCTAAATTTACCCAAAATATCAATCAGTATACAGTATTTAAAAAAAAATAGATCAACAAGTTTGTATATGTTGTTTTGTTTCAATAACAAAATACATTGCATGCCCATTATTATATAATAAATGTACACATTTCAAGAAAAACAATAACAATATGTAAGTATACGAGTAATAGGTATTATGTGTGTGCTGTATAAAAAAGTTTATACATATGTATATGTACAATAAGAAGAGAGTGTGAAAAATAAAACACAATGAAACAACCCTCAACTTTCGGCGGTGGAAAACATTTAGGTAACACATGCAGTAAAATCATGCAGAATTAATAAACTTGCTTACATGTGACGATCACTTGTAGTCATAACTAGTAAACATTGTCAATTATGAACAGAACAATAAAAAAAATAAAAAAGATTAAAAAATCGAACTCTTATAAACAAATAAAAGAAATAAATAAATCAACATCCGCCTGCATTAAATATATATATATAGAATTATTGAAATTATTTGAAAAAGCCTCTGCTGCCTGCAGACACACGCAACATTATTTTCTTAGTTGCGGGCGCGTAATTTCTAATAAGACGTTCGTGCGATAGCGTATAAAAAAACAGAAGTAAATAGCTAATAAGCTTACCAGCTTTGCACCTATTTCTACGATGTATAATAAATATATAGAGATGTATCACAATTCATTTCACACTTCGCATTATCAATCAAATATATAGTGCGCCGACAGACATTAACAGACGGCAGGCTGGACAGATAGACGACAGATAAGACGGTGTTTTGTGCACGTAATCTGTGAGCTGAGGGCGGCGAATAACGTATATATACTACTTATACATGCCGCTATATTCCAGCTACGACCAGAACATGCAGAATATCTAAACCGTCATATGCAGCTAAAAAGCTTCTTTACGAATTCTTTACCTTAAATAGCTGCACTCCAATGACAGCGAACATGAACTGCAGAAGGTAGGTAACCAGCATGATATTGCCGATCGTCTTAATGGCTACTATCACACATTTGACTACATACTAGCCATAGGAAGAATCGGCATGAAAGAATGGAAAAAAAATTTATACAGTCAGTATAAAGTTTTGTATGTGTTTGATTTGTATATGTGGAGAAAGAAGAGAGAACAAGGTGAAGCTATAGAATTATACGAGTATATAGGCGTCGGTCGGGCATCGCGCAGCCAGCCGGGGACGTCAAATGCACCCAGGGTGTCTCGAAATCTACTCAAAATCAGTGAGAGTTTTCTCTCGAAAGGAGCAGCGACGGCAACGGCGGCGGTGCCCTACCCTAGATTATGACTACAAGTGCTGATATAAATATGTAAAAAGTCGAGAGGCTTTGAAAACATGGTATAAAAATACTGGAGGCGCTGGAGAGGCAGAGTAACACCGGCCGTTTCGGCGACTTGTTTTGTCGAGTCTATTGACCGTTGGCCGCACAGCACACAGCATCACCACGCACAGCAACAACTGAGCGGTACATGCGGGTTAATATTTATTTGTTGGAACAGACGGTGAATCTGGTCCACGATGGTCCCCACGACATACACATACTTTAGGTTAATAAAAAAAAACTGTACTCAAAAATCAAATTACTCTTGCAGAAGGCTAATGTTGTAGGGGAACCCATAGGTGCATTTGCTTAAAATAAAACAACAACGGACTCAGCTGGTGAAATTACCTTGAATAATTGCACTCCTATAACCGCGAACATGAACTGTAGAAGGCATGTGACCAGCACTATATTGCCTATAGTCTTAACGGCAACAATCACGCATTGGACGACGTGCTAGAGACAGACATTAGTCAAATCTACCCTCCCCGTGACGCCTAAGTGCTAGTGTCAGGACGAGGCCCATACGGTTTTTGGGGCCTTTACACTTACACTGTTACACTACTCAGTTTTGTTTCACCTACCTTAAGTCCCTTTGCTCGGTTTATAGCACGCAGAGGACGCAGTACACGTAGAACTCGAAGAATTTTCATCACTGACAATGTTCCTTGACTAGAAAATATTTAAAATATTGCACGAAATAAAAGCATTATTCAGATAGTATTAATTTGATTGTTATCAACCTGCTAAATATTGATATTATTGATACAAAAACTACTACCAAATCCAGTACATTGAAGGCCGACCGGAAGAAGGCACCATCATGTAAGATGCATCCGTAGGAAATGGTCTTTAGCAATAGTTCTGTAGTGAATATTGCCGTAAATATATAATCAAACTTTTGTAGAACCTAAACAAGAGCGCAAACATTTAATCAACACTGTACATATATTACAATGTTTTGTATATATTACTTTATTTGTTTCAGATTCTGTGTAAATGGGATCTTCTACAGCGAGTAATGCTGATGACACCATTATACATACTAATATAACGTTATCAAAAACACTATGGGTGCATAGCCAATGACAGAATACGCGAAACCTACAAAAAGATTCATTGTTTCATATTACAAAAGTGTTAGTGACATTTTCAATATGATTTTGCAAAAATCAGCAAACAAAACACGTTTCAGGTTCTCCCAGCAACCAGAAGTATGTATAAAACGCTGAAACAATCAAAGAAAAATCAACACCCTCTAAGGCTTCAACTAAAACACACGATCTAAGAGGTTTAGTTTTTTTTGCGAGGGACGCACTACAGAATAACGCATCAGAATATATTGGGCCGAAAAATAAGCGAAATCACACTTCAACAAGACCTACGGCACCATTTTTCTACCATCGTTCACCTGTTTGTAGAAGAGAAAATGAAGAAAGACGATGCAGGCGGTATAGGCGCTTTTTGATTTGCCAGGTTCTCCTCGGACATGTGAGCTGGTTGCGCTTCTGTCTCGCTACCTGTCTCTAATACCTCATCACCATCTGAAAGTTCACACATCACACCAATTACAAATAGTTCTAACATAACATAGCTGCATGAAGTTACACGGCTTCTCAAATCAAGAGAGGAAAAAACGTTTCCTTATCTGAGGAAAAATTCCATAAAAACAATGCGCGTAACATAACGCCGCTTCGACAGCTATGCCCCGTTTCTAAAAGCCTACCTGTTTTTATATGAAAAAATAAAGAAGGCGCTCCCTTTTGGGATGGGGCGAACTTTCTTTACAATGGTGACCTCTGATAACCGTCGAGGTCTAGCCGATTCTCTAATTACTTCAACATCACCGTCTGAAAATTATTCGCAAGATTTTGTTCCTAACTAATTTTGTGCTCTCTTTCAAAATATATAACTATTTATCCGTTATTTTATGTTTATTTGATCATTTTTTATTGAAATTTCAACCTACCCTGACTGTTACGCTCTTCTCCGAACTCCTCTTCGCCATCCATATTGATTTTCGTCTGTGATTCAGCTTCCTCATCATGTTCCGACCTTTGAAATCAGATCATGTACAGTAAGTGTGCCGAGTCTGCACAATTGTTACCTTTCAGAGTCATATTGTCCTTCCTCTTCAGTTTCCTCATCTTCAACACTGTGCTCCTCTTCGACTTCCTCCTCCTGATTTGGGGTAGGACTCTTAGATTTTTGCTTTTCAGCCTCTTCCTCCTCTTCTTTCTCAATCGCAGTCAAAGATTCAGCGTCTGCTAAATTGTCTACAGCAATAGCCAAGAAGACATTTAGGAGGATATCTAATATTGTCATAAGGAAGATTCTAGAGACAGTTTGGTTTTAAGTTTCAATTTGAAGAAAAAAGGATACAGTTACCACAGATAAATAGAATTATAAAATATATACAAGCTAAAACACCAAAAGATTCAACACCACCATAAGCTGCAATACCGTCATACATAACAGTATTCCAATCTTCACCAGTTAATATCTGAAAATTATTGTATGCATTTACATAAAGTTTATTGATTTATGGGCTTGTATGAACGTACTTGAAACACAGTAAGTAAACTTTGCCAAAAACTATCAAAATTATATCTAGGTTTTTCTTGTGTTTCTTTCATAAATCTTCCACCAAACACTTGCATACCAAGAAGTGAAAATATAACAATAAATAAGAAAAGTAAAAGCAACAAAGACGCAATAGACTGTATAGAATTTAACAAAGACGCTACTAAATTTGAAAGTGAACGCCAATACCTGCAACAAAGGAGTGTATATGTAAACATAATTATCTTTGTGTCTAATAGGATTCGTAATTACTTTGTGACTTTAAAAACTCTAAGTAATCTAACACAACGTAATACAGAAATGCCTAAAGGTGGCATCAGGTTTGATCTTGTAAGAACCGTTTCTGTAATACTTCCAATAACAACAAAACAATCAAAACGATTAAATAACGATACAAAATAACCCTGGAAAAGGAAAATCGATTAAATTATCTTGTTATTAGAATGTTTCGATATTCTTACTTGAAAACCTAAACTATACATTTTCAACAACATCTCCATTGTAAAAAGAGCAATAAAAAACATGTTTGTATATTCTGAAAAGAAGAGTTTGATAGAGAATCAATTGAATCACTAATGTGTTGAATGTTTTTTTTGTTACCTTGAAAGTCATCTAGCCAGTGAGGTTGATTATAATGTTCTGTAGCTAAAACACCAGTATTTAAAAATACTAATAATATAATAAGCCAATAAAATGTCTGCGACTTGACGGCTTTTCTGCAAGCACGTCTCAATCGTCGATTAACCCGTTCGAATCCTTTTTTCCGTTTTTTAAACCAGGATTCCTGTTGAATCTCCTCTTCCCCAAGCTGGTCAGTGGATTCCATTTCATTGGTTGCAACATTTCTAGCATCTTGATTATTTTGGTCCTCTCCTTCGGGATCGATGTCTTCAGCTTGAGTTATCCAATCCAAGTAACCCCTTAAATCTTCTTCTAGTTGTTGTTTTTCTCTTAATTTATGAAAATCACCTCGAGCTTTCGCTTTCTCTCTTTCTTTCGAAAACTCACTAATTAAATAATAAATTATTAAAAATAGCAATCTTACATCAACCTGTTAAATTATTGTTTCATTTACCCACTCAAGACACCAAGAATTAAATTCATAACGAAAAATGCACCCAATATTACCATGGATACAAAATACGACCATTGCCATGTTCTTCCCATCGCATCTTGTATCTAAATTGTTCAGTAAAAGTTTTTTTATTAGAATTTTCTGCATATTAAATAAGTTTGGAAAAATAATATTTACATTATAAAGCACGTCGGTCCAGCCTTCTAATGTTATACATTGAAAAACGGTTAACATCGATAGACCAAAATTATCAAAATTTGTTATTCCAGAATTTGGTCCTTTCCAACGCTCTAAACATATGTAATCGTTACTAACATCAGAACAGTTGAAGCCATCCCCACAGGGGTGAGGATCGTCCATCTCTTCACCTAACAATTCCAGTAATATGTAATTAGAAATACGATACCACTTGAATTACAACAAATTTCAAACCTGTATTATTATTATAACAAGTACTATGCATTTTTCCTGAGAATAATTCTAAACCAATGATCGCATAAATAATTATAACAAACAATACTAACAGAGCAATATGTAATAAAGGCACCATGGCACGAAGAATTGAGTTTAACACAACTTGCAAACCTATTTTTGGACAAAAAAGAGAGAAAACACTTTGATTTCAACCTGCCTTTTTTATATAAATATTAATCACTTACTGGGTACACCAGAAACGAGTCTTAAAGGTCGAAGAACTCTGAAAGCTCTCAAAGCTTTAACGTCAAAACTATCTTTTGTAAGTGTTGATAACGCTGTACTTATCATCCTAAAATATATTATTAAATACATGGTAGAGTCGCTTTTTTTCTAGATAAATTCAATAAAAAAAAAGGAGAGAACTGTCTTTTGTTTCTATTTTGAAAGTGCATGCAATAGCCTTAAGCCATGAACACAAACAACTCTATTTGTATGTATATGGTCATATGGAATTTTTCACAATGTAATTTTTTTAAAATGATAAAAGAATAAAGCTCGCTTTTTTCTTTGTATGCACTGATACACAGAGTCAGAGTATGTGTACGGTTTCATTATGAATTGAAAATATCGATTAGAAAATTTTCTATTTGTATATTCTCTATAATCTGTAGACTGTATAGATATTTAACAAAACCGGATAGACTGTTAATTGAACGTAAATCCTGAAGGAAATTTAAATGAAGCAACACACAGCATCTCTCCCTCTTTCTATCTCTCTGAATACTAATTGTATAAAGACGTTTTGATTCACTAAATACACTAGAAATCTCTATATTTATCTTACCCTATAACTACAATTGTAAAATCTAACAAATTCCAACCGTTCCGAAGATAAGCGCCTTGATGCATCAGAAAACCATAAGCGATAATTTTCATAACGCATTCGACCGTGAAAATTACTAAAAATATATATTCAATCTTTTCCTGTAAATAGAAAATGCGAATTTAATTGTATAAGCTATTTGTAAATCCCACATTCAAAACTATATATATACATTTAGGAGCTTAAAAATTGTAATCTCTGCTGTAATGGAAAGGATATTCTGTGCACCGATGAGGATTATGATTGAAATTTGTCCAATTTACTAATAATGTCCCAATGTTCGATCAATTGAATATTTACGAGGGTGCTGTCCATTCGCATAGAAAATGTTATTGATAAATTATTTTTGGCAAATAGGAGAGCACAATATAATGTGATCCTTTCGAACATAAATCGACTAGGACTAGGCAAAATGTATGTTTGCAGGAAACGCAGGAATTTTTAAATAATTTCTCATAATTTGTCCCCTACACGATCCATACAATTTTAATAAAGAGTTCCGCTTTCCGTTTTGGAGCATTTTTTTCACTCGTTGTAAACACTTTTATTTGAAAAAAAGGGAAATCTTATCATCCGTTCACGCTTTATTAACGCCCCATACAATGGAATTACCTAAAGAGCGTTTAGTTCGCAGGAAAATCCTATAAATTTTTCCACTTTTAACTCGATTTTATGATTCAACAGACAATTTAATATTAAAATACACAACAAACTTCAAGTATCCACGCAAGTTTGTGAAGACTTGAAAATGTACGCTTCTAAACGGTTTTTCCATTCTATTTTCATCGCACAGTTTTCAATTTTACATGAATTTTAAAGTGTTCTACGTGAAAAAATCAATTTCCATCAAATATACAGGCATATGATTAATAGGAAACATTTCAATTGCACGTACATTTGGAAAATTTCAAAGAATGTTTCCACCAAAAACATAATTCTATTTACAAGAGCCAAAAGATCGATATGTGGAGTCGAAAATACGGATGTATAATTTTTTTTAATTTATTTGCAATGCTATACGTTAACGTTTGTACGAAGAATATAAAAAGCAACACAAATATTTTCCATTTCAGCAGTAAATTTTCCTGTGCGAAATATTTCTCTCTGAAACTTGTTTAGATAATAAAATTTTTTAGCTCTATATAAATATAATTTAAAATGTGATTTTACTTCCATCTCACATATATACTAAATACGATGTTGAAGTATAAATAATAATTTACATCAACTTTATGATCCGGTTGAGGTTGAGCTTTTCTTAACACAAATGGACGAAAATTGCTAAGTAAACGACCACAGAGTGGACACAAAAAAATACAAAATAAATGAATTTGTTTTTAAAACCCAAACTCAATTCGAAGTTTATAAATTAAGTTTAGTACTTACCAAATACGCATTTGTTGTATTCGAGTCGCTGTTGGGAAAAGGTGTGTAAACAGCTAAGGCAACACAGTTTGCGAAAATTGTTAATAGAATCAACCATTCAAATGGTCTGTAATTGATTGATTAAGGAAAAAAGTTCAATTCGATTATTGGTTTTTCTTTAATAACATTCCAGAGCATTTCACTAAATGACTTATGACTTTACGTCAGTGTATTTTCCTGAGATATTGGCTTAAAGTCTCTTTTCTTCTGTTTATGATAGTGTTTCTTTCTATATATTTTTGATAAATACGAACGAACAGTCGAAAAAAAGACCAATACTGTACATTTCTCTTATAATTGAATCGATTTTCATCTGTACATATCAGACTTTTTAACTTATTAGACTTATTAAAGGAATGCGCGAGAAAATATTTCACTGGAATCATTTCACGGTATATAAAACACTATGATATACTTTAAGTCAGTGAACAAGAGAAGGGAAATAAAGTCTCTGTCGCCAACAAATTCATTCATCAAACTTTTCACGATTACTGTAATTAACTAAATATAACATTTCAAGTTTTAACAATGCATTTGTAATCGAAATAATAGTGTGGAATTGGAGCAAGTTAATTGCGGCCAACTATTTCAATAAACCCTTTTACATTGCATGTAGCCATTTCAGAGATAAAAAAACCCTTCTCTCAAAAAAAATGAAAGCTTTACATTATTCTATGTGAACGTGAACGTGTGAGTGAGGTGAAGGTAGACAAATACTTGAGGTTGTTCTTATTGAAAAATTAAAGAGAGTGCTTTATATTGTACATTGTAAGCAAAAATCTGCTCGATTCGTAACTAATCAAATATCTGTTTATTTTTCCCTTCCACAAAGAAAATAGAGGTGTGTTTTCTTCCATTGTTAAATATATTTCGTGTGCTATCACACAATGTATAAATGATGGCAGTTATATTTTTGATCGATGAATGTAAATTGATGTAAAATGAAGTGGATTAGGTCTTTGACATAAGGATTGTTCGGAAAGGGGTGAGAGGGCGGTTGGCTGACAATGGATGGATGAGAGCGGTGATGGGGTGGGCGCCATATATGAAAGATATGTTTAAGGATACTTCCACTCGACAACGTCAATGCAGAGCTTCCTGATGGGGTTCTTGAGGTAAAGACAGAAGAGGGCGCGTTGCGGCCTGTCGGGGGGTGGTTTCCCTCCACGGCGTACTGGCCGCTTGGGGGCTGTCGGCGTGCGGGCCCCCGTTTGTCCCGGGCTCGTCACGCCCGCCCCCACAGTGCTCATCGCGGTCGCTGTCGCACTAATCGGTCCTTGCCATGCGCAGCCTGCGTATGTTGGATGCAGGGAATATAGACGAGCGTTCGCGGATTCCTGAAGCTCATATTGCAGTCCTTAAATAAACAATCAAAAAACACACTTTTATAATTACACTGAAAACCTACACACAATTCTATATGTACATATTAGAGTGCAGAAAACAAGTTATTAAGCACGAAAAGCTCACGATAACGAAACGCGAGAGGGAAAAGCGCTCACCACCACACAGGAAATTGTTGCCATTTGTGAAAAACCGTTTTACGATTTGTGCTTTTGAACAAGTTAACTCATTATACTGGCTATGAACTTTCCCATGATTCCTGGTGTAATCCTCTAATAGGGTTACATTATCTTGCCTAATATTTAAGCGTATTTCATTTTTAAACACTTCGCTATAGCAAACTCAGGTATACCATTCATTCCTTCTCATTACACATTCACTTGTACATTTTTCATTTACAACAGATTTTAATTCTTCCTTTTCGTTTTGCCTCCTTCTATTTATTATACGAATGTATTGCAGGCTATTTCTTTTTGTAAACAACTTGTTTAAATTACAAGAGAAGAAAAAGTTAATTATATGTACATTGTGTTCATCCCTAAAATGCTAAAATAATGGACGTATTTTCAGACGGAACATTTCTTGGCCTTTTTTAATGCACTTTTACTAGAATAACACATACTGGACCATTGTTTAAAAGATTTGTTAAGAAACCAAGTTAGTATACTCAGAGTGATGAAAGCTCAGATTCAATAAAATTCTTTTTATGCTTTGACTTATCAAAAGTAAAGGTTTCTCCAGTACCCTTTAACCCCTTTTCTTAAAATAACAATCCACAATAATTCATATCTATAATGGTGTTTTATTACGACCATCAATTTTTTTCATAGAAAATATACGAACACAATAGGGAATACCGATTTCATCCCTTTTAAACGCACTTCAAATGAAATTTATGAAGGAACAAATAATACGAAGGCATGATTCTTTTTCAGATATGTGTGCTAGTTGTGTGGGCGATATTAATTTCAAGTATTCGATTACATTTTATATTGTCTTAAGTGAATCATTGCTTAACTAACAAAATAAATTACATTTCCATTACTCTGGTAATCTGAAAGTTCGTTTTTTATTATTAGAAAATGCAATCATCTCGTGCAGTTTTCTTTTTGGAAAAGCTTGCTTTCATTCACCAACGAGGCAAAAATAAATAAAAATTCGTAATGTTTAAATATAAAACTACATTATATGGCAGCTAGAATATGAATTTAAAATGAGTAATAAAGTGTGTAACGGGTGGGATATCAAATGCTGTGAAACATATCAACATTATGTGCAATAAAAATGTTAGAATAACGTTGAGTGTTCTATATATGCTGACAATTCTTTTAAGGCTAGTTAAATTTATGAATTTTCAATAAAGCACGTCTTGTTAAGTCCTTTAAACAATAATAAATAGATAATCCTTTAGCGTTTTATGTACTTTCACGATTCATAGCCTAATCTAAAGGATTTAACTCGTCTACTGCTTATTTGACTAAGCAGAAAGTTTATACTTGAAGGAATGAAAATAGATCTAAATCACTTATTAGAAGTCGTAAATTGAAATACCTAGAACATTTCCAAAGGAATAGAACAGTGTTGTTTATGAATTTTACAAATATAAAATAATAATTTTAAAATGAATTGGCAATCGATCGTTTTGCCATAAAAGAAATTTTTATTATTAACTCGTAATTCGGTCCAGCAAGCATAAATCTTTATTTAAAAGTTGAATTATTCATAATATCGGAAAATGGGGTAAAAAAATGAAATTAGGAAGAGGTACAAATATTCGAATATGTATATATGTATGAATAAATTTCTGTTGTAAACGTTTTGGGAAAGTATTATTTAATAAATTGATACAAATTAGTATTAAATGAAAAATCTATGGGTACGTTTGTAAATGGAATTAATGGTCTTAACATAAATTAAAATGAAAAACAGAGGAAAAACTTTGTTCAAAGTGAGACATTTGTGAAACTAGATGAATTCTATAGAACTGTGCAAGCATTCAATTGAACATTGAATCGGTAATGTTATCTTCTTTTACTTTATTCATCACATCGAGAGCGAGATATTTCAGTATAACATACAAATAATAATGTTATAGAATATTTCCTGAAAAATCTATTGACAATGGCACGATTCACTATAAAAAGCAAACACTGAAAATTTACGCTCCCATAAAATAATCAATTATTGTTCATAGTGTTTATTTTCCATCGTTTTCTCTAGAAATCCAATAAAATCGTTTGTAATGAGACTTTTTTCAGTTTAACAAACACACAAGTGATTAACGATTTGTCCAAATGGCATAACTTAGGTATATCAAATCGTAAATCAGCCTCTCAACAATTTTAAAACAATCACCAACCGAATCGCTGTTTATTTTTTCAAAAGAAATTTCAAATTTTCAACTTTCTATTTCATACTTAAATGCGTTAATATTCGTTTTACGCTTTTTTACACATTAATGCCGTTGGCGAAACGCGTTAAATGATGTAATGTATTTGCTTCCATTAGGAATTATCCCATTTTTTTTCACTCCAAAACCAAGTAACATACAATGCAATGTGCTCTCCCCTTTCAATTTCAACATTTTCCATTAAATTTATTTAAATCGTAAATAGAACATTTATTAGACAATTTTTTTCCCTGAAATTACGTCCGCTTTTGTGCATGAAAAAAAAATTAATTACTTTACAGTTGATGGGAAAACTGTGTGCTGTATACACAAATAAACCATTTTCATTTTCCAATTTCGAAATAAATAACACAATTATCTATTAAAAGTAATAAGGCATTCAATCAATTTGCGATATATGTATTATGTATAACTAACTCGTTAGTACAATGTATATTTGATGAAAATTTTAAACACAAATCAACCAACAAATCAACAACAAGAAAGACATCAATCTAACCTGAACGATGAAGGATTTTGTGTTATTGGACACATATCGAACAACAATCTTTATATAAACAATAAATAAATTTATTTATAAACAAAATTTTGTGCAGTTTATGAACGTATGGATGCTGAACAGTCGCCTTCAACGAACTGACTGAATGTTTATCAGGCGTCGGTATGAAGACGACGCTCTTCGACGCTCGAAAAATATATAAAGGATAATATACAATATTATATGTGTACGTTCCGAAATGGATCATGCGCCTACAAACTCATTATACAAGTAAATTAATTCAATTAATCAAATATAATATTATATTAAAATCAGAGTTTAATTGAATTTATTCAATTTGACGCATTTCTTTTTTAATGGAAAAACACGTTTCAATCTCCCTATAAGAATTCATGGCACCTGAAAATTGTAAAAGATGCAAAATTTTGTTGGAAATTCCGTTTCGAAAAACTTCATCAAGTGTATAATGTATTATATTTAATTAACAAAAATTTATGGCTATGTTTTCCTTTTCCCTAAACGACACGAAATTTCCCAGAGGAATTACTTAAATTTTCTAACTCTAATATGTATAACAGCTTACGTATACTGTAAATTATTACGAAATGATGTATTTCCGGTAAAAAAGTGGCAAGGGCTAGAGAAACTGGATGTATCCAAGACACTTTTTCTTTTTAAAATACCTACAACTGTCTCTGATTCATTTATTACATCACTTGTAGGTATTAGAAGAAATATTAATACGACCAAGTCTCATTACATCGTTGTGGAATTGTTTATTTTATCGATTATAATATAAATTAGAACAGCAAAAGCAATGAAATATTTCTTATAATTAGAACAACGAATTGCTACTTTTATTGTACAATCATATGAATCGAGATGTTCTGCTTTTTCTGAACAATCAATAAAATGGAACAAAGCTCTGATTAAGCTCTAAAGAAAAGCGGTGGAAAATCATTTTCCATTATCGGCTTTAATGTTTTCTTATTGTAATTATTTTGCTGTTATATATAAAGTTAATCAAATATTAGTATATCCCTTTTTGCCCTCTCAACTTTGGATGTTTAGTTAACAACCACTTTACTAGATTATGTTGCAATAAAATTTATTTTCCCAATTATGTTATTCGCTAAATAAGATGAATAAAACGCGATATTTACAGAGCATATCATATTATAAAACTTAGTTATAACACAATTTCTGACATAAAAATCTAATGTAAACCTACACCCTATTCCAGATTGGCATTTTCCTATTTCTATGTAAGTGTACGATAACATTTTACATTTGCACACGTATCACCTATCTATTTAAGTGATTTTCAAATGTGTCTGGGAGTGTGTGAGTTATAGATACTTTTGCTGTCGTCCAAATGAATGATTCTTTGTTTAGTCCTACCAAATTCGGCTATTCGGACGGGTTTAGGACTGACTTCAGCAATTTTAAGTACAAATGTTCATAGAAATACTGCGACACGATGACAGTCTCTCTAAAATACTTAATTTCTTCATTATTTGTTCGTTTGTCTCCCGTTAAGTAGGTAGTTCTTGATAAAGGTAAAATTATTTATAGTTAATTATTTTATTTCTATTTTTCATTCAATTGGTAATTTTGTTATTTCTATTCTAAGTATGTTCATGTTCTGTCTTGTCAGTGTTACACAGATTCCCCGTGCAATTTCTTTTAAATTTGTCCTTAATCCATTTCATGTTCATTCTCACAATACTAGGTGTAATTAATGCTTTTCAACGTAAAAGCACCTTCATTTCATTCAATTTTCAATGAGCTTTGTCAGTAATAAGTGTACTTTATTTTTAATTTTCAATTTAATAATTTAATTGAAAGCTATTAAAACTGTTTCATATCGCTGTTACACTTACAATTCACGAAAAATTATTTATTCTACATGAAAATTTATTTTTTTTTAAACACGCTCTCTCTTATAAATGTTCGTGGAGACAGAGGTAATTATAAAGAACTCACATGTGCTTGTCAATGTGGCAATTTTCAAATAAACTTGGTGTTAAATAAATAAAATTACACATTTTAATGTTTATTTTTCATGTTGGTTCAGAAAGTAATGAATATTTTTATGAAAAATGAATGAATAAATAATTAAAATCAATTTATTTGATCCTTTTTAACGTTTATATTTCATAGACACTCCCTGCATGTACGAATACGAATATAATATCTCATTTTGTTCCCTTTTAGTTTTAGCATTTCTCTATTAGACAGAACAAAAGGAAAGTGTAAAGGAAAATGTCTTATATACACTATAGTACACATTGTTCACTTAATAATTTATCTTAACAGTTTTCCAACCGCGTACAACCTAAATCTACAAATCATTTTCCAAATATGCTTTCTGTTTCCATCATAATGCTTTTGCTACTCATAAATAATACACCATGAGAAATTAATTATTTCAATTGACAAAAAATCCCTATCGATTTAAGAGGTGTTTTTCTTTTCCCTTTGCAACAAATGTAAAACTAAAGACAAACTTTATGTAAGTATACGAGACTTTCGTCAAAAATACATTCCCCAGGGAAGGCACACATATCACATGAAAAGTGGAAAAAAGATGATTGATAACATTTAATATAAGAGAAAAACTGTCCAACTTGTATATCTTGCGAATAATACCTTTATTTAAAATATTTTTTAATATAACTTTTCTATTGTTCAACTCGAGGATCATATACAGTGGCACATCAAAGGGCCGTTTATACTACCTAGTTTATTCAACAAAGCTCTCTTCAGGCAAAAGCGCTAATTGAAATACTTTCATTTACAGCGAAACAGCGTAAAATTCAATAATTTACGGTTTACATTATTATTAATTAATAATATTATATCTGTCATTAAACATTTATTTAAAAGACAATACATACTTGTTTAAATTGATTTTGTGGGTTTTTCTCTCTTTATTACAGATTACAGACGGAAAATTCTTTAAAAAACTTTTTGTGGTAGTGAAGTGTGTGATGGGAAATGGATGTGAAAATGGACCTGCGATGTGTTGCCGATAAGGGGGTGGTGGAGGAGATCAAGCTACGACAGTACCCGCCCTCAAAGGTTAGAAATTTTTCTGTATGCGCCCATTTTCAGCTCAATTTTTGCGCCTAATTTTTGTTTGGATATTTTTATCTAAAATCGGCTGGACAGTATCTGTGTATCTGTGAAGTACCGTGAAAAGTTTTATTTATTTGTAATACAGGTAAGTACAAATTTCAGATTTTTGTGCAATTTGAATTACGAATTTTTTCTACGTAGTTCCACTTGTATTCGTTTTCAACTTTTCAACAAAACTGCATTCAATTAAGTGATTGAATAAAATCGAGTATTCAATTAAGTTTAGGGCTTGTTGCGAGATAGTTTTTCTCTTTTATTTCGGTTTTAAATTCACGAATTAATTCAGTTATATGTTGGAATTCTGGATGTGAATGAGATTGAAGTATTTTCTTTCGAAACGCTCTGATTCTTATATAGTCGGGTACTTGTGAGCAAATAGTTATAGTAAGCTAAGATTCTGTAACCGAGTCTTACAGTTTTTCTCTAAATCGCTGACATCAGTGGTGCTGGAAAAAGAATAGTTAAGTCGCATAGACGAAAACTCCATTTATATTGAGGATCGTAATTTTGGTTTACAGCACACATTGTAATTGCAAAATAAATAAATATTAATGCACAATAGATACGCGAAATCTTGCAAATGATCACCTTATTTTTCATGTATATTTTTTACTTGGTCTCTTGCAGTTATTGACTAAGTGGAGTGCACATTAATTATTTGAAATCTAGTAAAAGATCTCAACCCCGAATGGGGGTCTCCCGCAATCCTCCCCCTAAATCTTTATATGTGGTAAATGTGGAACCACGAACCGCTAGTGAAAACACCTCAACAAGTTGCAGGAAATAAAATTTAATCAAGAATTTATTGCATAGGAAATGGTTACCTTTTTGTATGAATATTTTATAACAAACGTTTGTTGCTTTACTCATAAATCGGTTACACGAACATTTAATAAATTGTGTGTACATATTCGCATGTGTTCAATATTTATTCAGCCTATTATAAGTTCTTTTTCCAGTTTAACAATAAGGTAATAATTTGTTCCATTTACCAAATATTATAAACCAAATCAGTATATTGATAATAAATTTAATTAACAACTTGTTGACGTTGATTGAGTTTGTACTATGCACTAGAAATGCATGAGTGAAATTTTTTAACAAACTCCTCAACAAAGTGCATCCAATAATCAATTTGAAAAATCATATTTCTTTCTCTAAACAAACACGTTAATTTATGTATGTAAATAGATTGTTGATTTATTTGTTTTTAAAATATAAACAAAAAACACTGTCAATAGGATGTGATTTTGATACGATTAAAAAGTACAAGAGAACTTGTTTGTGTGTTTTGAAAAACTGCAAAAGAGAAAGAACTAAATGACTTTTAAATAGGTTTCAAAATAAACATGCAAATGCACGAAGCAAATACAATAGACTACAAATGTAGGTAAAGTACAAAGAAAATGTGAAACAATATGCGCTTTCCTTGTACTATTAAAAATCCTTTCACATCTTAGGTTTTTCCTTATAGACAAACATCTGTTTTTATAGTACATTAACATCTTTTACTTGTATTCAATTTTATGTTAAAACTATAAAAATTTACCTTCAACTAAATTCTTATATACTCTTACTATATATACATAGATAGATGTATAACAATTTATTATTTATTACGATTTACTAGAAGCAAACGGAATTTATTGTACAAGTTGAAAAAGTTTATTGGAAAGTTTTTTTCTGCCTCTTTTCTTTTCCACCAACTTCTTTTATACAAGTTTAAGTCTATTGAGAAAGGAATAATATAAAGGGAAAAGTAAATTTTTCTCTTTTCCAAAGAGATACCAATACCAGATATATTTGTTGTGTTGTGTGTTGAGTAAAAATATGAATTTTACGTTTAGTCTATTATAGGCGCTAAATTTGTTACTATAATACTATTCTTGTATATGCATATAAAGGTCGTTTAGGTTGCTGGATAGCAGGGCTTTGTGAATAAAATTTCGTGTTACTTTGTAGTCAAAGAAGTGTACGGATGAACAGTTAGTATATCCTGAAACGTTGTATAGTAACCTACATGGCTAATATCGATCTGTACTGGGGCGTGGTTAAAACTCTTGTATTATTTGCCCTATATATAATATAAATTTGAATCAATCAAATGTTCAACAAGAAGCAATTAATAAAAATGTCGTGGAAAATATATTGAGGGGTGGTGGTGGTTAGGGTTTATTGAAATATTCTTATCAATGGGTCGTCGGTGCGCGTTTATGGAAACGCGATCGCTTTTCCAGCACCAGCAGAGCCTCGATGACAACTAGCTGGCTGGTGCTGGAAAAACGGTTACCGTTTAGCGTTTACCGTTTCAAACGGGTACGGTAACCGTTTGTTTTGGCGCTTTGCGACTCGCATTTGTACGAGAGGCCGGTTTAATACTTGTATGTGGGCGTGTGAAAACATGACGGCATGACACGTATTTTCCCAACAAAAACAGTCAGTTTCTGCACAATATTTTTCTTAATGAAATTATTTTTCTTACCGGGACAATATATTGATGGATCCATAATAATGTGTTTGTAGTATAATATTGTTATTATTTATTATAAAAGCACATTCGCTCCCCATTTCGACTTCACTGACATTACAAAGAGAAAAAAATCAACGAATTTTTTTATTACATTCTTTTTTGAAAAATCGGTATAACAATCACGCGTTCAGTTATTTTTATTTAATTGAAATCTTCTATTTGAACACAGTTTAAAGTGTGGCAAACGAATTGTTCTCTTTATCACTTGAACATAATGTTGTTTTGAATGATTTGTAAATCGCGTTTTTCGAGCCTCACCCCGCATTACATCGGCGGCTAACAAACTCTCTATAACCGACGACCGGCGTCTGGACGTCTATTCAACAACGCCATCCTGTGGAACGTTTTATCAACTAGTATTGTATGGAACACATTTTCATTCCAAACAAGTCCAATACTAAATTCATACTGCACTGCACCACAATAAGGCTGGTTGGATGCTGTGTGCTGGACGAGCGCGCTTTTTTTTTCGAGCTGGGATGCTGCAAACGCCACTCACTTCCCCAACACAAATGCTTATAGGTAGGATATATTCCTGCTGTGTCACTAACCGCGCAAACTGCTTCCTTCCGTCCCGACACGGTTCGTTTTTCCATTTCAATTCAACATTGTTCATTTATATCTCGATTAGAATAGGAAAACCGCTAATTATACCAATCCTACAATAGCCCAGATTAGATTAATTCTCTCCCTTTCCCAATCGTTTTCTGGACTTTTATATCTATCTTTCTATAGGTACCATCGAGCGCCCCCTGGATTAAAAGACATACGCGCTTTATTTTCCAACTTTCCACTGGAAAATAAGGTCAGAGATTAATGACCTTTATGCCACTATGTCACTGTTTATAAACCCAACATACGAGAAACCTATAAATTTTCTGTATTTATAGTTTCTGTTTCAATAAAGATTCGTTTCATTTGATTTTACAAATTTACTAGCAAAATGTACGCAACTATTTATGAATCGATGCATTTACGACAAATTTAAGAATGCACTCATTTGAATTTATGACTCACTTTAGATGTAAACTGAATCGTTTGTTCGCTTTAAAAATAGGCCCAGGTATGTGCAAATCTTTTGCATCAGGAACAAACACGCATTTTAATAAAAGAGAGAGAAAGTTTTTACATTAAGTATAAGTAGTTGAAAAAGTTACAGTAACAATTACGTGTACCTGTCTAGTAATATATTAAGTATTGATTCTCATTTACAATAACAACACTTTAAATAATTAATAAACAATAAGACCCCCAGGAGGTCGGAACGTGAAATATCTTTTTTCAATTTTACGAGCACGCGTTTTATTCATTCGCAAAATCTTGTTATAGAAACAATAAATTGAATAATGAATACCTACATAAAAATAATTAACAGTTTATAATATGAATAAGCAACATCAAGTACATACTTAATGTATCATTAATAATTAATAACTTTATTTTCAATTGAAATATGTAGCACGATTTTCAGAGGGAGCGCAATTAGTTTTTGCATTGTTTGATAAACGATAAGATAAAAATATGCAAAGAGAGGCAATGGTAATTATTCATCTAAGCAAAAAAGTGGTTAAACACTTATATTTTTCTTTATATGTACGTTTGAAATGTACTCGGAAAAAGGGGTTGGAAAATAAAAAAAACTGAATTTCTGGTGATGACATTCAATTAAAATGTTTGCAATATCTAGATCACCGAGCCAATAATACAAATTACAATTTTAAATGAATAATTAAATCAGTTAAGGAAATGTAATATATCTTTATTATGTTTTAGGGACATTGAAATGTTTCCACATTCATTTTTTATTAATAGACATATTAATTTTTGAACTTGAAAACATCCGCAATCATGAAATATAAACATTTAGGCGCGCGTTTTCTATAAATAAAAATCTTTAAGATCCTCTTAAGTACATATTTTATGTTGCATTTTCTATTTTTGAATTAATTACAAAATAGTAATTGAAACAAACTTAAATGCCGTTTATGATATAATAAAATACAGCGTATTGTTTGGAAAATTGAATCAAAGCCAAATAAATAATGCCTCCTATACGTTATAAACAACTGTTTGCTATTTTTTTCTACATCGACGTTTAGATATTAAATGATTTTTAATTGTACCTACATCATATGCAGATAATATACAGAAAGTAAGAAATGAGCAATTTGGGAAAGCCAAACTGAATGTTTCTGACTATACGAAGTTTCTATTTATATTTTTACGCTTTAGTTATAACGGATAAGGAAAATTGTCATTGAATGTTGATGATTTTGACCAGCTGAAACAATACATGCTTGTTATTTTAAGAATATCTATCTCTTGATTGATATTTATTATATGATCCGATTTTTTATATGTTCCAATCGATTATTACATTGAGAATTTTCCTTCGAGCACGTTTTCGTTAAGCAGCTAGCACTCAGTGTGTAAAATTGGCTCATGGCTTTTTAACACAATAGAATATACATAACAGCAATTTACAAATTTAGAATTTGTATGAATAATAAAATTTATAAATACATTGAAAACCCATGCAAATTGTTTAAAACAATTAAGATAAACGACGTTAATTTACAGTTAGTAAAAAGAGAAAATTCGTGATATGCGTTAATTAAAAGACTTTTCTCTCGCCGGAACAAATATCTTACCACGTTCGGTGGAAAAGCATGGTGCAACTAACGATTGTCATTATATATAATAAACTTTTTACCATTAACAATCCGATAATAAATTTATTTAATTTGTTCGAAAAAGTTTGAACCAATATTTAGAAAAAGAATTTCAACTAATCCAAGTTATGCGAAACTTTTAATTAGATATAAAAAAACTCAATTTTTTCCAAACGGAAAATACTTAGTACTTTACTCGAATGTAAGAAGGGAAGAAACTCCGATTGACCTGTTAAGCTAGCATCGAGCATTTGGACCGAAATATAGAATGGAAGAATCCAAAAGTGTTCTCGTTGAGGTAAATCTGCTCTACTTTCTTATTCTAATTAAAGCATCTACTTTTAGATAACTCGCTGTACCATTTTTCTGTGTATGTGGTTGCATAGTGAAATTGAGTCTTTTTTATTGTAAAGAAAAATCAGATGAATTAATTAGGTCTTATTTGAGATTTATTAATAAATCATGAGAAAATACAATATTAAACAAAATATCACATTATTCATTTACATATTACAATACTGTAGTACATTTATCACATCCATTTTAATTGAGATTACATTTTATTTATTATGCAAACACAATTAGACAATTAATTAACATAATCCATATACTGTAATAATATAAATTGCTCCATTTTTTTATAAAACCAACTTCATTCGTTGATGGATCCATTAAAATACCAACAAATATCAAATGCAACACTGTAAATAATGCGAATATAAATATCATAAGACGGCATCTGAGATTCTCTCTTTTATAACTATGATTGCAGTCTTTGCAAGGATGCACTTTAACACAACAACTAAACGCATTTGAAATGATATTTCTAACAGCATATTGTAAATAAGAAAATATACCAAGAGATATTAAAACAATAGAGATCTTTAATTCGAAACCATGTAAAAATGAAGATACAATGAACGTGACTAATATTGCATTGAATTTTCCGCATGGAAGCCATAGTTTGTACACATCTGTAAATATAAACAAATAAAAAAATTAACAGAAAAAATATTTCAATATGTTTTACATTTTTTTAGGAACTGATGCATTGGCTGATTCCAATTTGTTACAACAATCGATAAAGCTGTTGGAAACTCAATTACAAAGGGATTTGAAACTATGAAATTCCATTTCTTGTCACCCCACATTAACAAACTTTTAAATCCCGCTGCAAGCATTGCTGTTTCTGATAAATATGAGATGAAATAATGACTTGTTCGGAAGGTAAAGGCTTCCTTGTACGATGTAAATAAACTAAAATAGTAAAAATTCATTTGGAATCGTTATCAAAGAGATAACTTACATATTAGAGTCTTCTGGTATTAAATAATCAGCAATACAATTAGATAATATTAAAAATATTAACGCTAATGACATGGATTTTATTAATGCAAGTACCCAATAAATGTTCTAAAAACCAATTTTCATAACAATAAATTTTAATAATGTTTATTTAGATTAGATTAATGGTACCTTTTGGGGGGTATTTAAAAATAGTGCTTTATAGTGTTCGTATGAGATCCAAGGGCCAAATAAAATATTAGCACCACAAAATACGTAACCAAAGTATTGTACAAAACTAGGTAAATTCATTCCATTCTCAATATCATCAGATAAACTTATAAATTTCATTGAAAATATCATAATTGGCCCACGAATTCGTTGCCATACTTCTGGTTCTAATAAAAAATATTGACTAAAGTACTTTTAGCCTATTGACTTGTAAATTAAGTTATTGGGTTTACCAGGAAACACATGTTAGCATTAAAGACAACAATGCTACATTGGTGAGTGTAAAGTAACGTTTGTCCACATTCTTTTGAGCTGATTTTTTAATTAACACATTTATATAATTCATTAATAAATACGATAATAGAAAACAAGATATTATCAAACAAATTCCATATGTAGAATCCAATATATGGATTAAATACATTCCACATAATCCAGATAAACAGTGGAAGACTGTCTCAGTTAAAGTAACTGTAAAGGCACACATTTATTATTAGAGGTGACAATATTTTTACACAATAATAAACCTGTGGATAATAATATTCCCAAAAATAAGTTTGTTAATATTATTTTGCCTAATTGAAGAATAACACTTGAAATTGACTCTGAAATACAATTTTCCCATACATCATAAAGGTTTTCAATGTAATAGTCTCCGATTAAATCATTTTCTTCAAAATAGTAATTTAGAGACCTAAAAATCACTTTGTATTACATTTAATACGATCTGAACATGTATTCTTACTCATCGTAACTCATATAATCCAATTCACTCATTGTTTATTTCGATTTTAAAGTGTATAAACAAAAAAAAATAAGGTTATGAGGACTATTTGACAACTATAGACATACTGAGGCCTTCCTTCCATCCCAGTCCCACACGAAGTTAGCCATACAATATATACGTTGAGTCAGGGAATTAGCATTTGAATGAGGTTTATGGCTTTACGCTAATTATTAAACAATAATGCAACAATGGCAAATTCCAAGTACCATTTCATATATTTCCATTCAAAAAACAAGCATTAAAATCAATTGTCGATGTTTTTCTACCTCATTTCTTAATAGACTCCACTTTCTAGTGGATTTCATCCCATTATTTGGGTAGATAGTAGATACCAGCTGTTAAATTACATAAAATTCTTCCTATATCAAATTTTATTTGATCAAATGAGATTTTGAAATATTACACAAAGTGTCAGAATTGACAATGACTGTGTCATCCAACTTTTGATGATGGCATAGTATGTATGTATAACCTGTGCAAATAAATGATAATTATCAAAAGATTGCAGGTAATTCTATATTTTATTTCATGATCTCAATGTACACAAAGATTTACAAAGTTATTGTTAACTATGTCAACAACATTTTCCAAAATATTTGCATATCTCTTTTCAATTGCAGTAGAATTCCAATTTAAAGCAAAAAAATATTTAATTAGTCTTTTTTTTCTTTGTGATTTTTAAGGTAAATGATGGTACTTCAAGGCTAATACTAAAATTGTTTGGTACATGACGATGATTTACCTTCCATATCTGAAAACTTATTTTATTTATACATAATTAATGTGTTGGTTATTGGCCTTCGCATAAAAATAATTTAATACTATTCAAATTTAATTTCTCTTTGTTAATAGTTTTGCTTAACTTGATAATTCATTAACAATTTTACACCTAAACCTACCGAGAAATCTTAGTCGAAATTTACAAATGCTCTCGTGAACATTGTGTTAAAAAAACCAAATAAACATCCAATTCTAGGTAAGAACGAACACATCTGGGTTTAGGATTGCTATTTGGACTTTTTGGTTAATCATTTCCCTCTGCGATCTTATCGTGTACAATGTTTCGTTTTATAGTCTCCAAAAATTCTTAAGACGAACTTTTTCATATCTTTCATAATTGCACCGAGTAATTTGCTTTTTTTAATTACAGTTTGTGGACGACATGTCGCTATTCCGGTTATTCGTTTATAGAAATTTCATTTTTTTGTCTACTTAGATTGGTAAGTGTTCAAAATCCTTAAAAACAATAAATGTGATTTTTATGACTAGCTTAATAGTTACATAAATCAAATATATACCGATAAAAACCATATTTTCATTGTTTATAAGGTATATATACGTTGAATCAATTGTATTGAAACACTATTAAAAACTGCACAACCAATAAAACAGTAATAATTTTTTTCCTTATAATTTTCAATAGAGTTTAAAATAAAAGTGGCACATTTTTTCAGAAAAAGAGGTATATTTTGCAAATTTAATAGACGTACATTGTGTTGTTTTCAATCAGTGTTTGAGTGATTCTTCTTGAGAGAAGAACACCATTTTAATCATAGAAAAATTCTAATCAAGTCTTGTGATGATCTGTGTTTCAGTTATGGGGGTGCCATGGGTAACCCAAGTGCGTTTACTGCACTTGGTGATTCTATCAGTGGCTGTAATAACAACAATATTAATCTGCCTTTCATACATGAATACATCGTTACTATTAAGTACACCAGCTTCCCCGATACGCTCATTGATGACATCAAATATGCACATCTACCGTCACGGTAATATCACTTTAATTGGGGAACAATTGCATAGAAATGGTATAAATAAAGGTGTAAGTTCTTCGTCGGAGGCGCCCCCAATAATACAACGACAACAGAATGGTTCGCAGCCGGATTTGACGCGTGGCGTGGCTGCTGAAACAATTTACGAATCCGGCCATACGACAGACGCGAATGCACAACAATTGTGCCCCGATTTGGGTAAACGTGTGAAATTGTTGATTGCCATCACATCGGCGCCCAGTCACGATTCAGCTCGAATTGCAATACGCGAAACATGGGGCCACTTTGCCATACGAAAAGACGTTGCAATCGCATTCATGTTGGGCTCCATTAACAATGCAACAATCAATGAGAAAATCGAACAAGAACAACAACTGTACGGTGATATAATACGTGGCAAATTCATCGATACATACGACAATCTGACACTTAAAACGATATCGATGTTGGAATGGGTGGATATCTATTGTCCAAAAGCAGCTTATGTACTTAAAACGGACGACGATATGTTCATAAATGTGTCACGTTTACTTAGTTTTATAGCGAAACATAATAACGAGCAGCGAACAATCTATGGACGTTTAGCGAAGAAATGGAAACCGATTCGAAATAAAAAATCCAAATATTATATATCGTTGCAACAATATAAGCCTGCTGTGTTTCCCGATTTTACAACAGGCCCAGCATATTTGTTGCCAGCTCATTTATCTAAAGAATTATATACAGCTGCACTAAATCACACATACTTTAAATTAGAAGATGTCTTTGTGACTGGTATTGTTGCAAATGGTTTGAAAATCAAACGTGTCCATGCACAGGAATTTTTAAATAAACGTGTCTCATTTACGGCATGTAATATACAACGTGGTATTAGTTTTCATATGGTTAAAAGTGGGGAACAATATGATTTATGGAAGAAGTTACATGACGTAGCTAAGTGTAAGAAATAAGTTTTTCTATGTAAAGAAGAATGAAAAACGAGATTATAGAGAATCCATGACGAATTGAATCATTACTTTTTTTTTGTTATTCAAATGCATCATTTAAGTTAAATTATTTTATTACTTGTATATTGTATTTAGATTATAAATTTGTAATAATTAATTCAATAAAAAGAAACGCATCATTCATTTAGTTTTTTTTTGTTAATTCTTTATTTAAGCTGTGTAAGTAATTGTATTGCTCTCATTTTCAACAAAAATTCTTATAAATTAAAGTAATCATAATCAAGTAGAATGCCATAATCCTTAATTTGATAACAACCTATTATAAATCGTATTTACAACCTTGGGAAAATAAACTCCATTTAAAATATTCATATGTAAATAATTCTATAAACAACATGTGTAAAGCCTTAAACTCGTGTAAATTTTAAAAAAATTAAAGCTTATCTTTACGTATATTAGTTCTCTTCGTTTTGGGGCGGTATGTATACGAAGGTATTCACTTCTTCTAGAACTAGATCTGCAATAAAAACAATATCCACTGTAAACACGTCGTAAAACCGTCAAAACTGTGCAACATTCATAAACAGACTGTTGACTAATATTTTATCAATTCGTTATCGCACATATTTTTCATTCCCACCAACTTATTACAATTTTATTACCTTTCCAATTCTCCACAGGGAGGTTCATATCTTCGATGCTTTGATCGTACGGTGCTGAAACAGGTTCATCGTTGGGATCAGAATACGCAGCTAGATAACGATGTGATAGCGCTTGTTCGGCTGTAATACGCTTATCGCTATCTAATTCTAACATTAATTCAAGTAAATCGATAGCTAGCCAATTTGCATCGGCGAAATATGTGCGCAAATTTTTTTTCGGTAACTTTGGAAGGGAATTTATGTAACTTCTTGCCTAAGATAATGGAAAAATTTAAAACAATTAAAAAATATCACAGACAAACAATATTTACACTGTCTGATGTTATCTTTTCCATGAATTCCTCATTGGGTGTGCCTAGTATCTCCATAATCAGATTTAATTGGTGAATATCTAAGTTATTTTAAGGAGTTATAAATACATCGATAAAGGATTGAGTAAAATTTTGACAAGGATACGATCACTGCCTGGAAATAGTGTACGACCTGTTAATAATTCAGCCATTATACAACCAACTGACCAAATATCCACAGTTTGATTGTAATGCATCCAATTAAGCATGATTTCAGGTGCACGATACCAACGTGTTGCTACATAACCGGTCATTTGTGTTTCTGTTGGACGTGCTAGACCGAAATCGAGGATTTTCAATTCGCAATCTTCGTTTACAGCAATATTAGACGGTTTTAAGTCCTGTAATTAAATAATCATTACATGACAGTTATGTAGAAACATGAGAAAACTAACTCGATGTATAATACCAGCTGAATGTATATACTTCAGTCCCCGTAATATTTGATAAACCAAAAACTGTACATGATCATCACTGAGTTTTTGTGTTTTTATGATATTATTTAGATCAGCTCCCATTAAATGTGTTACCAAGTATATCTGAAATGTTCCTTAGATCAAATAACATGTACTTTGAGGTGAGAATTGTGATTTTACCTGATTTTCATCGTGACTGGGATAAAAGACGTCCAATAATCCAATTACATTCTCATGACGCATATGTTTTAATAGTTTTAATTCACGATAAGTGCGTTTTGCGTGTACAGCAGACTGAAATGGACGTGCTAGTTTCTTTATTGCCACTTTCTGTTTGGTGTGTGTATCCATAGCAGAACTGGAAGGTAAAACAAAAAGTCCAATTAGAATTTCTAACCTCAAAAACGAAAATTATGTAAATAAATGACGACAGTGCGTGACTGTTTGTTCTGCATATAATTAGCCATCCTAGCTGAAAACAATCCAAAATTATAATATGTTTATCTATTTTTAGGGTGAAAATAATGAGAAAAAAATATATATTTGAGTAGGTGTAAGTCACATACCATACTTGACCGTATGCTCCTGAACCGACAGCTTGAAGCATTTGATATCTTTCAGGCACTTCCCATACTGTCTTATTAACGTCGATTCGATGGAACTTGGCCATTCTACAATAAATAAATGAAATCAATTAGGAAAAACAATTTGAAATAATATAATCAGTCGTATCTCCGTTCTCTACTACAAAACAACAACGGTAAGTTAGCAACCGATAAACAAAACATTAAAAAAATAAAAAACCCCAAACAGGTATACAGAAGAAGACGAAATTGTGGACTTGCCTTTATAATGGCGTTGTCAACAATGAACTGGGAAGTTTTGTTGAATTAGTTTTTTTTTACTATTAAAATAAATTAATAAAAGAGTAAACATAATTTAGTTTTTTACGTTAATTAGTTAAATAATAATTGAATTAAATACAATGAACGGTCTAAGTTTTAGTGAATTGTGTTGCTTATTTTGTTGTCCACCATGTCCAAGTAGAATAGCAGCAAAATTGGCATTTCTACCACCAGAACCCACATACGAATTTGTATCTGATGAAAATGGAAAATGTAGTTTTGCACTCACCGAACGGGCTGAATGGCAATTTTCCGAACGTGAAAAGGAGAATGTAGAAGTGTTTTTTACAAGAACAAATCGAGGCAATAGAATTGCTTGTTTATTTGTTAGATGTAGTACATCGGCCAGATTTACAATATTATTTTCACATGGTAATGCTGTCGATTTGGGACAAATGAGTAGTTTCTATTTAGGCTTAGGATCACGTATTAATTGCAACATATTCAGTTACGATTATTCCGGATATGGTGTCAGTGCTGGTAAACCATCGGAGAAGAATCTTTACGCTGATATTGATGCAGCATGGCAAGCATTAAGGACACGTTATGGCATTAGTCCGGAGAACATAATATTATATGGCCAAAGTATTGGTACTGTTCCAACAGTTGATTTGGCTGCACGTTATGAAGTTGGAGCTGTGATATTGCATTCACCTTTAATGTCCGGCATGAGAGTTGCCTTTCCTAATACGAAAAGGACATGGTTTTTTGATGCCTTTCCCAGGTATGAACAATGATTTGAATCATTCTCTTTCTAGATGTTTTTCAATTGATTTTATTTACAGTATTGATAAAGTTCCGAAAGTGATGTCTCCAACACTTGTTATTCATGGTACTGAAGATGAAGTTATAGATTTTTCGCACGGTTTAACAATATTTGAAAAGTGTCCAAAAGCAGTTGATCCACTCTGGGTTGAGGTAATCACACAAAAACAAACTTGAACCTTTCTATTCAATATTATGGATTTTTAGGGTGCTGGCCACAACGATGTGGAACTGTACTCGGTGTACCTAGAAAGACTGAGACAATTCGTGATGGTCGAATTGGACAACTGACAGATAATTGGAACAGATGATTGTACATTTAGTTCGGGCACATCCAGTTCAGTTGGTGAGAAACTTCTCTAGCCCGGGTCGAAGAGAGCGGCTAGAATTGTAACATTTATGGCTGCAAGAATACCGCTCTCTTTAACAAAAAACAATGAAATACCATCAACAACCTCTAGACCGTTGGAATTGCCAGCGAAAGTTTATAATAGTGTATCTCCAGTGTGTGTTACTGCCTGCCTATTGGAGACAACATGTTGAAAACAATTTTTTAAACACACACAAAACACAATTCATTTCCTTGTACATATTGTTGATGTGGAACTTTTTTAATATGAATTATATCTGAGGACAATCTTTAAAGTGATGCAATATTTAAAATAACCCAAACGTCTATTGAATTTAAGATTTTGTGGAATTCTTTTTGAATGTGTTCGTTTGTTTCTTTTCTTCCTATTTAGTTTTAGATTTTATTTGTTTCCCTAAGTGGTCTGTCTTTCTTTTAGTTTTTAATTATTCAGGCTGTTTTTTTTATATAAAATTTTTGAAAAATCATTTATGTATTGAGATTACTTATGTTTTTTTTTGTACATCTATTCATGGATAGTTTTTTTTTGTTCGTGTAATAGTTACGTATGTGTTAATTGATAATTATTTAAAGAATTTATTAAAGTTATGTACTATAAAAAAAAAGATTCAAATAATTATTACACATTAGAATTGAACGCATTCTTTCCCTCATGGTGGAAAGACTTAAAAATGCAACAAATACAATTCAATGTGTAATAGCTTCTTTTATTTAAATTTGTAAAGTTATTTATAATTTTTGTTCTCTCGGTTTCTCACTAATATATTTTATACATATCATTTCAAATGGAAATATAATAAAAACCAAACTTAATTTTGTATTTGGAACGCCTTTTTCATTTGTTCAACGAGATTAATGTAATGTTTTTTTGTGGTTGTTTCTCTTCTAGATAATACTCTGGTAAGTTTTATTTGCAGATTGGCGTTCCATATCTTTGCATTTAGAGACTTTTTTTACATGTAAGGTAAACATTTTTTTAATCTCTTTATTCTTTGTTTCCTATTTTTTATATTTAGAACGGTATTTATGAATAAACAAGAAAAAGAGATGTTTTATTTGTGTGTTTGTAATATATTGGCTGTTTTATAACTGAATAATACCTAAAAAAGAATTGGATTGATTTTGAATAAATTCTAAACAGTGGTTATAGTGCGATGCGTTCTTAAGGACAATAACAATTTGTAACAGGACCTCCACATATAAAAGGGCACTTTAAATAATAGATCAATTTGATTTTTAATAAAGTTACTACTGTACTCTCTTAAAATATTACAAACAAAAAGTGTTTTCCAGTTTTATAAAAAATGTAATAAATAAAAAAAAACAAATTTACAAGGAGTGTACGTTATTTTTAAAATTCCTAGGACGTTTATGGAGTTTAGGAAACAGTAGATATAGCGCTTTTTTTTATTAATCAATTAATTTGTTTATAAATAGTAACAAATTCAAATTCGGAGATTGTTTTGAATCTACGATTTTGATCACATGAGAGCTAGAGTAGTTCAAATGTGGACATGAAAATGACATTTAATCAAACAATCAAAGCATTCTTCTGTGCAGAAATAACATACACATACATATTGAAAGAAGAAGGTAACCTCATTTGTTTTTACGCCGTATTAAAAGTGTTAAATCAGCAAATATTTTATAAAACACACCCATAAACAATGTCGAACTTACGCAAAACAGCTATGAATTCACTCATGAAAAGGGGGTAAGTTTTTCCAATTTAAAGCAATTGTAAAATCATTTAAATCACTCTCCTTTTTAGCTATAATTTAGCCTTACAAAACAACGTTGAACCACTGCAGTGGAAGTCTTATTTCGACAAAAGAGAGTTCGTTGTTACTGGTGACGGTACGTTTACTCTGTATAGAAAAGGCTTAGAAGGAATCCCCATTGTTTGTTTACATGGTGGAGGTTATTCTGGCTTAACTTGGGCTTTATTCGCTGTAAATATTAATTACAAACCATTTTCCATTTGTTAATCAAACCTTATACATTATAGAATGAAATAACGAATATAATCACCTGCCAAGTGTTTGCAATCGATTTAAGGGGCCATGGACAGACTGTTACTGATGACGATTCAGACTTATCTCTCGAGACTTTGGCAAGGTAACGATTTGTTTTTGATCTTACAGCTTTAATTAATCAGAGAACTGTAGGGACGTGAGTTCGGTCACTAATAAACTCTTCGAATCATGCAATATGGGGGGAATCCTTATTGGACACAGTATGGGAGGTGCAATTGCTGTTGAAGCAGCCAAAGACATTGAAAACCTCCTAGGTATCTGCTTAATTGATGTCGTAGAAGGGACTGCAATGGACTCATTGTCTGCAATGCAAGGCGTTTTACGTCACAGGCCACAGTATTTCACCAGTATTCAAAATGCAATTGGATGGAGGTTCTCTTTTACCTCACATTCGGTTTTTTGTGGTCTAATTTTAAATGTATTCCAGTTACAAGAGTGGACAAACGCATAATATGGAAGCAGCTAGAATATCAATGCCAGGGCAAATCATGAAGTAATCCAAAAGTATTTAAAAAATGTGTTTTATTCTTAATTAAAACTGTCTTAGCTTCTATACTGGTCGTTTGGCTGCTGTTGAATTGGAGGAGGAGAAACCGACTATAAAACCACCTCCTCCACCAGTTCCATTTGAACTTGCTGAAAGTAACGATGTTATCGAAGAGATGAACGAAGATGACGAAGAAGAACCGATGGACAGACAAATCACTGACGACGAAAACTCAAAGTCATCTCAAGTTCCATTAAAAAACGACAATGACATAACTCTGACTGCCAAAACTGATCAAGCGGGTTCTTCAACAAAAATTGATTCTAGTTTAACACCTAGAGACAATAATAGTGACTGGGGAAAACCGCCATTACCGAAATGTAAGAAAATCGAAAACACATCACAAAACAATCCGCCAATGAAGACTGAGGACGGAGTTGAACCTCCAGCTATCTATACTTGGCGTATAGATTTAAGTAAAACGGAAAAATACTGGCCTGGATGGTTTCAAGGACTGTCACAAAAGTTTCTTAATGTTCGATGCCCAAGAATTCTGCTTTTGGCTAACATAAATGGACTTGATACCACTTTAACTGTGGGCCAGATGCAAGGTAATAAAAATACCGATTTAACAGCAGGATTAAGCAGTTAATTTGTTGGGATTTTAGGTAAATTTCAAATGCAGGTATTACCGAGATCTGGGCATGCAATACATGAAGATCAGCCACAAAGAGTGGCCGAAATCATTGGTGGCTTTATGGTTAAGCATCAATTGAGTGTGCCACTAGGCGCAATCAATTGTCCAATGCCAGGATGTTAAGTATTCATGGTATGGTATTTTCTACTTATATCAGTTTTTTTATCATTTTAAATAATTAATCATTTCATTAAAAATTTTTTGTCGTTTTAATTTTTTACTCGTTCTGTGTTATTACATACTTATTATTTATCTTAAATGTAGCATTTATACAAAAGACAATAAGCACAATGTAATAAATGTCTTTTTGTATAAATATACGTACATTGGCATCTTGTCTTACCGGATCTCTTTCAAAGGGTTGTGTAGTTTTTTGTTCAATATTTTTATTGAAATCATTGCCAACGTATGTACATTTGTGGCCCTGCGCTCGTTGGGCAGCTATTATGTTTAGAATTGTTCTTAAATAAAGAAATATTTTAATAGACCTGTTTTTAATAATAATAAAAAAAAACAACTATATTTTAAGCAACAATTTTTTTATTCGAATAAGCGTAAATACTGACTATTAATGACTAGAGCGTCAAACATATCGCAGCAAATAGATTATTAACAATCCTGAACAATAAACTATACTAAGTGATAATAAATAAATTCAACTTTATAAAAAAAAAACAGATAAATGATTTGGACATATTTTGGTAACAAGTTTTTTTTTCACGATAAATATCACAATAAAAATTGAAATCGTTATGAAAATGAATTTTTTTTAATGCCTCTATGTAGGTGTTTTCATTTCTTGTTTAATGCACGACTTAAAAGCTTCCCAACCTTCATTTTTAGCATAAGACTAAAAAAAATGGAATTTATGTAAATGTATGCCAAGAGAGAAAAAAAACGTCGTAATTACCTTGAAACCGCGGTGTAAACGATCTTTCATGATGGCAATAAATTCACGATAACTTAATAAACCGTCACCGTCGTCGTCGAATATAGCAAACACAGTGCTGACTAAATGTTGACTTAAATTTGTTCCTGTGCAAATTTTCACGGCTCTATGGAACTCATCTTTCGATATGGGATGATCGGCCAACGTGTACATTCGCATTGCAATACTGAAATCTTCGAGATTGTTTAAAAATTGACAGAATACGTGAAACTCTTCGAAGGTAATGCCTCTGGTGTCTTTAATGCGGTCCAATAAGCGGTCCAAGTACATGTCGTACGCATCCGTGTCTAAATACGTGTAACGTAAGAGGATTTTTGCGAAATCCACTTCTGATATCGTCGGTAATCCTTTGGAGAATTCATTAAACTCCAATTCTAATACTTCTGTTTGTAAATGGACCATAAATCGTTTGAAACTTTCAAAATTCAAATCGTAATTTCCTTTCGGACCGAAAAAGTGTACAATTAACGTTGTGTCAACTTGATGTTTTCGTTGCAATCCTTGCTCATCGTCCACGTAGTCTTCTTGAGTTTTTTTCAACTTTTCCACATCTTCTTCCCTCATTCCTCTTTTACCTTTCCATGCATCACTAAAGATCCTTTCCATCTTAAATTAGAAACAATTACATTTTTCATATAAACTTTCTGTGATTGATGTAAATTAGTAAAATCGCTGGTTTAAGAACAGATCCACATTTTATAGGCGAACAATATGGTTTTGGAGCCCTTAAAGCGAGCTTTTAACAACAGGATGCCAATTAAAGGGCTCCACTACCGAAAAATCAGTAACAGTAATTAATATAAAAGGTTTCGAACACACGCTGATAATCAAAAAAACTCGATACAGAAATTAGTTTGTCGGTTATTACATTTTAGTTTCAATTTAAAAGCAAACTTAGCAATTACTCAGTGACTTGTTTTTTTCTCATATACGATGACTTACAGAAATATTGTCGTCACAATTTTTGCCCGCCAATAGTTTACGAATCTGTTATACAATAAAATAATCTGTACAAAAGGTAGATTGTGTGTATGTGTTTTAAGTTAACGGGGATGCTGGAAGCGCCATTACTTACCACAAGAAATTCATTTTTGTCCACTCTTTCGTTGCCATCCGTGTCGAACATGTTAAATGCAATACGAAAACCGGACTGGGGCTCTAAAAATCATGGAAATCATTTCTTCTAGTTGATTTTTAAATAAATTACTGCATTACTGGTTAGAATTGAGAGTAGAAATAAATATTCGGTGAAGGAGACGATCCCTTTGTCCCGTAAATTTCTAAATAAGCGCGCAGATCCCTGATTAAGTGGCGGTGTTGAGTCTTTCATTTGATCCAAATCTTTTCGAGATAAAACTCTTCGCTTGAGGCGAGCTGTTTAGAAAAGAAGGATTTATAATAAAGTTACAGTTATTTGGTGGTTAAAACATTTACGTCTTGGCTCTGCCTCCACAACGGATTCAAGAAAATCTTGAGGAGTCATATATAATTGGCCATCGAATTCCACAGAAGCGAAACTAATAAATCTTTTCTCCCTTGATGTTAATTTAACAGCTTTTACTTCATCATCCTAGAGAGAATTTCACTATATATAGATATATATTTATTTGGATTTGTATTTGGTTACATAACTAATGGCTACTAATCAAATTATTATGGTTCGTAGGGAAGTTGTTAGCAACTGGTTAAAGAATAAATCGATGGCCCACACAGCGGGAATATAACAAAAAAAAAACAAGAACTGTTTATTTATTAGGTTTGATATCAGAGAATGACATCGGAAAAAGTTTCTACTTTCACAATGACAGTATCAAATGGTAACTTTTATTTATTGAGAGTAGAGCTTGAGAATATTTTCTAGTATGTATTCATCATTATATTTTAAGATAGAGGTGGGTGGAGGTATCTTATCTTGAAATACATGACGGCCAAAGACTACCACCCTAATTGCTTTACTAAAAACCCTTTTTAAATCATTTATCTTTTCATATAAAAACAATAGCCGCACCCACATTTCTAATAAACACAAACACCAATTAATTAGATGAGTATGTGAGGAATTTAAATTCAAATTTCGAACCCGCTTTAAAGTGGTTTGAAAATGACACGAAAGATGGTAGCAGTAGTCTCGGAAAAGCTTGATAAAAAATTTAAAATCATCACAGATATTACATGAAACATGAGACTAATTCGGTTTTAATTGATATTTTACTGTTTGCAAAACAAATTAAAATCGAAAATAGATAGTTTAATGTTATTCATATGATACATACTTTTGTTGATACTAAAAATAGATAAGCTTGTATTAGATTTCGTACGCGTTAGCCAATTTTCCGACATCGCCCATAATAATTAGAACAAAATAAAACAAAATCGAAAGCTATGTAATTGTTTATTAATTTATTATTACAAATTACTTACTATTTTAGGTTGGGACGCATGTACACTTTGAATAGATTGATATTTGTAAATTGTATAAAGGATAACTGTACCACCGGCAATCGCACATTTTAAGGACAGTGGATAATTACTTGTCCTCGATTTTTCACTTAATTTACTATAAAATCGTATCGTACTTTGATTTGTTTTATTCAAATATCTACGGAATAATCTGCTTGCTGTGGCCATATTTTACAAATAACAATTTCCGATAAAACTCAGTAAAATTGTGGGATCCTAAAACACATTCGAGTATTTCATAACAGATAGCAGGACTTTACGTTTTCCTCATTTAATTCTAATTTGTTTATAATAAATTCCATTTCAATTTAACAAACAGAGACACATGCACGTAATCCGCAATCAATTAATTAAAAACACTTTTAATAACAAATTAGTTTTACGATTTTGCAACATCTGCCTGTATAGTAAATTCATTAAAATTCTTTCGGTCTTATATTTTTATTGCTTTTCCATTTGGTTCTTTAATTCGATTTCATTAACCCCTTTTAACACTGCCCCAAAACCGCAATTGATTTGCCATTAATTAAAAATGTAAAAATTTCCAAAAAAACGCACTCAAGAATCATGGAAAATTGAACCCCATTCAAAAGCAATCACTTGAAAATGATTTTTTTCCTCTAATACACTTATCTTTAGATGGCTGTCATTCTTATGTCTCATTTTTTACTGATTACAGACGATGGAATAGAAAAGATATCCTCACATCCTTTGGACCACCTTATTATCTTGCTCTTTGATTGACTCCTCCATTCACATACCTACCCTGAAAATTTCCATTTAAATTGTACACCACACAAGGATGTTAATGAATAATTGTGCATTGTTATGTAACATTTTTTTGAAATCTTTTTGGAAACGGAAAACAGTGTATTTAAAGCGCCAAATTATTTTCAGCACAACAATTCGTCTCATAATATTTATATCATAATATACTTTGATGTCATTTTACAAGCCCAGAATAGCCGTAACTGAGACTGTTCCCAAAAAAAATAATAATAAAATGATAATAAGCATTAATAGTCCGTGATAATGTTGCGGTGTGTGATGTGAAAGAGTTTCATTGTTTTTCTATAAAGTTTATTATCATTACGATGGTAATAAAAATCGATTTTTTATGACACCCACTGACGTATCTTATTATATATTTTTGGAACTTTTATCAAGTTTAAAGTACCTTAAAATGTTGAACTTTAACACTGTTTCAAAGTATTTCAAATCGGTGCACATTGCATGCACATAAAGGTGTCTACAACTAATTAGTGTATACAAAAAAAATTTGTTTGGAAAAGAAAAGGATATTCTAAAGTTGTTTTCAGTTTCACTAACCGTCTGTCGGTCAGTCTGGCCTGTCTCGTAATCGAATGGTCCATCACGATACAACATCACGAATAAATTCTTATAGGCGAATATTAATTTGCATAAATATTACTTATGAGGCCTGTCTAAATATCCGTTTGTCTGTGTTATGTGTTTGTATGCGAAGTATTATAACAAAATTGAGCTATAAATACTGAAGATAATAGTTACACCATTTTAATACGTGATGCCGCATTTTAACTACTATAAACTAGATCAATTATTCTGTTTGCTGGACAAAACGCACACAGACAATTTAACCATTGTTTATAATGACATAAATCTGGCATTCTTTTATAGAAAAACAACTTAATCAATTGACTAGTATTTATTATAAACAATTACCTATACCTAAAGGAGCGGTTTTGATGTTTCACTTGAAAAATGCGATTATTTTATAATATAGATTTATGTAAATGTGAAACCTGTTTAAAAAAACTTCATTCTAAATTGGACCACTAAGATATAAAGTTCTTTGCATTGTTTTCTTTTCATTTTCAAAAACGATTATAGGAAAATCTATTTCAAGTAATTGCTCTTTATTAAAATAATTACATAATTAATCAAACTGATTTGTGCTTGTTAAAAACAAATTGCATTTATTGAAAAAGTTGTTATTGTTATGCCTACGGATATATGCATCACTTATCGTAGGAATAATCCATTCGATGGATTTTGAATTAACAACAAATCCAACATTTTGTCCAGAAGAATTGTTTATTAATAGAGTGGGTGGCTTTTTGATTTTCGGTCTGTCAAAGTGTATTAACAGTGTCTAAAAACACTTAACACTCATTTTATGTGGTCCAATGTAGATTAAGATACAGAAAATTGATTGTATTGAAATGTTTGTGTGTGTTCTTTAATGCTATATAAGCAATAATTGTCAAACTAAAACTCGAATCCTTATCTTTATTTTCTACATTTTGTTTAATGTATAGACATTTATTTAACCCTTTTTAATGTAGAAAAACATAAATACGTACAGTGATTTTATTTTCATGTTACCAGGGTGGCCTCCAAACGCCCTTTTTTTATTATTATACGCGATATGGAGAAATTTTTTTAAACCACTACTTTAGTCGAAAGAAAACAATCTCCTCTCCTCTAGACTGCACGTATACGCTAATAAATAATGTAAAGAGTGTATAGGTGAAGCTAGCTATCCCAACACTGCAGGGGTTGATGGTGTATTCTTGGTCTAATAGAGAAATTATGTACCCCTCTTATCGAATTGGCCAGTGGAAAAGTATTTATTTATTGTGTAAAAGGATTTTTAATCATTTATGTTAACCAGTCAAGGAAAATATTTAAATTATTGTACTAATAAACACGTCCTTATGCAAATGTGATGCCACAATAATATAATAGTTGTACTTGTTCGACAATAAAACATCCATTGTGGTATAAATTTTTTCATATTTCATCTTTTCTACGTTTTCTATTTGTTTGTGTGTTATTTTTCATTTTCAAGAAATACATGGACACATAAAATAGTGCTTTTTTTATACTGTTGCTGTGCTTTGTACACTGAATCCACTGGCACGATTCATTTATGAAATGTAATTTCCTTTTTGGATACTACCATATAAGCGTGTATAATGTTTTTTTAAATATTTCATTCGAATAGCGAAATATGCGCGCTTTGGATAGTTTATTATTTGTATCTTTTAAAGTTTGCTTGAAATTTTATTTACTGGATGTATTATGAACGAGGTTATCTAGATATCGTGGGTGTTATCTTAATCAAACCTTACAGAAGCAAATGTTGAAAGTAAAATGCTTTTAGCTTCTGTATATTTACAAAAATTCGTTATTCACACTTACCCTTTTGTAAATGTTTACGTTTTCCTTTATGTTTTCATATTTTTTTTTATTTCGGAGTGAATATCAAGGCAAGAGATTTTCTTATTGTGTTTTTATTATTACTTAATTTACATATTGATTACCTACTAATTAATTATAATGAAAACAAAAAATTATAATACTGACTGTTTGGTAAAACTCTATACATTCATTTTTATTTAATAATTATTGTTTCATTTTTATACAGTCTTTTTTTAAATATTATTTCTGCTGCACTAGTTTCCAAATATTTACTATATACTCTCTTATATAACTAATTTCACATTTGACTACAAAATAAATATGTATAACGAATAAACAGTTAAATGGATTTTTCCTGTTGGATGTTAATTATTGCACAATTTTCCTTTCACGTTTTTTATGATTTTTCTTTCTGTAGTAAATTATGAATGCTCAACATATCAAATAGGTACAACATTCTTAGTGTATAAATTTACTAATTAAATAAACAACACAAGAATGACATGTTAGAAGAGCACAACATTTTTTTCTACTTTCAAAAGTGGGTGTGTACTTATCAACATTGAACAAACATTAATAGTTTTGATTGATTGATTGATTCAATAAATCTAAATAAGTAGTAAGTATAAACATCCAAAAGAAATCAAATAAGATTAAAATTATATTCGAATAGAAGAAAGTAGGAGGGACTTGTCGATGGACTGAATGGAAAATGTTTTTGAAGAATGTGATAGAAACCAAATAGAACTGAGACTCGTCAATAGATGAATGCAAAAAAAAGGCATAATATCTGTGAGGTATATTCATTAATAATTTTAATTTATGTATATGTACATTAAATAAATAGTAGAAATAAATAAAAGAAAGGAGATGAGTGGTAGTGTTGTGGGAGTCAGTCAGAATCTGTATGGGGTTGAGCGGCTTCTGGTGAGCCTTTCGTATCGCTACTAGAAACGGCCATCGATATGTCAGGAAGTGCTGTCGAATCCTCCCAATCTGAATGTGTAGACGATTCGGGTCCATAATCAATATCAGGTGTAATATCATCAAAATTAGTCGATTGTGTCGTTGGTATAATTGATGTTGTCACTTCAGTGCTAGTCAATTCTGTAGCATCCGTTTGTTGTCGTTGTTTCTTATTCTTCTTAGCACCTTTCTTGATTTTCTTCCTCTTCTTTTGTATACTCACTAATGGTTTTTCACTATTATTTAATTTGTTTTTCTTCTTATTATTTGTTGTAATATTAGTCAGTTCTCTTTGGCACTCGTCACTGTCTTTATTATTATTGTTATTAATATTTTCATCGTCGCACTTACTGTTTACCGTCTTTATTCTCGATTTATTCGTAACACTATGTCTTTTTTGGCACAGTTCGGGATCGAAGTCCTCATCAGGACATCGTCGTTTTTTTTTCTTGCGCTTCCTCCTCTTCCTGCACCGCACTGATTCGGCATTTTTACGTTGCACGTTGGCATTTTGGTGGTAAATCACATTCGGACAAAGATTGTGGCCATTGTGGCGCATTGGAGGTAAATGAAAATCGTCCGCTTGTCGAATTAATACACGTGTATATGATGTTATAGCATGGCCAGTCTTCAATATCACTTTTCGCTGTTGACCGTAGTGATTCAATGCTAAATACATTGTTCGGTTAGCGTTTGAGTATTTGTTCGATGAGTACGAGTTGTAGTGGTTCTTTTCCATCTTCTCTTTTAATATACACTCCTCGTTGAAGTCCCTCTGAAAAAAAATGAAATAAAAAAATCAGAAAGAATGTTAATTTTGTCAATTCTTTCATCAACTATACTTGATAATATGCAAAGCTTAATCCTCTTATTTATATGAACTTGAACAAAGTCATTTCGTTCCTTTAAGGATCAATATATCTATTTAATATTTTTTTACAATAAATAATACAGTTATATGTGTATGGTTGTTATGTTAATCTTCTTAGTGATAACATGCTTGTAATGTTTCTATTACAACATACAAGATTCTTTAGATAATTCAATGTATTGTCGTTTGAATGTTGAAAATTATTAATAATAAATGTAATAAGAATATAAACCAGTTTGTGAACCTACACCCTCAGTGTGTCTGAACACAGTGATGTTGGTTCGTTAAAGAGATTGTCGTCTTGTACCGAAAAAGAGAAAAATAAACGACGATAAGACGTGATGTGATATATAAAAATTAACTAGATTTCTTTGTGACTTCATCACGGTGTGTTTAGGCAAAGAGTAAATGGGAAAAAATATGGTAAAATGTGCGCTATAAACTATATAACTGAATGTGTCTCTCGAAACGACGAAGGTCTAATAAATGTTTTGAATGAAATGGAAAAAAATTGTCGTGTGAATGTAACAATGTCCTTTGAAGATTAGTTCGGGATACAGTTTTTATTTTATTTTTTCCATCACCATATATGGATGGCAATTTTCAACTGGATGTAACTGTCACTGATAGAGCCAGAAATATTTTTATTACTTATTGTCTTCTAACGAAAACTAACGACTATTATAGTTTATTATTTAACACCATTATTTCTATCTCTAGAGGGAACAACAAATGTCTTACATAATCACTCATAACTCTAAATACATATGTATGTATAAGTCGCATAAAATGCATATGATTTATTTATTATTGATTTATAATCACACTTGACACGCCTTCGATCAATTAAAATTAATATAATTTTGTGCCTTTTAACTGTACATCATGTGATACTTAAACAAGTGCGAGAAAGACTTCAACGATCGTATAAGAAAGTAACTTTTATTAATCAGTTTTGCAACAAAAAATCAAGATTCATCACTTTCTTAATCAATTAATGGATGCAAATCAATCGTTTTTAATGAATGCTAATGAAAAATTAAGAAACTCTAATAAGCTGTATGTCTTAGAAAAATAAACGATCTGCAATTAAGTGTGCTTTAAGTGTGCTAAGAAGTTAAAAATATGTGTGAAAATCTTGTTCACTCAGTCTAAACAATAAACATTTTAATGGCAATAATAAATGTGATATTTAATTTTAGTAGCACTCAACATATATGAATTGACAATATTTATTATAATTTTCGGAAAATAGAAGTAGATCAGAGCACAAAGAGTGGATTTGTTTAATGTCGATTCTATAATTAGCTTAGACTAAGAATAAATATATCAGGTACTTCACTTCCAACTATAAAGATTATTATGTAATGTGAACTTATAAACTGATAGATAATAAAATGAATTCCAAAGTCTAAAACAATTACGAATTGTTTATGTTTTGTGTGTTTGAATGTGTGGGATAAAATTGAATATAATAATTAATGACAACGTTAATCGCGCTTGTGGAACGAAATAAAAAATACAAACTGATGCCTTAACTGTAATTACTTCATTTTATAAATATTTATAATAAAATCATTAAGATAATTCTGATTTATGTATATTTTAAATTTACAAACGCCAACAACTTCATATAAAAGGTACAATGTTAATTTTTCATGCAATTTATTCTATTTAGTATCTATAGCTTTTTGCACATCCTGCACTTGGTGGTAAAGTCTCATTAATCAACTAACATGTTTGTATGGCATATAATTTTTTAAACTTTTTTAATAACCAGTTCAAGTTGTCTTTTATTGAATGTGAAGGAAAAATGGACAACTTGTGCATGTACACACAGATACAAGTGGCTCATATATTCCATAATGCATATTTTAACATAAGAAATTTCGGATGCTGAAGTATTTTGACCACTTCTCCATTTAAGTATTACAAACTTGTCAACAATCGTCAACATATAGAATTAGAATATGTACACAATATTCCTGCAAATGGCCTCAGTGCTATTTCTGCTAATATTATATACCGTTGGTGTAAAAATAGATTTACATATAATAATAATTCATGTAATGTTTTAAGTGTTTAACTTCAGTATTTCGTTATGTAAAGTGCAAAGTGTTTATGTTTTACAGTTTTTCCCCTCACCTGTTCTTCTACTACTAAGATTAATATCTATTTACAAATACCCTTTTGTAAATCTAATATATATTTGTTAAATATATACTTACAGATCCATAGAGGTACCCACAACTATCCATACATAAATACTGGCACGTCGCAACTCCTTGTACTTTAACTTTTCCAATGCCTACGGTCGTCCTTTGCAAGATTGCTGAAAAATAATCAGAGAAAAGATTTGTTAGATGTTGCAGGAAAAACAAAAATATTTTTATTTATTAAAATAATAAAAAATATTTTTAGGTTCCATTTGTGTAAAATAAATAAAAATTTCGTTGCGAACACATACATCTCGAGCGCACTTGAAAATTTCTACCTGCCAAATATTTTGTTTTCATTTATTTTCAGCTTTAATTAATCATTTCCACAAAATATTTATACTGGTACATTCAAGAAAGCTAATTATTTAATTAATTATAACGTTGGTACGTCATTTTCAGGTGTTTTCTCCAATTTCTTATTTGTGGAACAAAAGATTATGTTTATTTCTTATGCAATTAAATTATATGCAAATTACTTTATAAATTAAGTAAGCCACTGTGTGTTTTAAACACATTAAAAGATAAAATTAATGTGGAATTAGTTAAGTCTATTTATAATATCTTCGATAAGTAGTTAAAAGGGCATTGCTTAGAGGAAACCTAGTCAAAACAAACAGATTTGGCATTAAGCAGGTAATTTTTTACAAATTTTACGACCGAACAGTAAGTAGAAAGGTAAATAACATTATGCGTCCAGGAAATTGGGCATAATATTCCGAAATTCATAATTAGTTTCGGTACAATATTGACTAAATTTGTTTTTTTTAGGTGGGCAGCGAGTGACAATATAATGTTGTGAATGAAATTTATGTAAAAAGTTTCCATAAAACCCTCGAAGAGTTGTTCTCAAGGAGGTGTGGTAGGAGAGTATATTCTATGTTTACGATCACCAACAAGTGTTTATGTTGATTATAACCGCTGGCGGCGAATGGCTTTTAAAAAAGATGGTAAATGAAGGCAGCACCTCTCATCTTGTTATATACAAACTCTTCATTACCTTGAGAAGAGAAAAAAGTGGAAAAAAAACGACACTGATTATAGCTAATAGATAAAAAACTATTAAATAATCTAGTCCAATAGATAAGAGCCATCTTCTTGCGTTTGATTTCTTATCAGAGAAAGTTGAAGTATGTAATTATAATAAGGATGAATTGTACTAGTTTAACCCCGCATTTGATTTCTCTAAAGTATTATTTAACGATGAAATAATTCTTGCTTCTTTCTCTCCCCACGCAATTCAAGCACATAACTCTCTTCGCTCTCTCATTGTGGGGTCTTAATAAATTCATTCTACAAAATAGGTATTATTTATTCTAAACGCTAATTAATCAATTAGTACCATTGTTTTGACATGGTAGTGTAATTGACTTGTTTGCAAAACGTATTCAATGTAAGTTTAGACATTTCAGTATGTGTGTTTGCTGTTAAAATTAACAAAGTATGTAAATGTTTTTTATGTTCTAGTAATTAGGTATGAAAAGACATATGAATTAATAAATCAATTCGTGCCATTGCCCAACTATTATAAAATAGTCTCGAGACAGTCGGTGAAATGTAGAAGAACGTTGTATGTAATGTACTTCATTTATAGCCTAGACATATGTTTGTCAACTAAAACGAACATTAGGTAAGTCTCCACATTTTTCATGCTTTTCCTATTGAACAAAACACTACCGTTAAATAATCATTTTGTACGTTTAATAATTCTGTTTTTTTTTCTTTATAGGTGAGATCTTCATTCCTTCCCTTCAGATTACCGAACGAGGTTTAATATACTCACAGTGGTCGTGGTCCCCTTCTTATATCATGTCATCTTTAGATGATAAACGGCTTTTTAAAACCCTTATAGATCCACTATATGGTTAGTCTGAATTATTTATTAGTCACATTACAACTCCTTAAAGGAATTGGTTCATTTCGTTTTATTTTAAGGTGATGACATTCAAAGATTTACTTATTGACATTTATATTGTCACCAATTTACTTAGTATTTGATTATTAGCCAACACGGAAAACGTTTCTCTATTAAATATGTGTCTCTTCGTATGCAATTAGATGAAAAAAATCCACATTTAATAATACAAAACGATTATATATCAATTTCAATTGCGACTTAATTGTTTTATGACCCCATTCTAGGACGAAACACTCTTGCATGTCAAAACTAATCATAAACAATTTTATTACAACTATTATTAAATGATTTGTATATGAAAATTGTTACAAAACTCTTGTAGGTTTGTATAATTTTTAATTGTTCCAACTCTAGATTAATTAGTAGCTTTCATTAATTCTATATGCCGTGGTGTTGTGAAAAAAAGTTCGTTTTTCATCCATCAGGTCCAGATTTAATCGAATTTCTCGGTATATGGGCATGAATTTTTGCACCCATTCATATTTCCCAACGGGTAATCATAATAATTTTTTAAAACCATCCACCTACTAGCTAATTAACAAACCGTGAATTGTTTATTGTGGTGAATTTATTTAAATAAATGCCTTTTTCTGCATTCCAACACGTCCGAGTATTAATGTAAACAATAAAATTTTATTAAGCTCCAAATAGCTAATGTTACAGGTAGTAGAAACATTTTTCTATGTGATAAAACAAGAATTGTTAATTACATTTATAGCAGCGGAAAATTTGTATTTAATTAGACAGTCAGTGTTAATAATACCAGCTATTATAAATTTTTTTATTAAATAAATGATAAGCTAATTTCAAGACACTTTGATGAATGATCAAACAAATAAAAAAACGAAAACATGGAAAAACTTATTTAAATGCAAGTCAATGTTTCACATGTTAAGTTTATAACTTCGAAGAAATTCCTTATTCTACTATTAATTAAATATTTAACGATCAAATAAAATGTATAACAGACAAATAAAAATAATACCTACACTTTGATAAAACATTTGTTGACAAACGAATTAACGAGATATATATTATTCTTTTTTTAAGAAATTATCATTTTAATTTGGTGTTGGAAAGTTAATTAAATTTCGCCAACAAAGAGCCTATTGTATGGAAAATATTTTTAGCTACCTGCCAAGCATATTATTAATAACTTAATTAATAAGATGACATCTTAAAAATAGTTTACGAATGGAATGTAGTGAAATAAATAGAAAAAAATGCAGAAATGTTTGTCCGAAATCAATCAAATCGCGTATATTAGACTTAAGTATGGGTAATTTGTACCGGTTTATATACGAAACGAAAAAGAAGAGTACTCTCTTTGGGGCGGTACCGTTAAACCAGACGATTATATGATGATTCACTACACCTCATTTAAATTTTCTTTTACTGCCTCTACTATACATATATGAAATGGAAACCGCCAATAAACTATTTTAATGCCAAAATATTGCAATGACGTGCGCTTAAACATGATTGCAACGTTAATGTAATGAATTGATTGTTTTTATTGTACAAACATGGGGAAAGTACCGGTTTTTTTCCAGTGCAAAAGTTTTTAAGTGTACGTGCAAATTGTCACGTTTCTCACCTAATATTACAATTAATGCACTATAATTACTTTCTAAAGTCATACTTAGAGATTTTTTATTCAGCAGCCTTGTTTCAAATCGTCGAAGGACGGTAGATTCGCAAGAGTTTAACAAATCAATTTTGCACAGTCAAATAACGCTTTTTTCTCTATCCAAATCGAAAAAAGAAATGATGGAGAAGAGAATGTGGAAAATAAGGGTGCAGTCAGAAGATGTGGCGTGATAACGGATATATGAAGACATAAACACGTCTATTCTATGTTAAGTAGATGTCTTTATTTGAATTGTTTGCATTTTCAGTGCTGTTACAAGTGTTCTAATCTTAGGTTCACATTTTAAACTCTATTATCAAATTCAAGTGTAATAAAGGACAACATAAATAACACTTTAGTTCCGTTAACTATTTTGTTCGCTCCTCTATATTTAATTATGTTTATTGATTATTTTCGAGAGAAAGTTGATTAATGTCTGGATAAAAAAAATTCAATTAGCCACCTAAACTAATGAATTAATTCCCAATAACAATTCTCGAATGTGTGATGATAAAAAATTGTGTAAAGTGGCCGTGACACTTTAAATGGTTATGACCTACCTCAACTACACAATAATTATGTGACATACATTTCATACTTGATATCTAATCAAGTGTAAATAGAAAAGTTTCAACGAACTTGCAATGCATCCTGCATTGCAGGGTTGTCTTTCGTTATTATTTATGGTGTAATATCCCTAATTTCATAATTAGTTCTTGCACTATATATGGTATAAGCGTCGAATAAATTGAATACGATTAAATTTCTCTGATAGTCGACTGACCACTTTAACTACACTATATTATCTACGTTAATTAGTATTTTTTTCCAATTAAGAACACTTAATAGAAATACTTCCGACACGTTCATTCATACATATATATGTATAATAAAATTACATTAACATTAATTCTTCTTCTGGGATAAAGAAACGTCATTCTTCACCCAGAGGCCACCCTGAGACTGTAAAGTTTGTAATTTATTACAATTAAAATAGTCTATTTAATAATTTTGCGGTATGTTTTTGATATTAAGATTTTATGAGTGTTTTTAACAGTCTTTAGGTCGGGGGGTTAGTGTAACATATGGCATACAGGGTTACCATTTATAATACTAATTGATAGGTTAATGTCTTGTTAAATTTTCATACACACAAATGCACGTCTTACTCTTTCTCTCTTATATTTAACTCGCTTTTGATTTATAAAATAATAAACAAATCATCTGCGCCCTAAATCTCTATTATATACCTCACTTGTCTTGCTACTTTGTTGCATTGTACAAATATTATTTTATTTTAAGGAAAATGTTGTTTTATATTTTATAGTTTTAAGTTAATATAAACCGAAGGTAACGATTTATGTGAGTCTGAAATTTAAATATGTACTTCCTAGTTCTGTGGTAATAAACATTAGTAAGACGTGTGTAAAAAAGCAAGTACACCCTTGGGAAGTGTGTACATTTCGTAATATTTAAGTAAATTTTTGTGTTATTGAATCGAACGTTATCGAAATGAAGAAATTTGAATAAGATTTTTTATGGACCACCCATTATGTGTGGCAATAATTACCATGTAATTTATGTTTAAGAAAAAATGAATATGTTTATATAGTGAATCTTTGTTTCTTTTTTGAAATTGATGAGTATACGTTTGTGCACGCTTGTATGCAATTTTATCTTATATTAACAATATAATTACATCTAATAACAATGTATCGTGCCTTTGGGCCTTTGATGTTATTTCATCTTTTGTTGCACAAACTGAAACTCATTCTCTTGTCTTTGATCTAATATATATTTTGGACAATACTCGTATATTATATTTAAAATCCACTTAAATAACGAAGAAACCAAGGCTCTAAATGTCAGACTAATCAATTTATATTTTATTAACCTCGTTTTATTTAAATATAAATTATTATATTTACTTTATGGTATGTACGACATACATAAACATTATCTGCAAATTAGGTGTTAAACAAAGTTTCCAGCTAAGTTAATTTTACACTTTGCTTGAATCTATTTAGCTTCTTCATGTACATAAATACATATTAATTAATGTCTTTACACTCGTACATGTACTGGAACTTCATGTACACTTAATACCATTCAATTTATGAGGCAATAATATCAAATTTGCATTTTCTTATGTATTTATATATATTTGGAATGTTATAGGTACCTACAAATACTTCTATAATAATACTTGTATTTGTATTTACTTTTCAATTTTCCTTTTGATCTCTTGTATACAAACTTCCGTTAATCACATCAAAAAGTGACGCTCTTTTCCGATTTGTCTTTTCTCAAAATATTATTCATTATTGTTGTTGCATTCAAAATAATTTCCATATAAATTTTTTTTCTATATCGTAAACAAAATCGTTTAGAAATGTGACAAGAAAAACTAATTGAAGTTGGCACCAATACAACATTTTAAGCGATTTTAAAAATCGCGCAAGTTGTTCGAAGTTTATCTTATTTGCGGAATTTTTTCCCGCTTTCTTCCTACGTGTTATTTAGACTATTTTGCGTAATAAAAAAGAGTAATGCCCTCTAAAACGCTTTCAATTTAACATCCTTTTTACTATATTGTACGAATTTAAAACACTAATTGCTCGACACATAACTACTGTAATAGTTTTATAGTATTATAATTAGAGATGCTGCGGATGGATGTGAATTTTTACAAGTGTCAAAGTTGACTTAATAAAACAATCATTTTAATTGCAAAGAATTACAAGACTAGACATTAGATATAAATTTTTTTCTAGTTTAAACACTTTCTAAACTGGTTAATAACATTTTTCTACCAAAGATTCTTTTATCAAATGAAAAATTGTATGCCGGCTACGTTTATAAGTTTAATCCTCTTAAAATGCGTAAATATTAATATTGGTTCATTAATTTATAAAAAAAACTTACGTAATGGTAAAGAATTTCCTCGATCATTTTTTAACAAGTATTGCAGAATTTCATCACCCTTTCACTAGCACAAAATTCTTGATATCTCTTACCACAAACACAAACTAATAGAGTTGTTTAATTAACATCATTATTAGATTTTCTAATGAAAATGTCAATTGAAGTCCCCTTGTCGAGCGGTTTTTTCGACTCGGCTTCCCGTTGTGTGCTTAGTCCGATACGTTTTTAAGAAAATAGTGTGAATACACCGTTGGAAAGTTGTTAATGGATTTTTTTATTGTATATTTGTACTTTAGAGGTCGTGAAATATACATAATAGTGTGTACTTAACACAAACCGTGTATATTTAGAAGAAGATTCTTCTTTTATATATATGACACAGATTGTGATCAAAGTAAAGTAAAATATCCAAACTTTTGGTAACCGGAACCAAACAAATAAATATCTGACGCACAGCTTCTGTTGGCTATGTGACAGAATTGATTTAAAGAGTGAATGTATTGTGTTATACGAGTATTTGAAAAAGAAAACTAACTAACATAAAATAATTACATGAATAATTGAAAAAGGCGAGTGTGCAAAATTAATTAGAAAAATAAATCTCAACTGTGGAAAATTGTGTTGAAAATTAATAACAGTTTCCTTATGCAGTTGACAATGCGTTTAATGTATCTCTATATGTATGTATCATTATGTTAGGTAACAGTGAAAAAGGATACAACTATAGAAAACAGTTGAAATTTTCTATAAATAGTGGCAAGTCATTATTTATGCAGAACGTTTTAAAATTAGCGCAACTGGAAGTCGCGTGGAAGTTGTCGTCTATTTACAATGCGACTTTTAAACAAAATCCAAAATACTCATTGGGAAATTATTTAAACATTCTTCCCATTAGAAGAAGCGCAAGATAAAGGGTGAAGAAGAAAAAGCTCCAAACAATCTAATCAATTACACAATTTAATGTAGTTACCTTTATAGACTGTAAGTTCCGTATTCGTTATCTAAATTTATGTGTATACCCAAAAGTCTTATGTTGTCCAGGAATCCAGACCTACGTTCGCTTTTACTAATACTAATAGCAGTTCTACACATATAAATACCAACTTTTTAAGTTCTGACCAGTCTTTTGTCTTATATGAATGCCGATACAAGATACACAAACACAAACGCACATATCCAAAGCATATACAGCATCCCATCATCATCTCTCAGTCTAAATATATTTCACGAAATAGTAAAAAACGAAACTATTTCGCTTGTAAGCATTTTATAAATTACTTGTAAGTATGTAACGATAGTTTTCAATTAACAAACTTATTTCCGCATTTTCTTCATATGTTCAATTTAATGGCCCAACAAATAATTAACTAAACAACACCTTAGATCGAATAGTCATAAAACCATGACCCGAATTTGATCTCTAATCAACTACTGAAATTCAATTTCCCTTTTTAAACATCTATACACGTTTGTATAAATCATACTTTAATGTTGCAATAAAACTGTTGTAATGATCAAGTTCAAGGACGATTTTCGTGCCATTTTCACGCTTCCACCGACCTCTCCAACAATTTGTTTAAACAATCTTAAATCCTATTTACCAAAAACGGGTCAATGTTCATGTAATGTGCATTTATGATGGATACGAATTGATTTATAATATCATTAAATTCAAGGCTACTAAACTGGCGGTGCGTACGTGCGAATTCTGTAGTACTACACGAATCCTTTACGTAAATTCACTTTAATTGAATGTGCAAATTATTACTGATGACGATGACGTTTACATGCTGAAAAAATGTGAAACAATTACATTGATAGGAGCAAAAAAAAATAACAACATTAATGACGTTCATATTTTAATAAACTCTAATCTGTTTTGCAATTCATTGTGTAACAAGTTGAACTGTTCGCGAAAAAAAAAACATTATACATAACGATACGCGACTGAGCTCACGTAGTAGTTTTGCCAATTTTCTAATTCAGCCATTCTCTCATTCTGAATCATAGTGAAATAGGCTCTCGTCTATCCAGTCACATAGTTGGAAGGTTTTTTATGTTTGAGCACTTTGACCGGAATATTACTACTTTGGAATCTCTTTATGCGATTCCGATCCCACTAGTCCGAGGACGTTCAATGTCAGAATGAGTTTCTTTGTAAAATACGATTTTTACGTAACAATAAACGTGCACAACGTTGTGTACAGTTACATTACACTTGCAGCCCGTCACTAATTAAATGCAAATGCAAATGAGCACGTGGATCAAGTGTATACAATAAGAATCACTTTTTGTACTATTCATTTTGTTTACAGAATATTTTTTTAATAAAAATAGGAGAATGTTATTTTTAAATACAGTCATATGATGCAGCCCGATCAGATGATGCACTTGTGCCTAGACCACAACAACCAACTTATCATTATTTCGGATCGCTCGTGGAATCGATTGGCCAAATTTGTTCAATTAATTTTGATGAATTTATGCTTGCAATAAATGTCATATTCTGTTTTATAGGTCATTTACATTCGTTTCTAATGATTTAATAGTGGAGATCGATAAAGAATGTGTATCGGGATTTGATGAGAGTGGAAGGACTAACACTGTTTCTGTAGAAATATGCAATTAGAGGATGAAAATGTGCTACTTTTAACACATGCGTTTGTTTGTCTCGTAAAATTTGACACTTTGGCGTGTAAATGAAGACCTTTTCGGTCGGTTTAAAGTTCGGAAAGAATTCAAATGGATTTTGTTGTTAATAAACATAGTTGTAAATCAATTTCTATTAGTTTGAGCTAAAATCAGAGTTCAGTAGGGTCACTTTTTTACCATTAAAATAGACTTCCTGCTGTAGACAGTGTTGTGTGTATCTTCTTGTAATTTTTTATGTAATCATTTGACCATTTTAATCAACCAATTAAAATCATGTTTAAAATTTGATACACTTAGTATATTTATATTACAAATGATGTAAGATCGAAATATTGTGTGTATTTGAACGGGCTGCGAGGAGGAGAATAAAAGCGCAATAATATTGCCGGCTATGTTATATATTATATTACCGTTTGTAATTATACGTACCACAATAGTTGCAATGTATGTAATGTAATAAATATAAGTAAAATATGTGTTATCACTTTTCGTATTATCGGACATTCACCTTATAGTCCATTGAAGGTTGGAAGGCTCTTCGTACTTATAAATTTAGCGAAAGTGACGAGCTCATCTAAGTACAATTGCAATTCCTAATTACACATTCAGTTTATCAATTTAATAAGTCAGCAAGAAGCAAGTAGAGAAAAAGGGTGATAAGCATCACTGTCTTATGTGACTTGTCATATATAAATAAATTGTTCTTCACTATTTAAATGACATAGAAATAATGTATATAGAACTACTTTGACACTAACAAGTTCACACAACCCAAAATAAGGAGGTACTTGTTTTAGTTGTTTTTTCTTCTTTGTTCACTTATAACAAAAGTAATCCTCAATATATTATTACAGTTAGATAGGGAACATGTTACACATTAAATGATCATGTGTGGGATTTTATTTGAACATTTTCTTCTAAATTATTTTATTGAATACACACAAAGTAATTCAATTCATTTTATAACAATTTACATATTGTTGGATATCTGTTCTTGGTTTAAGTATAACGGAAACAGCGTATTATTATTGAATTTCACGAAAAAAAAATAATCACAATAAATTACACTTCATATGCAATTATTGTTGATGTCATATTTATAAGAAAACGTATTATTTAGGCCTTTTAGTTATCGTAAGAATGGCAGTTGAGCTTGTTGAAGAGAAACATTGCATGCAAAATGCAATTTCAACCACCTACATAATGCAATAGTACATTTAAACACAAAAGTAATATATCATTTTTGTTGAGCTATTCAAGTATTGTACTTTCCATTAAAATACAATATTTTATTCTGTTTTCTCAGACGTAAAACGCATCTACATAAACTGGATGGTTAGGCTTTTATTTTCTTTTCAACGTTCCACAAGCGATTAGAACATTTTACATATTGTCATCTGATACTTGAACCATTTATATTAGAATTTTAATGGGATGTGTGTGTGTGAAGCTAATTTACAAGATATATACACCGGGTATTCGTTACATTTAAATAAAGATTGTGAAATTATTTATCAATCTTCAATACCAATGAACGAGTGATAACTAAAAGGCACATCGAAAATATTTTGAAAGTTCAAGTTTTTCACTGTACATAAATTTATGAAAAACATGTTTACATCTAATCCAATTATAATTATGTAAATTTCGTTTAAATTAATAATGATTTTTTTTTCTTGACGTAACATTGCGTGTTCTATAAATTAGGCTTTATTTTTGACCACAATATTTTATCATTTTCGTGTGGTTGTCCACAAAAATTTCCCTACTTATGTGGGTTAGTGAAAAGTGTCTTATAAAACCACGAATTAATCTCATATCTAATTAGTAACAGTAGCCTAGAGGAGTGTAAGTTTTAAGATAATTTCAAGATAGTGCAGGAGAGCTTCAATTCTTTTACAAAATTTAAATACAACACCATAAATAGAGCGGAATTGTGAACGGAAAATTGAGATTTAATTAAAAGGTTTCGAATTTTTCAATGTTCCTTTATCGTAACTATATCGAATACTTTTAACAATAATTACCTACACACAAGTCTAATTTTAAATTTAAATCAATTTATAATTAGACTTCTCAACTGGTTCGTATTATTGTTGTTTAATTTTGATTAGAACTGTTGTTAATTTGTTATTAAACATAATGTAAGATTTGTATGAGACATCATCAAAAAGTACCGTTAAATTTGGGTTTCTTTAAAGAAAAAAATATCATCACTTTGCCTTTTTCATTCGAACGAACGAAGAATGCGAATTTCTTTTCATCTAAAACACATCAACAACTATGCTAAATTTGTATTGTTCTATCTTTCTTTGACCCCCAGAAGACTTAAAATAAGATAAATTATCCCCTGTACATTTATAATAAATAATCCATGTAAATAAATTTAATTTGAATTCAATGTATAAGATACAGAGTGTATAAGTAAGTCTACCTACCACAGACTCTGTCTTCCTTTCAATCTACCTGCCACTGTAACTGTTACACTTAAATAAAACCATCCTCTTATAATACAAATATAAATTTGCTCAAAAGCTTGACTCTATTGTACAACTGTTGTGATATAAGTGATAGTTTAATTATTAGGAAAATTAACACTTCACTCTTAATTAGTGAGTAAGCAGATAATGAATTCGTTTTGCATCTCAAGTGAACGGAATCACTTTTGAGTGATTGTGATTGAAAAAAATTGCTTTGTAACCGGCCATGGATTCTTTTGTAATAAAACAGAGAGAGAAACGAGCACATTATTTGGCACATATCCAAAGAGTCGAGTATATTATTTAATTCTTAAGAATTTCAGTTAGGTATGAATGCGTTTTTAATGGTAATACTTGAACGTGTTTAAGTGACATCAACAATTGTGCTTAGATAATAGATGGTGCAGAGTTGAAATCCCTTAAAAGCGAACATTTTGCCAACATTTCCTCCTACTTCTCCTTACGGATAATTGATGTATGAACTTGTATGTTATACAAGCTGTCTTATATTGTCATTGGCAATTTAGCGAATAATTAGTGTAGTATTACAGGCAATTACTTCCGTTTAAAAATTGTTTTCGAATACTTTCTTCTGTATGATCTTCTTTTAAATTTTCATGTCATGCACGTGGAGAGCCGCACACAGTTTCTTTGTGAACGCGTTTTAAAAAGCCGTTGGCTTTTTTTTACCGATAGAGAGGCTATTACACCTTTGTGTCGTTTCCAATTTTAGCATTGCCCCAAATGCAATTTTTTCCAATGTTTAGGGCTCCATGCCATCATGCTAGAGGCATGCATCATCAGATGCACCACTTCTTTTGTAACACAGATTTATATGGTAATTTCTTGAAACCGATAAATTCCATTCCAATTAGTTTCAATTTCACCTTTTACGAAATAAATTACGTGCGTTCAAATGTTTAAAGTCACGAAAAAAACGGAATTCATTTTCACGAATGAATGTTGTGCCTTGTAATTTTCTAGTCCGTTCTACCAAAAAATTAAGATAAATTATTTATCGATGAACTAAATCAGTATTTGATGTGTGCGCTTATCTATTCTCGCTTACCGATAATCAAATGAATTTTACAACGTTTCATTCACCTTACCAACTATACCTATTATCCAAATAAACACGATTTAACACATATTATTTTTACTTTCTATACTCAACCAAGTCTAGAACCTGTCTAGTATATTTTATATAGACAGTATCGTAAATCGCAGCGACTTCAAAAGTAAATTATTATATTTACTTTAAAAATAGATACACAGGTTAATTTTATATCATCGTAAAAAATTTATTTCGAATCGTTCTTACTGGTGTGACAATAACTTCTCGTTCTGTAGGTGCGTGTGTGACTTTCAGAGGAAAAATTGATTATTGTTTAGCGTAACTGCGAGTCATTAAGTGAGAAATTTCCAACAAATTATAATACACTTTTTTTCTATCTTGTGTTTTCTTTGGCCACAATCCAGACAGTGGGTCAAATATGTTTATTTGACAAGAAAATATTCGCTAGACAAGAGTAAAAAAAAGTAAAATAAAAACTAATTAGAAATGTGGAAAAATGTAAATCTGTATCGTATATAAACTTGATTCCATTTGGTCAATGTTGGTTTTTTGATTGTATCTGTACTGTTAATGAGACAATAATGCGAGGGGTTCTTTTTAATTATAAATATTTAAATTGGTCGCTACATTGCATACTAAAGACTTGAAAATTTCTGATGCCGCGCGCGCTTTTAATGTTGATTCATAATTACCATAAAGACCGACGTTTGTGTTTGCTAACAACCTAATAAACTGTAAATTTCTGTGTTAACATTTTGAAGGAGGACCCCCATAATCTAGTATGTGCCTAGAACATATACCGAAATGTTAATGTAAATATTCGGTTTTTATCAGGAAGTAACAGAGTGTATGTAATTCGCCTGTATTTATATGCGTAAATACGCATATTTTAACACAGAAAGTATTTCTGCTTGTTGGATAAATAAATTTCCTATAGATATTTATTTGATTTGAACGGGCTTTTTGTATGCCATCCAACATCGTGTAGAAAAAGTTATGTAAAATTGTGTGTCGCACATTAAGTTATTAGTGTCTTGACGTCGAAGATGCGCAATTTTGTGGAAAGGCGCCCTGGAGGGCCGCTGCTTTTTTAAAATGCAGACTATTAATATGAAATATGAACAGATTAGTGATAATAAAGACAAGATTCGATTAGTTAAATGATACGTAATATGGGAAAATGATAAAGAAGAAATTAAAAATTGTAATTATCAACTTTGGAGATGTGGTAATAATGATAATAAAAAAATGTTTATAATTATCTCTTCTAAACTAGGTAGTGTGTTATAATGATTGAAGTTTAAGAGAGAAATTTTTGATAGACGATCCATATAGACCTTAAGTATCTAACCAGACCATAAATTAAGTATATATTTTTATTCTGACACCTAAGGCAATGTACCTGTATTTTTGTGGGTATATTCTAATGAAGTTGGAACGCAACAGATTAAATAAAATTCATGAATTAAACACAAAATAATAATAATAATAATAATAATAAATAGTATACCCGAGTATAATAAACAATAAAAATATAAATAGATTAGGATTTTCTTTTATTTATAGGTGGTATGTATACGAAAATGTATTCTTGTGCTATTTTTCGGACAATAACCTTGGCTTATTAAAAAATTTCCTGGATAAACATAAATGTATTCAAACAATTGATAATTCACATTGGTTATGTGTCTGATGTGGTGGAAAACACACCTTTTTCTATGTTTATCTCGTCAGATTAAAGTGGACTTTTCATTATGGTGTGTAATAAATTTTCGAAGCAACGGTAAAATAAAAGCGCTCTTTTTCATTTAGAAAATATGCAAGTTGTAGGTAGAAAGCTAAGGCTAGATGCGATTTACACATATACGAGTAAAAAAACTACAAATTTCAAGTGTTCATTCATTCATTGATGAATTGAATTCGACTTAATTAAGAGAGGAAATTTAAGAGTGTACAAAATAAGGGGTTGCTTTATCAATAGGAATCATCAACTGGCGGGGCCCTGTTTGATTTCTCCATCCCAATTGATGTATGGTAATATCTTAATTAGACAGTATTAAATAATACACTATTAATCTTGAATAAAAGGAAAGGAATAAAAAAGAGTTACAAGAATATAGTGGTGAGCACAAAGAGGAGCGTGAAAAAAAGCAACTATAATCATGAATGTAGAAAACAATTTGTCATTAAGGACCACAGGGGTTGTAAAATATAAATATATAATATATAAAAACGAAACAATAGTCGTAACGATCAAACATCAACACAATTTCATACAAATTGAATTAATTATAAGATAGGCAATGTTTTATTTATTTTCAAATGACAGAAAAGACATTAGATAACCACATGCTGTTGTCGAAAAATAAAGGACAACCCGTAGATTTAAACAATCATATTGTAACAACATTATGTCCATCATTCATTGGTAAATGTAGTGTCACAGAAGTCCCTTTGCTCTATCATCATTGACTCTCTTATAGTCTTACCTCCTTATCCATCTAATGCATTTAACTACCTGTCAAATTCGAAGAGGAAACATATTTTATTATAAAAACTTTCTATATATGCATAATATTCTAACATATTCATTAGGTAAATCCATGTAGTATGTACATATACTGGTATATGCAAATAAATGCTGAAAACACGTTAGAAACATTTTCATTTCATCTCTTCTTCACTAAAAATGCATTTATGTTATTTTAAATAATAAATTAAATTACCATAGGAATTGTAGATAATTTTCGATGAAAATTATTGTTTAAATAAAAACCACACAAATACAATGCATGGTTTTTGATTTCAACTTAAAGAAAATAAGTAAACAACCAAACAAAACTCGAAACGATCATAAAAATAAACTGGTATGACTTATTAAGTAATATAATATTGGTTAGGGTGTATTACTATCCCTCTAGGAGGAGTATTCTAGCACCGTTTAATTGCTTGAAACATTCTGATCTGACAATTGACAATATTTACTTGGTTTATATAAGTAGATTGTAGTCTCTTAAATGAAGGTACTCTTAAAATATAAGAATGGAAATTATCGGACCGTGAAGCCGTTGCTAATTTTGATGGGCAAAAAGGTACATTTCCATTGACCGCATGGTTTGTGTATTATAAGTCCGTTCAGAGGCTCCATTAAAAACCGGACGGGCATACTTTTACCTTGCACTGTCCTAACATATAAAATTCAACTGAAAATTACTTTTCAAAATCGAAATTACACGCATATCTGCCTATCAGTCTGATTTGTTTGTTTAATCCATCGTTCGCTTATACAACATATCATTACAAATTTTACGCTATTTTACCTATATAAACAAATCGCTTGCATTATCAATAATAATAATAAGAAAAATAGCCAGGAAGTACTATACTTGAGTGTAATTTTCGTTTTATTGTTATTGCAGGGATGTGGGTAAGTAAATGTATGTATTTAAGCGTAGTTTAGAACGAAATTACCTACTTTGAAAACAATTTGATAGATTCGCTTGAAGACCTTTTTTAGATATAAAAAAAAGAAAAGCAATTTGGTACTAGAATATTTTCTCAAAGTACCCACTCTCTTAATTATGCAAATAAATTCGAACTGAAAAATTAAGACAAAACAATAACGGTTCCAATCGTAATTTTTCCTGTAATAAAATCCGCATTCGGCAGGAAGTTCTACTAGACTGCGTACTACTTTTCCCATTATCACATTTGTTGTTGCGTTATTTTCATTTATTTATACGGGTACAAGTACTATTAGGTTCCAGTGGAGTTGATTTCTGTGATATCCGTCACTCATCATAGAATATAATTAATTCTAGCCTAAACTAAAAGTATTTCTTAAATCTTATATACTCTAATTGATTATCTTGTTGTACACCTCATGATTGTCAATGAAAGGTGGTATATCAGACATTAAAAACTGCATTTTTTTATTGCCTAAGGACTACATAACGAGATCTCGATTAAGAACGACTCAATAAACAAGAATTTGATTGGGTCATGTGAGTTTAAAATGCAAATATACAAAAGTATATTTCATTTTAAATTCAATTACATGTACATATGGTTCTAGTGCATTTTTCCGCGAGTATTTCCTCAATATTGAAAGAAAGTTAAACTGGTACGTATAGTTATTTGATTGACGACCTTGTATTAGATCGACTTGAGGATTTATCTAACAACTTGCTATACTAATAACGTTAGAATGCATTGGATGATACCGTATTGTGACATTCAGAGAGGGAGCATTTCACTTGAGCGTTAAATTCACGTTTATTGACGTGACAATATTAGCAGTAGGTATGATTAAACCGATCATTCTTGGTTAAATGTAAAAGTAGTTAATAACAGCTGTATATAATTTGCTAAATTGGCCATTCAGGAAACTGGCTGCAATTCATTGCATGAGTCCTGCACAAAATAGGCTAATTCTCCTGCATTTTATTTTGTTTCTTTATTTATTTTGTTTGTGCTAGTGCTAGTAGACAGATCCACATAGATGAAGAGAGTCAAAGAGAGGAGCAGCAAGAGCGGAATCAATTTCTTGTAAAATAATGCAACGATGACAGAATGAGACAAATGGTGAGGTGCCCGTCTACCAAAACTATCCGTTAGAAGTTATAATATTGGACGCATACCACATTCTAAAAACCGAATAGGTTAATGCTTATTTTAGCACCTGATGCTAATAGCTGGGCTGTCGCGTCACTGTCGCAAACTAATTCAAGCGAACTATTCGGTTGTCGAGATACGAGCATAGGTGCGTGAACTCATCAAGAATACATCTATATTAGCTAAAAGGATAACGACAAAGAGAAGAATCGAGAAAGTGCGTGGCTCGCTGATGATTCTCATTCATGATATACAGAAGAAGTGAAAGAAGGTAAAAGTCAGTAAGATGGTAAATGTTATTATTTAATACTATCTAATAAAAATTGTTACAGATAGCAAGCAGGATAGACAGAGAGTAGAAGTGTAGACTCACAGTAGGCACTGTTGTCATCTGTGGTGCCATTGACGGTGCCGTCAGGAAGTAGTTGAAGATCTCGATTCTTAATATACATTTTAATTTTCCTTGAAGCTCCAGTAACGTGCGACAAATTCGCACTACGTTCACTACGAGCGGCTGGATCTTCGTAAGGTGCACCACCGCCAGCAGCCAGATCAGATGATGCGGAAGAGGAGGAATACGAGGATCCTGAAGATGTTTTTGTCGTGTTGTGTTGTTGGGGTTGGTGATGATGGTCGTGATGGTGTATCGATTCAATTTGATGGATAACCGGCGTACTATTAACTAGAATGCAAAATATGGACGCTAATAGCCCCAGAAACAACGTCTTCACCATGACTAGGACATAGTGTCGCACTTTCGCTCACTGTCACTGTGGGTCATTAACGATGCCGGCACTCGCCGATTCCGGCCGGCATCCCATATACAAGACATTTGACACAACACTCGTAATCATAATCATACTATCTTTCAATAAAATACGTGCTACTTGTTCGACAGACGCGAACGCACTACATATACTCTGCTGACAACTGACACTGCCACTGGTACCGGGGACTGGCGCAAATCTACTACACTTCCAATACTTGGACGACGTCGTCGTAGGTGACTTTTGTGGTTTGCGTCCAACTTACCACCACAATACCGAATTGTGTCCTAACAATAAACAGCACGCAGATGATCACGATTGATCATATAAATATAGATATAGAGAGAAGCATCTACCACACATTCAAGCACAATTATCTGAATCAGACCATTCGGGCAACTATACAGACGTTACTTGGTCAGTGTTCTGACTTAAACGCGAACGTTCCTACTAATATCAAGCCCTTAAAATCCCCACCAAATTTTACTATACGTGACAAAAAAAACGAGTCGCGGTTCTAATTATTCGTCAATTTCAATGCGAATTGATTTTATTTCCAATGACTAATAGTATCCTTGCGTAGAATTTGTTATAATTTATAGACTTTAAAATATATAGGGAACTATGTTTTCCCAACAATTGACCGCAACGCTCGCAATTGAATACTAACTAATCCAATACCTGATTTGTTATCTTTTTATCGATAAAAATGCAATGATAGGTATTACCTAAATTTTGCAATTTTTTCCACAATTAATTGCCTCTTTTATATTAAACAGTACGCTCAGATAATTAACATTTCCATTTCCTTTATTTATAACTTTATTCAATTTACAACTTATTTAAAAATAGCCTTATTAATCGGCGACCTGTTATGTATTAATAAAAGAATTACGCCATTAATAAGAATGAATTCTTATTAATGAATGAGTTTTATTAGAAATTGACTGTAACAATAATTCGAATCATTCATTACGCCCACACAATACACGGACATTCCACGTTTTTTCTCTCCTCCTCTACAAATGTTCTATTAATAATAACTTTAATATCTGCCGAATGGCGGTATACTTGTGGGCTGTTTGTGGTGTTGTCATAAGAAAATGCCAAACTCACAGTCACAAGATCTACACAGATTCCCGTTCCCATCAAATTCGCGTTTTACGTATTACGTACATTACCTACGTATAATATAGAATTTATTGCAAGTTTACTTTTCCACAAAATAGTACTACACTCATTTTGTCACGTATGCAATTTTTTATTGCGATGGTAATACCTAATATGATGAGACTAATTCTGAATTTTAATAGCTAATAAACTGTCAATAATGATTTATGCAGTGCGTTTGTTTCTTTTTCCGATAAACTTTCTATAAAAAAAGTGTTTAGTCTATTTGATGCGTGATTAGTTTCTTTTATCATCTCGTTTAATAGTTGTTGAAAATTTTTGGGCGCCTCTGAAAACGTCAAACAAAAACGCTGAATCAATATATACGAATATTTTAATGAAATTTTAATTTTACCGCAGAAATTTGTATACAATATAGAAACGTTTTAAGTCAAGAGTTTGAATCTAAGAAATAGATATTTAAATACAATGAGATTTTTATCTGTCTGCGGTTTAGAAAACACTTGGAAGAACTTTTTTCGGTGTTCTTCATAAAATGTTAAAATGCAATGTTAATATCCTAAAGACATGCGAAGAGACCGTCACTGATTTATATGTACATCGAGTTTATTTTTGTGCGAAAAAAATCTAGAATAAGGATTGCAGTTTAGTAAATTCAGTAGTAACCTATTTCTCCCATTTCAAATTGATTTTAATGGAAAAAATATAAATTATTACTTGGCCACACACTACTGCTCGGTAATAAAATTAATATGACCGTCTAAATGTGAAGTATAATTAAAAAGTTTTGTTCAGATACAAAGAATGTTGTTGCTAAACTACTCCTTTTAAATTATATACTGTTATATTAACCATAAATTAAGTTTTTTTTCACGAAATTTCCGACGATTGTTTTTGCTTTAATTAATCATTTTCGTATAAAAACAGAAAACATTCGTTTAGGGGTTGAAATACAGTTAGTGATGTGAATGAAAATAGAAAATATTTTTACAATAATTAATTGTTTTGCATCTGTAACAACAAAAGAACATGTGCTGGAAAATTTGTCATTGTTGCATGTTTAATGGACATAATTTGAAGATGGGAAAAGAAGTTCGTTGATTATTTACTTAAGAATTGGGGAAATAAACGTGGATTTAATGGTGCTATTAAAACGGGAATATCTTGTATGTACATAGAAGTTACAGTTTGCCATTTAAAGTGATTCGATTTTTTAAAGATGCAATAAATTTGTTTCATATAAATTTTAAGAAGATGTTTAATGGTTATTTATAAATCACTTTACGTAAAATATTACACCCGTGAAATGATTATACGAATTGAAAAGTATTTATTTAATTCTCGCTATTAAAACATATCAAATCTATAGATTAAAAGGCGGTCAGAAAGGATGGAAAAAAAATGCATTTCTAGCAAAAATTCTTCGTGCATGGTCTCGTCTGGACATAATTAACCCCATAAATTTCAGTTCTACAAACAAAATCTATAATTAAACAGCTTTTTATATATAATTTTGTCAAAATCTCGCATATATGTGATAAACATCACGAATTTCCTATTCCTACAATAAATAAATTAGTTCGAACATTTGTCTCCTCGATTGTGGATTTATTTGACGCCAAACACCGTCAGTTTTTGCGCTCTAGTTGAAAATGCAAAATTTTTAGTCGACACTCTTCCTTTTACCTTGAAAATTCCAATTTCTGATCGATTATGATTAGTTTTTCGTGGAGCGAGAGCGGTGAAATAGTTTTTTAAAAAAATTTAATTGATGACTTCGATTTAAGATAAATTCAAGATGCTTTTGAACCTTTCGTAGAAGTCTTATAACAAATAAAACAGTAAATTTCGTATTAGAACTAATTTAATTTTCCTTCTACGGTAATTATGTAGTAATAAGAATTGACACTTTTTGTAATTAGAATAAATTACACACTTTATAGCTACATTTAATGTAACGATGAAAAATTTGTAGCACTTAATTCAAACATTATTTATGTAATTGTTTTTTGATTTTCTGTAATAAATAAAATCAAACGCACAGTTATAATAACTGAAACCTGGACCTGTTTTCTATCTAATGTTCCTAATGTTAATGAAAAATCTGAAATGATTGAAGAAAATGTTTTGTAACCGCAATAAGTTACGTCAAACATAGTTTTCTTGTTTCATTTACACTAATAGAAAATTTATGGTATTAATAAAAGGCGAACTTTCGTTTTAAGGAAATTGTACTTTCCCCTGTTTAACGCACAATTCCTGGAATTCTTCATCTATCATTTATTTATCTAAAAAGTTTTGTTAGAAAATAGAAAAACTGCATGTATGTTGTACCTATATAAAGAATAAATCACTGTTTTACCCTCCTCAATCTTATTTTTACCCTCAACATGTAGAAAATGATTTGTTTTTCCATAAAAGGTGTTATATTTCTTCTTTGTGTCACATTAAAACAGTAAATATCACCTTATACCGACCTAATATAGATAAATATCAGTTAACATAACATTAAATTTTATTGCTTTATTATAGTAGCTTAAATATTCATCAAATATATTGCCTTACCTACAAACTTAAGCGAACATACAAATAAATTCCACAATTCGATTTATAAATTTTAATCGAATTTCACACCCTTCGCAATATACTTCTTATCTCTTTTAACTAGAAGATTTTTCGCGCACTTGCTTTCCTACTCCTATTGAATTGTAAATGTCTAAAGTAATTGTAATATATACGAACATATTCTATTCCCTCGTAATATATTCTTACAAGACTCTTGTTTGATGTAATACAATGGTAATGTATAAAGAAAATTTGTTTTCAAGGCGCCACATATAATCTTTTTTACACTCACACTTGTACTTACACTTAATAAATCGTATTATGCATGTAGAGGATCAGAGATCACACCCTTAATCCGATAATGAAGTCGAGAGATACCTCCTAAGTGACTATCTCTATTCATAATTGAAAATCCAACCAACAGTGGCCAAAAATGTAACGGTACGATTTTGAATAAACAGAATGCAAGTAGTGTCTGTCTATTATATAGTTTTTTTTCAGGAAAAATTTATATAAATTGGTGTTCTTTTATTTTAGGTGATATCCTAACATGTACTGAAGATGTGTATCTGAAGTCTAGGCGGCATTTAGATTGCCGCATAACAAAAGGCAAACAAGAACCTGAAAAAGATTTATACTTTCGATAAGAATAAAACTACAATCAAATCAGTGGCGGTACTAGGCAAAAAAAGCCTTTTTCATAGAGTGTTTCTTCTATTTTTGCTAATTGGAGGTCAACAAAGTGTGTCTGCAAAATGTTGAACGAAATCTGGTAGCAAAGAGGATTTGTAACCCTTAGAAGATCAATCATTGATTTATTGTCCTTAAGACCTGCAGGAAGAATTTTGAGTACTGTTACGCCACTGAATGAAATATCTCATATTTCTTAAATAAAATTAACTCTCCCACTCTCTATAGTAGGTAAATAAATATATGGTTTATAAATATTTGTTAATTTCGTTCGACTTATTTCAAAGAAATGAAAATTAAGGCTTAAATATTTATTTAATAGTTTGTAATATATAGTGGAGAGTCTACCTTAATTACAAATGTTATAAATAAAAAAAAGAACTGAAAGTGAAAATAGAACATATTTTAGTTCTCTTGTGAATGCCACAAGAGTTGCATTTACATATTAAATATCTTTTGTAAGGTATGGTATGGTTTTCATTGAGTTTTTCTTCTATTTAGACCGCTATTAAAACAAATCATCAAAATTTATTGTTTAACACTAAAAACATTATTGTAACAAATTTTAAATAAACAAACCATACAAATATTTTGAAAATTACAATGCATATATATTCAATTATAAACACAACGCCCCTGACTTTAATGTGCGTTTTAAACTTTACAATCACTATAATTGTAATTGCATTTAAATTTACTACTAAGTAAAATTGTTTTCATGAAATCTATACATATTTTAAGAATCGCATATACGAGTACATATTTAATATTATACAATAAATCATTAGTTATCCAAAGTGTATAATTACAAATTAGCTAACTAACAATCTTTTCATAACACTGCTATACAATCTATAAAATTCTTTCATCAATTAAATCAATTACAATGCAAATTCTAAACAATTTTCTTAGTTTTATCGCTTTTATTTTTTCTTCTATAAATAACAATTTTCAGATTTAAATTTTAAATTACACTTATAAATAATTAATTGCTAAAATCTTCTAACTCAATCTAGACATTATCTAGGAAATTTAAATGTAAAATTGGATATCTTATATATCGTACTTATCGAGTGTTTAAATCAATTAAATTCGAATATTAATGAAATGTTGCAATACTAACATATGTCCTAGCAACTAAACACTCATTAAAGTCATTTACGTTAAATTTACGGTTTAAAGTATACTAGAAATGAATCCTTTTGGGGGTGCATTTCCATTCAATATAAACACTAGAAAATATCTAAAAAAGTCGCAATAACTCTCTGTTCTTTTTAATTAAAACGGTTGATAAATAGTAATAAATTGTTGTAAAATTTAATTATCCAAATTTTGTTTCGTCTACCGCAGGGCTTCGATAAAATTAATGTCGACTCCTAATAAGACAAGTGTTGCAACCGAAGAGAAAATGTGGGCACACGCTTTATTACAAGTTTTCCCAAGTATATTAGTTTAAATATATCTTTACAATGTAATATTTTCATTATTTCAATCAATCATATTGTTAGAAATAATGATGTTGCCTCTAAAAATATATATACGATTCAATATGACGTAATATTAATTTAGTTTAAGACGAAAAAAGAAGGTCAAAGCCCTTATGAAAAATTGTAACATCATTTCTTCCAAGAACAGAGAATAAAAGTGAATTAATTTAGAAATTCAAATCTAATCGCCAACACGAGAATTGTATGCTGGGGTTGGTATATTTTTCTGTTGTACTAAGAATTCAGCCACACCTTTTTCATTTTGAACATGGTAGAGAAAAATAAGGGTTGTCGAAATAGTTAAGAGGTTTCTTAGGTAAAGACAATTTGTGACGCGCCGCGCCATAGGGGTAAGTCGTAAAATTTAACTACCTAAACAGTATCTCTTTATTTGTATTTATACGACTAGTCAAAACAACAGATTAACTATAGATAAATAGTTTATTGTATTGGACTAGTTTAGTTTACCAACCCCTTTAATCAGATAAAAACAATATTATGTGTAAATCTTAAATCACTGTTCAACTAGGCGATCATATAGGGGAGCAATGTGAATCTAGAAATCGAAATAAAACATTGATATATTAAATAAATAAATATATTATGTATATAATTGTAACGATTATAATATTATGTGAAAGATGTTGGTTTTTTTTATATATGTAATATTGACAATTGAATATTTTAATGTTGAGTTTTGAGCAATGCAAATGCAAATACACATGTACATTATACATTTTCATATAGAATGAAATCAAAACAACAAACTCTTGTTAATGTTAATAATCAGCACATATAATATGAAACATGTTCTAAGTAATTATTGTTCGATGTAAATTAATCAAGTGCTAACATATACGAAATTATTACTATTGTTTATTAAATTGTTTTGAAAATGAAATTGTGTCTTCTTGTCACATACATATACATACATACAACATTAAATTACATAATAGGTATGTGTTTGTGTGTGTACGTAAGTCGATCAGCAACAATAATTATTTTCATTTTATTAGGAACAATCATGTTAGGCAAATTACAAACATAATATGTAACACTACCACCACAAGAGAAATGATAATAGAAACAAAACATAGAAGTGTAATGAAATTATTACAAGAAACCTAATATTACTATCACACATTTTACAGAAATGCATTTATCACTCGAACATAAACAGTTCAGATATGCCACAAGAAACGAAACTAAACAAAAAAATCATTTGCTTCCATTCAAATGTTCCATAAAAGTAGATGATTTGTGGAATCCTCCCGTCCGGCAACTTCAGACAAATTTGATGTACGAAAATCTTCGTATCCATCGCCGCCAGATATAACTAGTAATTTTGTACTTGTCCTCTGTTCTGTTTTACCTTTATATGAATTCCTGTGTTGATTTTCGCCCGAATGCATTTCTACTGATGTTAAAAAGCGCACATGACCCGTATGTCCATGTGAGACACCATTTACGGTTGGTATATTAAGAAATTTTGTCGTTGATGGTGTTATATGGGGTAGAGGCATCGTTAACAAAACACCAGCCGATGTACCAATCCATAATAAATCTTTACAGGCAACCAAAGCAGTTACACGAAGACAGGCAGCTTTATGTTGCCTTATAATGTCATCACAACCTTCAACAAAGTGAAATAGATCAATGATTTGGGCCATATACATAAAAACACTTATTCTTACTAGTTAACATTTTAGTAACTGCTGGTGCAACATTTATTTCACACAACGGTTCAAACGATTGGCCATGGAAACATTTGATAATTGCAGAATTTTGTAAAGATAACCAGACACCATTACCACATAAAACAATACATGTTATTGGTTTATTATTGTCATTATTAACAGTAAAATTATTTTCCGCTATTAAAGTATTCGTATTGAACACTTTTATAGTACTACCACAGCCACACCACAGTTTCCCTGAATTTGGTAACATTTTTGATACAGGTGTTTGTGTTGAGCCAACTGTTATTGTTGCTGGTGAGTTTATATTCCACCCTCCGGCTAACAAAACACAAGTTAATACATGTACGACTTTTCTGTAGAATGTATTTTTATTTACTTACAACTCTCTCTGTCGTATATAACAATATCTCCGTTCGCCAGCGATACGAAAACCCTATTATCTAAATATCTGAAATAAAAAACAACTCCATCGTTAGTTCTAAACACATTCATATTCACTCTGTCTAAAGGAATTATCAGAGTAAATTAAAAATGCGTACATTATACACAAAATTGATGAAGAATGTTGTAAACGAATTTTATTCTTCTTAATACGAATATTGTCGCCTGAATTGTACACATGAATACAACCATCTTCAGTTCCCAGCCACATTGTCGATTGTTGATTATCCGTTTCATCCAAATCCATTGAACTAGCTTCAACATTATCAAGAATCTTTTGTGGTTCATCGTTCTGTTCACTGTCACTTTTCTCCTCTTCGTCACTAGACGATCCACTATCGAATTGCATTGTCTTGTGATCATCATTTTCAGTTCTATTATTGTTACCTTTACTACTAACTGATAAACTGTAAAAGAGAAATATCCCTATAGATGATTGTTAAAAATTGTTTATAGTGCTGTTTACCCGTTGTTTATACCCGGTACAGAAGCGATACACAATATTCTAGCATTACAAACACCATTACATGAAGTAACAGTTGGTTCTGGTTGTAAACTGAGCACACAAACCTGTCCCACATATCCATCACTGTTACATACCCATACATCTTTGCCATTCTCACTTAGTGTGGGTGCTGCACACGTGAACTGTAACCCAGCGCGTGTTTTCCGTATGGGAACAGTAGCCAATAATTCTGGACTTGGTTTCCTATCACCCGACATCGCTAATTTCTGTTTAACTTCATTAAATGATTCTTCCCATGAGGTGCGTTTTTCAGCTTTTGGAAATATTATTGAAATACTCTCCAAACCATTCCTATAAAAAGAATTCAAATGAGTTTCAAATTAGATGCACACGTTTCGTGTGTGTATGTTGTATACATGTATAATACGTACGTTGTATTGATTGTGAGATCCAACTGCGATAATTGCGAGTCGCTGTTTTGTTGTTCTGATAATTGTTTATTCAACGTGGACAACATGTCTTTTATAACTTCATCTAATTGCGTATGATTACAATGTAGAGACCAACTTAATTCATTAATCTGATTTAAAATGTTAATGTCCTCTGTTAAATTATCCACTTCGATCATCATCTGTCTCAAATTATCGTCTCTGGTACGAACAATTTCTAAATCGTCCAAGGAGATTTTCATTAATAATTTATACTTGTTTGCTTCTAATGTGCTCGTCACACTTCCTTGGGCTGTTATTGGTCTTCTAATGGTCCCACTACGTCGTTTGATACTAGTTATTAGCAACAGGTCAGAAAATAGAAACAAAGCACGCTCCTTTCTAGTGCCCCCTTCTGCTGCCATTGCGACCAAGTCATGTCTAATATATTGTCTATCAGCACTAACTAATTCCATAAGTCCTTCAATCAAGCCCTCAATTTCTCTTAATTGCTCCAATTCAAGTGTTTCCTTTTCTGTGCAATTTATTTTCAATAATTGATCGTGCACCTGTCTTTGGGCCGATAAAAGCAAACTGTGGTCGGGATGATTGACATCTGTGTGCTTTATTAAACGTTGTAATAACAGCTCGTATTTAGGAAACTTTTGTATCGGTTTTATTAACAACGAGTCCAATGCTAATTTTCCTTTGTGTCCTCTAGCTGTTACCTAGAAATCGATAAAACTTATCGTTAGCTTTTAATCTTATTTTATTGTGCTTCAGAAATTACTTCGAGAAATCGACTGAAACCTGGCTTGGATTGTTGCGCACTTTTCAGTATTTCTCTTGCTTTTTTCCAGTTGTTTACGTAGTTTGTATAATTTTCTATTACAGGTGGTTTGGAGAACATTTCTAAAAAAACATCGCCAATCTTCTGTTTAATGTCCCAGTGTTCTAAACGCTTCTTCAATTCATCGAGGAAAGCTTGATGATGGCTCAAAAGAAAAGGTATCTGATAGAAAATCTCATCAACTAAAGTGGAATCGAGTAAATTGGCATTTTCAGGTGATTTTAATGGCTCCAAATATTTCTGTAAGAATAATATACAAATTCTAAACATATTTCAAAAACAAATAAACATCATCTAATAACATTACCGTTACTAAAGTTTGTAGTGCTTCAACATAACTAGTTTCATTTTCATACAATTCAACGACAACATGAGTTCTGGTATCCTGAAAAATAAAGCAGAATGTAATCATCTCTGTAAACAATGGTACTACAGTTGCGTGTGTACACAGAACATCAATTGCCTCAAACAAATATATTACCGAAAATGAGAATGCATCGAAAACAACACGATCGGACGGATTGTTTGTTTCGTCTTCACTTTCTTGTTCTTGTTCTTCACCTGTTGAACAACCTTCTAAACGCAAACGCAAATCGCGACGTGAATTAACACCACTCATTTCAACTGTACTATCTCATCATTACCCTAACCACACCTTACCCTCATGTTGTCTAGTAAAATAGTGGTGCGCCGACGCCTAGCGTCGCGACGTCACCGACGCAACAGTTATAACGTTTCTCCACAAGTGATATTTCGTTTCTTTGTTTAAGAATTCAATTCGGTGAGTAGCGCACACACAACTATTCAAATTTGAATATATACTTACGTTCTGTTGTTGCTGCGATTGTGGTGGCTGTTGTTGGCTTCTATCACTGGTTAATTGCTCAGAACTTCCAGCAAGCAATTGTTCCAACAGTTCGGAAGACACCTCTGAATGGATACCCTCCAATTTCGATGGACTAGACGTTGTACGTTGATGACTAACAACTAATCGGTTTGGTTCATTTTCTATATCGGCCACAACTAAACTATCAGCACTAACTTTTCGTTTACTGTGTTGTTGTGACGGTGCACTTAAATAGTTTTCACTCGATTTAAAATTAGTCTCGTCTATGGAACTGTTACAAGATCCTCGTGCTCGATTCTGTCGCGTTTTGTTGTGCTTTAAAGATGCTGTGCCCGATGAGAGATCTTCCAAGAACTTAAGATCGTTGTTGATATTTTTTCGTACTTCTGGTTTCTTCATTTCAGCCTCCAACATTTGCCCGTACGGCCCACGTAATGGACGCTTCGAATATCTCTTCGGTACACTTGTTGTTTCATTATTTATACCTAATCTACTCTCACAATCTGATAAATCGGACGGTCCATGCGATGATAAATGATCGGATTTTCTGTCAATTGATTCTGGTTCACCTTCGGATAGTGAATCGGAGCGAAATAAAGATGGATCACGCACTTTAAGTAAATCTTTGTCGTCCAATTTGCGTCCATAAGCGTTCTTTGGCCATTCGGGTGGTGTACTGTTCTCTTCTGGACTTAGAGGCTCTTCTTGTGGACTACTCCAAATAGGGAACTCTTTTTTGTCGTCGTGAGTTTGTAATTTCGAGATCTCTGCTAATGAATCCTCCAACAATTTCGTAGTTTTATTTAAATTGGCAAAATCGCCGTCTTGCATAAATTGCGGTAAAACATTTTCCGATGGATTATACTGTCCTATATAAATACCTTTACGTCTTTTTGATTTATCACGTTTTCTGTCTTGTGTAGATGTTGTGTCCTGTGTTCTCGTTATTGTAGGCAATGCTGTTTTTGTTATGTCTTCTTGTATACCAGCATTTTCCTCAACGATATTATTTTCACATATCGAAATATGTGGAGCGCAAAATTCCACTTGTATTACCTCTGCACCGGCAACAGCAGCAGCTGTATTATTTTCACTTATTAAAGTTGTCCGAGTTAGATTTTTCGAACGTGGCAATGTTGACACAACATTCTGTTCTTGTTCACTTTTCTCATACCTCTTATCGTCACTTGGCGAATGTTTTCTTCTAATATACTTATTATCATCCGGACAATAGTCGACTTGGGAGAAAGACGCACTCCTCAACGGTGTCACTCTAACCAACGTTTGTTGTTCTTGCGGTTGTGGTGAGACTGGAGGCGTTGTTCGTGTACTATGCCGATTCCTTGGCGGCGGTATCGGCACTGTACCACCGCCCCTCTTAAATCTGTCTGTTAAATCTTTCAAACGTTGCTCATTTGTCCTTTTATCCGAACCACCAGCAGATGAAGAGGAACGGTTTCCGCCGAAGCGGAATCTAGGCAGACGGTCCAGGGTGTTGTCCTCGAATTTACCGTTTATCTCTCCGTAGTCGGCTAAACGCGTATACACTTGCGGTCGCACAAATGCACAACGTTTCAAATTGAATTGTGTCTTTAACAGAGACTTGCCTGTATGGAGTACATGGTCGCGCACTGTCGCCGACGTTTGCTGTGCCAGAAGTTGATCTGACGTAGCATTCTCACTTATCCTCATTCTATTTGCGCAACTAATTATATCTAAGCTATTAATAGGCGACGTGGTGAGTAGCGGGATCCGGGAGACAGGGCCGTTGCTGTCGTACCCGTTGTCGCTGCACGGTGTTGTAGGCCAACAGCATTGGGACCGGTACCGTGGCCCGGCACCTGGCGGTGGCGGCGATACAGCGCCCACGCGCATCCCATAACGCACTGGTCCTATTGTCATGAACCTGTTGAAGGTACTATGCGTATATTAAAACAGACAACAAACACGACTTTTGATGAATGGGGAAGAGAGAAGAGAGACAGAACACAGAACACACTACTCACCTCTTGTATGTGGGATCGTATTGGTGTTGATGATGGTGTGTGTGTAGACAATTCGATGATGGTGTTGTTGTGGCCGATGTACAATCGTCGCAACAACCAAGTAACTCCTCTTGCCACCTGGACATGCCGGCATCTCAGGTAAATGGACTTTTGTTTAATGGAAGTCATCGCTTATTCACAGTGTCCACGTCCACATGTACGAAAAAACTGTTAATCATTTTATATGTTTTGCCATTTTTGTACACAATCAATATAAAGATTATTTATATTTAAGTCACGGAATAAACAGTGATGGAATAAAATCGAATACAAGTTTGTGTGTTTAAGTGGACAGCAGCCCGGCTACAGAACGGCAGGTAGATGGAAGACTCTCTAAACTAAGCGTTGTCCGTTTCAATCTCAACAACTCTCGCCTGGTCACTTCGGAGGGGGGCTGGGCCTCCACTGATGCTGACTACGGTATTCTGTACCATACATTTCTCTATAGAATTTTATTTGTTATTTTATTCATTTTAATCTCTACATATTAGCATATTTATTCATTCAATTACTCTTTTTTTCATACCCTTCTCTATACTTGGGGACTATTTAATGATTTATTTGCTCATATATTTTATTCATACTAACTTTCTCTTTCAAACACTTATAAAACAATAAAATCTAATGAATATTCTTCCACTTTGTTAAGTACTCTTTATTGTTCTTTTCCAACTAGTGGGCTCTTATATAGGCTGCATGCACAAGTCGTTTTAAAAATTTATTTTCTATATTGCTATTTTACGATCGACTTTTTGCAATAGACGCTCTTTATAATTGTTTTACTATCATTTTATTGTTGACTGTGCTATTTTATTTATGCTAAGCAACAATGTACAAGAATGGTACGTTTCGCATAAGAAAAAACAAATCGCTTTTGTAAGTTTGTAATGTGTTTTATTGAAATGTATTTTAACTTCTAGATGAGCAGTGTAAGTATCACAAATTAGTGGTAACAACACAAATAAAGAGTATTTCAGCTGGTGACTCTCAGTACATGATTTAAAGCTGTTGACTCTAAATATATGTACATATATAGTGAACAACATTGCCATTTTCTTTGATTTTTTACATAAAAAAACTTCATTATATTCTTTAACAAGTCTGTCTTTTATTTGATTGCTTAAATAAGTTTACATGCACGAAATTGTGTCTATGTGAAGGAATATATTGGATATTGGATTTTTTTTTGTTCTTTTCCACCTACAACTCAAATCAATCACCCCCTAATTTGGTCCCTTTCTACTAAAAAAAATGAATAATTCTCATACAGTTTGAATGTCAGAGATAATAATAGCTGTAACTGAGCTTATTTATGAAATCGAAAAATACTGTTGTTGTTGTTGTTGTAGTTACGTAACGAATTATGTAGATTACAATTTAAAATCCATCCATGGTGTGTTGTATATGGATTTTGTTTTTTAATTTATTTTTTCTTTTTAGTTACCACTTAATAATTATTGATTCGTTCATCACTATGAGAGTAAACAATATGTTTCTCTGTAAAGTATTTAAGAACATGCATAGTAAACTTATCTGAAACAATTTGGCTTTTACTATTAAATAGGCCGTAGCAAAATTATAATGTAAAAAGTATACATGCAAGAAAAATGTCCTAATTTATTATATGTATATTTTAAATTGCGTCTTTCTGATTGTAATCTCTTACTATAAGTATTAGTTATTATCGACTAGGAAATAATTGGCAGTTAGGTAATGTCGCCAAAATATCTAAATATATGATCGAAAAATGAGTTATAATGATGTGAAGATGGATCTGAGCACCATTTACTGTGGATGGCATTAAAATATTTTGCATTAAAAGGCATACATATTTTCTCTAGTTAGTTTGTACTTATTACATATAGAATTAACGTTTTTCATTTTTTTTCACTAAATTTACAATTTTCTTATCGACTACACTTAAGTGTGTGTGTGAATCTACAGACGAAACTATTTTTATTCCACACACAACTATTTTCTACCCCTGCATGGTGTTTTATAAGTTTTATTTTTGGTTTACTATTACATAACTAAATCATTTTTCAAGCACCTGATGTACACATTTTTAAGCATTTCGACTAAAAACACAACATTTTCTCATTATATTAATACTACGGCCTGTTTTTATCCTATGACTGATCTATTTTATTTATATAGTTTTTATCATTTTCATAGTTATGTATTAAAAATATTTCAAGTACATATATATTTCATGAATATAAGAAGGCAAAATCTCGAACAATACAAATTTTCACAGTATTTCCCATTAAAATGCATCTTATTTTCATTCTCTGTACAATGAAGATATTATAGTACATTTATAAGGTAATATTTAATAGTATTTAAAAAATCTTTAACAATATTTTTTTAATTATTTAACAAGAGAGATAAGGATATATATTTACAATCATCAAAGTATATTTGTATATTGCAAAGAATTTAAAACATAAAATCGTACATATTTCTTATTGTTTTTTAGTATACAAAGAGGACGTTTTTTATAAGATCAAATGAAATAAAAACATAATATTAAACTTAACTGTTTGTGTATTATTGATTTGTGTAACTTTTAACAGTAAATATTGTAAGTGCGTGATAATAAAAACCAAGTTAAATATATTATTATTAATTATTTCATATATTTATATACATTACTGCACGTACGACGCTTGTTATATGAAACTTCTGATGAAGCAGAAGATTAGCTCCGTTAGATGAACTGAAGCCGCATTCATTTTTTGTTTATTATATTTATATATTTCATATATTACCTGTAGCGACCTAAAACATACACAAACATGTATTTTATAATACATATAAAATTACATTAGAAGATTTATGAACGTACGTTAATTGTGGCGAAGAATATAAATCACATCCATTTATTTAAGTGATATCGATATTTAAGAGACTAAGCCTTATACGAAAGTAAGATGAAACAAAGCCTGAGAGAATTTTGAAAATGTGATGTATTAACATTTTTTTTGTTGCTTTATTAAATATCAGCGATGGGACCTCCAGTCGTCGAAATACTTGTTGTCATAGTCTTCCCTAAGTTTCTATACAAAACAATCAAAAATTAAATAAAACATAACATTTTGATGAATTTCTTACCCTCCTATTGAAACAGAATTAAGAACTCCATCAGCAAGACTATCTCGACTCATATCGTCTACCATGGCTACTTTGAAATGATGTCCAAAACTGGCTAAATCCTCCCTAAAAGCCTCACTAGCAGGCGTTATACCACCACTTGCCACCTGAACGGGCGATCCATCTGGACCACTTTCACCTTCCACGTCCATAGCTTCAGCGTTCTTCTTCAATGGTGCAGCCTCCTCGTCCTCATTATATATTTTAAAGTAGGCAACAGCTAAATATACCACAGATATTATAAATGAAGGTATTGGTATGGCCATTGCATAAACCAAATTCATATAAACTTGCCACATATCTAAATCACTTATAACAAGGCTTGGATCCACACGACTATAGTAACACGAAAAATTTGTACCAATCTCTTTATATGTTTTTAAAAATATAGAGCAATTTAACATTGGCGGATAACCGCATCCTTTTACATTTGGAAGCAATCTCGCTTCTCGATAATACCACTCTGAATCGTTGCCCATCATCAAATTGCCGTTCTCCTCTTCGTAATCGTAGTCTTCTAAAAGTGCTCTCTCTTCACGCTGGTACGGTTCGGTGCTGGTGCTTGCTGGGGTGGTGGTCGATACACTAAGTGTTAAATTGTCAACAGACATACGTTTGTAATTAACCAGAATTTGTGTGCAACCATAAATGTCTTTAGTGCATCCCTCGCGACACGATGTCCAACTGCAATTCGATGCACCAAGACGTGTATCAGTTCGGACGGTCACACAGAAAGCTGGTACCTCATCAAATTCCATAAAAATCGTTGTGAAAGCAGGATCAATGACAAAAGGCACAAGAAATAGAAATGAGAACAAGCTAAATATACCGAGCAACACAAAGAATGCGGTTGTATAAAATAGCAGTTTCTGTGCAAATGTTTGCTTGATGACCTCTTCCTCCATGGTCTTAGTACAATGTTAATAAACGATATCCTGGTGCCCACCATCTGCGTTTACCAGAGAAGAGCGAGCGGCTCAAATCGCCAGCTCACCAACTCTTTCAGACAATCTTATTTGTCGCAGAATTTATATTCCAATCGCACTCATTTATTATTTCCACATACTGTTCTTTCAATAATCGACATTACTGGATTTACGTATATAACTGAATGCTCCACAAAATGATCTTTAAACAGTCTTACATTGTATTAATATGTTTTTGAAAGAGATTTTTTAATGTTTGTTTATTTTTTACACAGAAATTGTTTGATCACAGCCCCGTTATCAACAATATTTGATATTTAAAATACCAACAGTCGTACACAATGTTCCATCGGCTAACATGCTATGGTTAGCACTGCAGTCCGTATTTATGTTATCGATCTTGGCGCCGGTTCCCCGTCAGATGACTTCAAGAGCACTATCACGCCGTCCTCCTCCATGTGAGACACCATTTATTGCTCGCACTTGTACACATACACCCCCAACATTTTCAAAAGAACGCTTTCACTGTTCTTTTCGACCCGAATAGGTCCATGTACTCGTATATTATAATATATAAGAACTAAATTGCGCGTAAGTAATCTTTTCTCTTCTATAATGTGATTGATGATTTTGCAAATAGCTCTATTTCCCAATCAGTTTTCTATTGATATGATATTTCTGTGTGATGTGTGACATAAAATGGGTTTTGTATTTAGTGGCAAAAAAGTTGTATAAATAGTTCCGCGGGCAGGTGGTGCACGTTGTTCTATTGATTAAAGCACGCCGCAGTGTGCTATTGATCAGAGGGGCTTGTGCGCGCTTCTTATCTGACAAGAGCATATTTTCGAGTCGCCGATTTTCTACTAGTTCCGAATGGCCGCTATAATCGCCACAACTGATTACTGCTGACAAATAGTCTAGCTATACTGGCTTAACAAAATGCCGAAAAAGAAGCCAGTACCTGTAGAAGACCTCATTATACCACCTCAAGACACCAAAATCTGTGGAACAATATGTTTATGTCAAATGACTTTAGTATTAAGTAGTGTAGCGATTGTGTATCTTACTGTTGCAATTTATGTGCCCTCAACGCGTGCTATGAAATCCGGAATCTCAGAAGAGCCTGTTATGTGTACTACAACGAGAGCCGTTCAAGTGGAGACCTGCGATTGGGGCTCTTGTGGTGAATGGTGTCTAAGCAAAACGTCAGGAGCCTGTCAGCAAATCTTTGTGAATTTAAGACACAATGGTTCGAATCTACTGCTAGCAAATTGTACGAATATTGCGCAAAAATTCTGTTATGGCAAAGATCAAGAGAATGCAAAAAGGAGCAGATGCATTGCGGACGAATGTAAGAATTTAACAGGCACTTTTAATTGTTCTATGGGAATGTGCATTGATATAACTGATTCGTTTGAATGCATCTACAAGGACACTGATCCTCCGTTGAAATGTTCAGGAAGAAGAGGTAAAATCACGTGTATTGATTTAGATGGATTGTATAGTTGTAATAGAGGAACGTGCGAACGAATTCGTACACCATACAATTGTGACAGACAGTGTGGCGACATACCAACACGAAATAAGAATGTTATCATGTTAAGTGGTGACGAAGTCTATCTATCGCAATGTCAACGTTGCATAGACCAAGACACTGGCGAAGAGATATGGAATGAATCGCAGGATAACATTGTTATGGCATCGTGTTATACAATATCGAACACTAGCCGTGGATTGGAGGCAACTGATTGTATCAATGGTTCACTACTAGCTAACAATGTGCTTGCAGATATGACCAATTTTACATATTTGAGTTATTTAAGTGTCTTTAACACAATACCATTGGATGAGCGAAGAATTGTTGCACCTCCAGAGCCGGATCTCTTGATTGCCAACGAGAGTAAATTGCTTATCAATTTGGAAGGATGTGTGAACACATTGAGAGATGAATGTAAGGATTTCCTTAAAACCTATGGAAAAGATGGTACAGATCATAATGCACGCGCGCGCTTTCCATGTTTCTTTGCAACGGATAATCCGGGGGTTGTTGTTGCCCGTTTCGATTTGGCAACAACAACGAAACAATTTATATTCGCGTCAGTCCTGCCCTCGGTCCTATTTGTCGTCTCTTGTTTGACATTAATCCTCTGTCAACGCACAGTGGTCGTTGGAGATGATGCGAAAATGCGTTTTCAGGGGTGCATCAAAGCTGAAATTGAGACAGCAGAAAAGACGGCGTCCACAAATAATATGACGGACAGAGGCGGAGGAAACTCTATAATGGCACTCTGAGATCAATCACGTAAGTGACATTGATGTACTTTGGGCAAATGGCTTTAACATTATTATTAATTTTTTATTGCAGGCGTTCCCCTCTTGTTGGATAGAGACTGAAGAAAACATTAAAAAAAACTTTTGCCGCCTCCATCACGAAGGGGAAAGCGTTATTTTTGGATTCGTCTAGCACTTTTGCATTTTCAAAAAATTAACAAAAATCATAAGAAAAAATGAGTATTAATCTCGAAAAGAAAGAGTTAACGCTCATTTCTATTGCAGAAACAGCAAAATTCTACACGTCATTATGTCTTGGAACAACCGCTTTTATATCAGTATTTGCATTCCTTTTTTTAATACCTTTCGTAGTGGATCCTGCTATATCTAGTTTGATGGCCGATTATGAACCGGAACCGGTTACTTGTGTGGCAACGCAACATGTCTTCGCTGAAGGGATGTCGAATTGTTCTTGGGCATCGTGTCGTGAAGGTTGCACCCGCGAAGCGACCCGTTGCCATCAAATTTACGTCAATTACACAAAAATTCCATTTAGGGAATTCGAATTGACGAAACTTGTCCAATGGGACATGGTAGATACTCGTTTTCTAATTAATACTGAAGGTTGTGGCTATCCACCGTCTGTGAATTGTTCCCAATTTGCAAGACAGTACGGCTACAACACAGCTGGCACGTACTTTCCATGCTATTATAGTCGCGTTTATCCCGAAATGGTTGTAGCCCGATATAATTGGGATGATACACTACGTCACTTAGTGCTCTCTATCGCTATACCAAATCTACTATTTGCTGCTTCAATTGGAGTTCTAAGTTACTGGTATTGTCCAGGATGTGGCAGAACTTGCCAGAAATACATGCATCATTTTCCCGCTGAGTAATTTTTTATTCTTTTTACGTATCTATGACTTATTTAAATTGTTTATTTGTTTTACAGAGAGGAAGATTATGACGAAAACACATACTAGCACCAAAACTCACATTTTCCTCATGAAATCTTCCCACTTTCGCTAAAAGGCTTTTTTAATCATTTACAAATTTTCAACACTCCTAAACATATATCTACAAGTAATTTTCCAAAAAAAAGCGTTTTATTATATATATAGTACAAAAACAATCTGATTTTATCTTTAGAATATATTAACAAAGTATTATCAAAATTTAATCGGAAAATGGACATTTGTAATTGTACATATAAAAAAATAAATAAAATTGTTATTAATTCGATAAATCAAATGTATTATTGTTCCAGTTTTTTGAATAAAATTTTTTCCCACAGCTCCAACAGAGTTTGCATATATGACAAATGTTTGTTGTTCATTATTCATTATCCGCATTATAATTTCCTCAATGAAAATGTTGAAAATTTTATGACCATCCTAGTAGATAGTCCGATTATAACATTAGGAAAAGCGTTTGCGCAAGGATATTTGAAAAAAGGGTCGATAAAGGACTTTCTAAGGACATGGTAGTATGTTCTACAAACATTCAGTCATGAAGTCTAGAAACATTTAACGTGCCTTTCTTCCAAAAAAGCAACAAACAATTCAACTATAGTAATAACTTTATCAAGAATGGCCCGTAAAAATAAGTGCAAACCTAGAATAATACCACAACAAGATAAACGAATCTGTGGCTGTATATGTTTTTGCCAATTAATTGTCGTTTTCAGCTGTGTATCTCTTATATATTTAACAGTTGCCATATACATACCATCATATAGAGCTTTTCAGTCTGGTTACGAAGAGAGACCAGTAATGTGCCAAACAGTGAATACAAGTATGCTCAATAACTGTAGCTGGGCCAGTTGTGGTGAATGGTGTTTAACGAAAACATCAGGATTCTGTCCCCAAATCCATGCAACAGTTAGACAGAATGGTACACGTGTTCAATTTTTCAATTGTACACAATTTCGCACATCATTCTGTCCACCAGTGAATATAGGCAAATTAAAAAGACATAATTGTAATAATGGCACTGAATGTAGCTCTTTAAAAGGTCTTTATAACTGTACATTGGGCCATTGTACAAATATTTCACAAATATACGATTGCCATTACAAAGCGGACGGATTTACATTAGATAGCGATAAAGATAACAGTAAATTAAGTGGATTCTTTGAATGCAAAGGCTCGAAATGCACGAAAATAAAGAAAACATTCTCTTGTGATAGAATATGTAAAGAGAATATAACAACAAGTGAGAAAAATCTATTTATTCTATCGGATAATAGTGTCCATCAAGCGAAATGCTATACAGCTGTTGCAACAACTAAAGCAAATGGCAATGAGGAAGGCAAGGAAATTCAACCGACACGATTTTGGACAACAAAAGACAATGAATTACTAATGGTATCCTGCCATACAGTCAATTATGACACCAACAACAGCACCATCAAGTAAAACAACTTGATTTCCTTAACTTGTCTGTTCTTTTATACGATGATTTTTCTTCTTATTGTTTTAGTGCTACCGATTGTCTCAATGGTACCATATACAATGCCACAATAGTACGTCAACCGTTCATCTCTTTCCGACAATTCTGGAATCTTACCAACAAATTCGATAAATTACTTGATCCAACAAACAACTTTGTACCCCAACAATCAGCCTTAACGATTTACAATTATTCACGTTTGTACATTAATTTAGATGGATGTGTGAATACATTGAAGGGTGAATGTCTGCAATTCCTCCAATCCCATGGCAGAGATGGCAAGAATCAAACAGCACAGTCTCGATATCCATGTTTTTACAATAAAGTAAGTGATCTTTATTTATTCATAGACAAAGCAATTTCCACAAATTTCGTTTCTATTTTATAGAATAGCTCGTTTATGGTGGTAGCTCGATATGATTTGAATAAAACTTGGCGTGACTTGATTATTGCAATTACCGTTCCATCAGTATTGTTTATAATTTCATTTATAACATTGTGTATAATAATGCAGTCTGTTCGTGTGGACGACGATGCAAAAATGCGATGCAAATATTGTTTCAGAACAACAGATCAATCGGATTTGACTGAAATGATTAGTAAATACGAAGTGTCTTCACCAGAATCGAATGAATCCGTTCGATTTAATGATGTCATATTAAGTTAATTGTTTAAATAATATGAAAAACAGTCCGCGGTAAACTAATTTCACTGCTTGTTCACAATTTTACATATCTTATTCACGAACTTAAATAGTTCTTTTGCAATTTATACAGAACATCAAACTATATAACGAAAATGTTATTTTTCTACTCCTTATTAACAAAAAATTTAGGACAGTTTACTGTGTGGCTTCAAAACACCCTGTATATATGCGTATATTTGTTTTAATGGGATATACAAGGTAACAAAAACGCAATGCATTAATTATAAATATTAAGTACCTTGTATTGATTAAAATTCCAATATTTAAACAAGTGAAAACCCTTACCATATACATATGTATGTGTACTCTTGTGCATTTGTTAATTAATGACATCCTACAACATTACTGTAGCCTAGAAGATCAATGTTTAATTCTAAGTTTAAACCAAAAATTGTATGTGAATGTGCCTTTGCAAAGTGTTTTTGCACATTACATATTGCGCCTTAATGTAAAGTGTTATATTCGTACCAATTATTAAAACATTTATAGATTATATTATAAAAACTTGTCACTGTTTATACTGCACAATATAAAATATATATATTATTATACAAAAAATGGGCGAACTAGCAACCAATAAACTCGAATTATTTATTGCTAGTTTCAAAAGAATATTTATATATAAATATATACATATACAAGTATAAATATTTTCGAAAATGTTTGTTAAATTTAAAACCATGTATATCTTGACTGAATTTACACAATATGGTAGTAATTATAGTTTTTAACAGACTTATTAGGTTTTATATGTTGTATGCTCATTTATTATTTTTTCAATTAAAAAAACAACGAATTTCAATTTACAGTCAGGGACCATTTGAAAAAAATGTTTAAATTTTTATTTGCATTGATAATATTTGATGTATGTAGTTGTATTTTCGTTGATTTATGTGGTTGGGCAAATAAAAGTGGTTACAGGAAAAAACCCATTGTTTTCACTACTAAAATCAGAAAATAAACGCCATGCAAATTGACTATTAAATTTTATTAATCTATGATTTGTACATTCGGGCTATTTTTACTATGTATTCCTGGAAGACTTGGCAATATTAATGGTACTTATTGCAATTATTACAGGAGTACAGAGAAAAAAACAACAATTCAAGGCTGCTATACCATAAATTTCAATTTACAAAAGGCGAATAAAATAATACTATAGGCACTATATTTAGTATAGAAAACGACATTATCCTAACATATATTTAAGTAGTATAAAGGAAATTAATGTAAAGGGAATCGAGATTTCGTGTCGACAAATTCGTCTAGCACTCGATTCCGTTGTGCCACAACATTGCATTGCTATTTCCAAAACTTTCGGATAATAATCATTCCAAAATTCGAACGCTTTGTAATTCAAACTTCTTATATTGCTCATGTTAAAGGTACTATCCACTATCAAAACGCCTGGATTCTCATCATTAAACGTGTCCCATTTTACTGGATAAATACTACTCTCTGTTGGATCTGAATACTTAGCAAAATTTGTCCAGAACGACATAATCGTGTCCGAAATTCGCTTATCTCTGATGTCCCAGTCATGCTTAGTGCCCCAATACGGCACTCCCCACACGTAAATCAAGTCGTACAAATGAGGCACACTGGCCCATTCCGGTAACCCATCCTCTTTGGTCAATGTACTCGGTCTCATATCGAATCGGTACATAAAAGTCGGTTGATGTTGACTCACAAGTTTCGCATGCAAATACGTAGAGGCTGCATAATTTTTTTCAACTAGAAAATCAGCTACAATTTTCCTTAACATATCCTGATCCTTAACTGGATTCGCAGGTCCATAAAAGAACATGACCGAATCAACAATATGATCGATATTATAAGTACAAGACGTGTCCGAACTATTTATCGGTGGAATATCAGCATTTATCAAATCAGTGAACAATTGCTGAAGAAAATCGTTAGTGATGTTCATGGGAATCGTTTCGTTATCAATACTCTCTATTTCGAGTACGTTCTCCATATTTGTGTAACCAGTTAAGAAGGGGACTTTATGAAAGTCGCCTCTTTCGAAAAAACTCTTCGGCAAATCTGGCACAAACGGTGGTGTATTGTTACTTAACCCAGCATCGAATACTGGCCGCCAATCAACATTTGTTGTTTGTTCAACTAACTGTTTAGCATCTGCATTACGTAAACAGTCGATTAGTTTACTTGTTGGATGACGATCACACGCAAAATTGTACGATAATCGATCTAATAGCGCTTTGTCTTCTTTTGCATTTTTCACAGCCGTTGGTGATAGGATGTTTCCGCTCATAGCGATCGCTTTGTGGAAGAGACCTCGGGATTCAGGGTTGATCATGTGTAAAGCAACACTTACAGCCCCCGTACCATACCCCATAAGGCAGATATTATTCGGATTGCCATTGAATAATTCGATGTTGTTCTTCACCCAACGAATAGCAGCTTGTTGGTCCATTAAACCGAAATTTCCGGGCGCTTCGCCATCGTTTGTGGTAAAGAAGCCCATTATGTTCATTCTCCATGAGACTGTAACGACAATCACCCGTTGTCGATAGACCAAACTGTGCGGATTCCATATAGATGGTGAACCAGTGGTGAAATTACCAGGATGGAACCATACAATCGTCGCAAAACCTTGCGGACCTTTACTACCTGCACACAAAGAAAATTTCTTCAATGGGAGAAAGGTCAATGTTCTAGGAAAATTACAATATCAATATTTGTTTTCCTACATGCAAACTAGGCAATTAAAATGCGAATTTTAAATCAATTTCCATTGTTCTTTATCAATTTTTGTTGTTGACTGTGAACTTGAAATCTATCTAGAAATGTATTAAGTATTAGTTTCGTTTGTAAATCGATACTAGTTGGGAGAACAGTAAATCCGTTTCATATTTGCCGTTCTGTCCCCCATACACAATTGCCATTAATTATGTTAGGAAAAAAATGTTATGAATGACGTGTAGATGGTCAATATGTGAGATCAAGACAAATTTAAGCACGCGATTCGTATCGCGGCCGGTTACAATTTTAAAGGGACTGCAAAATTTTACTTTCTTAACTTACGTTTTTTATCATTTACCTTTTTCGCTGCGTGTTCGGAGAATTGGTAATGAGTGGAAAGCACGCTATAAGTCGTCATTTAGCGCTACCTACGTCCGGTCCTGTTCACGTACATTTGTTTTATATACATGCAAACATTGCCACAGCAATTATTAAATTCAAATAGGCCCAAATCGCGCTTTTTCAAAAAATCTCATTAATTTTTTTAAAGGGTTGAAAGTCTAGTCATTCGTAGTTAATTCAAGGTTGATGAATAAGAAAATTTCCGTCTTGTGCCCAAAAAACTATATTCATACAAGACGTAGGTACATTTTTATCCTTCAGGACTGAATATTGGGAATTGTTTGCACCTTAACCTTGACATTTTTTATAAACAACAAATAAACCTATATAAAATAGCATAAATTTTATTCAAAATAATTCTAGATTAAAATCTCCCTTAACCTTCGTATAACATTGATGTATAATTCTTTATATACGGTATAACGGAATTTCATTAAAGATTTGTTAGACTGCAATAAACTAATTAATTTATAAATGTCTGCTAACAATTAATTAAATATTTGTGTAAAAAACATTACCTAAGTGGAAATTTCTAGATTTGTGTGACACAGTTTCCCTGCTTTTCTATAAGAACATTTCCCTCACACGAATTGATGCAGTTTCTAAATTTAGATTTTATAATCATGTGTGCACACCTGAACTTAAAGTGCACACACACCTGCAATTATTAGGGATCATAAAATTTGCCTACAGATAGACAAAAAAGTGGAAGCAGGAAAAGCGCCTTGTTTATTTTGAAAGTTTAAACACAAATAATGGGGGGATGTTTTCTATTGACATATTCTACTTTATAATAATTAACCTTCAGTCTTCAGTTTCCCGTCACTGATAGTATTGCAAATTAAATATCAAACGTTGACATTCCCCCTCATCGTGGAATATACCTATATCTACGCTTTTAAAACTCAAATATTTTAGTGCATAATCAATAAAACGCAACTAGAAAATATTCTTTTACTTTAACATTTACACATGCAAAACGGAATCGATTATAATGTATAAACATTTTTTTCAAGAAAAGTCTTTCTTTCAAACATTGCTAATTAATGCGATAAAGGGAGACTTGTCAGAGTCAAAAATAATTTACAAACATGTTTATTTGAATGAAATATACAATCTAGATAGATATCTCACGACTGGTGCTTTGGAATATCGTATATTTTAAGGATTATTTATAATAATGAATATTTCATGACTGTTAAACATACAGTTTTTTGAATATTTTAACATATGTGCGTTAATTGATGAAAATTCTTACCGATTGGTACGAATACATTAAGATACAGGCAATCTTCACTGATGTCCTCGTAGGTCCTGTTCGAGAGGATGTGGAAGAAGGGTATTTCGGACTTCTTCAGGTCAGCCTCTGCTTGCAGACAGGATGGTGCATATTCCGTTGCATTTCTAACACCCTCCCAAGCGGGCAGAGGGTCAGTTACTGGTGGTGCAAAGCGATTATTCTTTACCGGTGAACGGGCATATGGAATCCCATAATATCCTATTATCTTCTGGATTCGCGATTTGCTGACTTCTCGGCCGATAATTGTGCCCTGATTGGGAATATTCACTGTTGGTGGGTCACGAGCGAAACATGTACAACAAACTAACAAAATTACTGTGAAATTTAAATAACGCGACATTTTTCATATATGATTTCGAAATGGAGGGTAGTTGTTGATATGCTTGTTTCTTGGGGTGAACTAAGAATACGACTGGATTGTGATTTAACTCGAGCGCCATAATATTGCGTGATGACGACTCCTACCCCCTATTTTCACGTTGGCCTAAACTGCGATCAATTTAGAAAATTTTCCCTGTGAAATGGGTCAAAGCCTTTTTTAATGGCATTTGTGGAAGGGAATCGCGAAAAGAGCGCAATTCATTTCAGTGATTTTTCCACACACACAATCTTAATGGGACTTTTCTAATCAAAAAATTATATAAACTATTATAGATTAATAGAAATACAAAAGCGGAAGATTTATTTACAAATAGAATTATCTTTATTGATTTTAAATATAAATATTTTTGATAAACTACGGTTGTTATGCAGTTTCTTGCGTGCAACCACTCCTATAACTCTTCCAACAACAATTGTGTTTTGTTCTTCCAGGCACACCTAATCTACTTCTGTCACCACGAAAATTATACTTTAACAAGATGACCAAAGTATATCCAAACATATTTTACGCTATTTTCGTATTTAGTCCAATTATATAAATTATACTGGCTTTTGCCCTGATTTTTGTTAAACAGCGCTTTTCCGCTGAACGATTTAAGGAACGTCGAAAGCCTTCTTAAAACGGTCCGTCCCACCAATTAATTAACATTTCCCAACAGAAAAATTGCTTCATCAGTGATTTAAATTGTTTTCCTCACATTATTTATGGACTTTAATGTGTTTTGCGTGCAGGGCAACTAATAATAAAAAAGAGCGCACATTCTCCCGCCAATAAATTTTAAAACTTTAAAAACTTTTGCCGCCAAAAAGCTAGGTTTTCTTCGTTTAAACATTCGTGTTTCTTCGACAAACTTTTTAATCAACAAATTTGAATTTAACCTCAAACTATTCATCTGCGGCGACATAGTTTATAACTTTTCGAAAATTTATTAATAGATAACGAATGAAAGTTTTGTCAATTACATCACTGACATTCTGACATACGTTATCTTTTGAAGTAAACGAAACTGATCAGCAACATTCATACCATCAAGTGCAAAATTAACACATGTTACTTGTTTGTAAATAGTTTTGTGATTTTTACATAGAAAAATGGGTGGAAAATATTCGAGTTTAGATCCAATGGAGATTGAAGTGCCTGATATAAATGCCTTATTAGAAAGGGATCATTATTTGAGACCCTACGAGAGAGAAATCAGACGCCGGTAAGTTGTTTGAAAAGAAAAAAACACTGATGACATTGAGAAGGTCAGGGAAGGACAAATTTTTGCTATTGAAATTGTTTAAATTGTTTACAGTTACGGATGTTTAAAGGATCTTCTAGAGAATATTGAGGAGAATGGCGAAGGACTTGACACGTTTACAAAAGGATATAAATATTATGGGATTAATGTACAGCCTGATAATTCGATTATCTGTCGTGAATGGGCCCCAGGCGCTAAACAAGTCTATCTAACCGGCGATTTCAGTACGAGAATTAATTTCTAAGGCTTGGTTTAATTGTATTTTTTTTCAGATGGCTGGAATAGAGCGAGTCATCCATATAAGAAACTTGATTTTGGAAAATGGGAACTGATTCTGCCCCCTAAATCCGATGGCATGTGTCCCATTGATCATCTCTCCGAACTGAAGATTGTTATAGAGAAACACGATGGGGTCAAAGAAGACAGACTGTCTCCTTATGCCACTTACGTGGTGGAACCACCAAAAGAAGAAGGAACCATTTACAAACATAAATTCTGGAACCCTCCGCAGCCTCAAGTAACAAATCCGTACATAAATCAATTTTTTTAACTGTATTGAATCGTTTACAGCGCTATATTTTCCGTAATGCACGACCCGCTCGTCCAAAAAGTCTGCGAATCTACGAATGTCACGTTGGTATCGCTACATCAGAGCTCAAAGTCGGTACCTATGACAATTTCACCGACAACATCCTCCCTCGAATCGTGAAACAAGGCTATAACACCATACAATTGATGGCAGTTATGGAGCACGCTTATTACGCTAGTTTTGGTTACCAAGTGACCAGTTTCTATGCGGCTTCCAGTCGTTATGGCACTCCAGAAGAACTAAAGCGTCTAATTGACCGTGCACATGAATTAGGGCTTGTTGTTCTACTCGATTTAGTTCATTCCCATGCTAGTAAGAACGTTATGGACGGTCTGAATCAGTTCGATGGCACAGATGCTGGTTATTTTCACAGTGGATCACGGGGTTATCATTCTTTGTGGGATTCCAGACTGTTTAATTACTCTGAATTTGAAGTACAACGTTTTCTACTCTCTAACATCCGTTGGTATATGGAGGAGTACCGTTTTGATGGATTCCGTTTCGATGGTGTCACGTCCATGTTGTACCATTCGCGTGGCATTGGACAGGGTTTCAGTGGCAATTACGATGATTATTTCTCGATGAATGTCGATACAGAGGGAGTTGTGTATCTAATGTTGGCCAATTATATGGTACACACGTTGTACAAGGACGCGATTACAATTGCTGAAGATGTGTCGGGAATGCCTGGCACGTGCAGGCCGGTGACAGAGGGCTGTTTAGGGTTTGATTATCGTCTCGCGATGGCAATACCCGACAAATGGATTGAGTTGTTGAAGCACGTACCGGATGAGAATTGGGAAATAGGAAACATTGTGCATACGTTGACGAATCGCAGATGGATGGAACCGAATGTGGCGTATGCAGAGTCTCATGATCAGGCTTTGGTTGGCGACAAAACAATCGCATTTTGGTTGATGGATAAGGAAATGTACACCCACATGAGTACGTTGTCGGATACGTCTGCAATTATTGATCGTGGTATTGCGTTACACAAACTGATACGTTTTATAACGCATGCACTGGGCGGTGAAGCGTATTTGAATTTTATTGGGAATGAGTTTGGACATCCGGAATGGCTGGACTTTCCACGTGCTGGAAATAATAGTTCGTATCATTATGCAAGACGACAATGGCAGTTGGTGGACGATGAGTTGCTCAAATATAAATATTTGAATAATTGGGATGCGGCAATGAACAAATTGGAGGAGAAATATGGATGGTTACATGCACATCCAGGATATGTTAGTTTGAAACATGAAGGAGATAAGATAATTGCATTTGAAAGGGCGAATGTGTTGTTTGTGTTCAATTTTCATCCAACGAAAAGTTTTCCAGATTATCGCATTGGTGTGGAGATTGCAGGAGAGTATCGTTTGGTTTTGAATTCAGATGATGAAGAGTTTGGGGGCTTTAGAAGAATTGATAATGGAATTAAATATAATACTCATCCAGAACACTATTGTGGAAGAAGGAATTATATACAGGCTTATATACCTTCCAGAACTGCCTTAGTGTTTGCCAAAGAGTAGAGATTCAACATTTATTTATTGTTAGAATATTGTGTATGTACAAAATTTGTTAAAACATATGGAAATATATTTTTTGATGGAATAAATAATTAATCTTTATTGTGGTATTTGAATTTAAAATTAAATGTTAGGGGAATTTGAGATCACTGTTGGCAGTACTGCTAAAGTAAATCGGTAATTTTTTGGTCATTGACAACTGTCAAAAAACGTGTCACAAATATGTTTACCGTATTTTATTAGTTAATAATATAACAATAATTAATTTACGAATTATTTTAATATGTTATCATCCACATCAAACAACATGTCTAACAATAGTTCATATTCCAATGATCGTGGCTCAAGTTTTGATGCTGAATATGCTGTCGAAGCATCGGCAGGCAGTTTCTTTCACACCGATTTCAAGAAGTAAGCATAGATTATTAATAAAATCAATGTAAATTTATTGAAAATCACATTTCTAGACACGAAGATCTGAAGGAGATGCTTGACTCCAACAAAGATAGCCTCAAATTAGAGGCAATGAAGCGAATTATTGGAGTAAATTGATTTTTCATAATCACATTTAACCTTTAATTAATAAAAATTGATATTTTAGATGATTGCCAAAGGTCGAGATGCTTCTATGTTGTTTCCGGCTGTTGTAAAGAATGTTGTCTCGAAAAATATCGAAGTGAAAAAATTGGTGTACGTTTATCTGGAACGATACGCAGAGGAACAACAAGATCTTGCTTTGTTGTCGATCTCCACATTTCAAAGAGCTTTAAAAGTACATTCCATTCATTAATTCTAATTACTCTTTGTACATAATACACGTGTACATTTTAGGAACCCAATCAATTAATTCGTGCTGGTGCTTTAAGAGTTTTATCAAGTATTAGAGTCAAAATGATATCACCGATTGTTATGTTAGCTATTAAAGATGCATCGTCCGATATGTCCCCTTATGTTAGAAAAACAGCGGCACACGCAATACCAAAATTATACAGTTTGGACAATGAATTAAAGTCCGAACTAATAACAATAATACAGAAATTGTTGGCTGATAAAACGGTACTTGTTATTGGATCTGCTGTAATGGCATTCACTGAAGTCTGTCCCGAACGGATTGACTTAATTCATCAAGTATTTCGTAAACTTTGTGCCTTGATTGCGGACGTTGATGAATGGGGACAAGTAACAATATTAAATATGTTAACACGTTACGCTCGAACACAATTTGCTGATCCAAATCTACATGTAATCAATTGATACACATTAAATTCAATTCGAATTGAACTGGTTTTCTTGTAGGAAAATGAAGAAGAGCCGGACCGTCCATTTTACGACTCCAATTCCGATACATCAGACAAACCAGCGCCCAGTTTAGATCCAGATCATCGTTTATTGTTAAGATCTACGCGACCGTTATTGTTATCGCGTAATGCGGCTGTTGTTATGTCTGTCGCTCAGTTATATTACCATGCAGCCCCAAAGACGGAATATCCAATAACAGCGAAAGCACTCATCCGTCTTCTACGCTCTCATGTCGAAGTACAAAGTGTTGTTTTAAGTTCCATTGCATCGATAACAATCAAAAATAAAATCATGTTCGAACCGCATCTGCGAAGCTTCTTCGTTCTTACATCAGATCCAACAAATATCAAACTGTTAAAATTGGAAATACTATCGAATTTGACGACCAGTGCTAATGTTTCGATTATTTTAAGGGAATTACAAACGTATATATCGAATAGTGATAAGTATTTTGTTGCTGCTACGATACAAGCGATTGGACGATGTGCCTGTTCAATTCCTGAAGTGACAGATTCGTGCCTTAATGGTTTGGTTTCGTTGTTATCAAACAGAGATGGTGAGTGATTGATAATTTGAGTTGTTTTCATAAAAAAAAACTATTTAATCGTTATCAGAGGCTGTTGTGGCTGAGAGTGTTGTTGTAATAAAAAGACTGTTACAAACACAAGCGGCTGATCCAAAAGAAATCATCACACATATGGCTAGACTGCTGGATAGTATTACAGTTGCTCAAGCGCGAGCAGCGATTCTATGGTTACTTGGTGAACATTCGCAAAAAGTACCGAAAATCGCCCCTGATGTGCTTAGAAAGATGGCAAAGTCATTTGGGGATGAAGATGACATTGTTAAATTGCAAATAATGAATTTATCGATCAAATTGTATATTACCAATTATGAACAAACATCACTTTTATCTCAGTATATATTGAATTTAGCGAGATATGATCAGAATTACGACATAAGAGACAAAGCGAGATTATTTAAACATTTTATACACAACAAAAGTCGAATATCTTCACAAGCATCTGAGATATTCTTAACATCGAAGCCAGCTCCATTGTCAATATCGCTGTACAGAGGTTAGATGATTGTTTAAAACGGTTTTCGGTTGTTTTAAACGTTTGTTTTAGAACCACAAACTTGGCAGTTAGGTTCACTTTCACATTACATCAAACTAAGAGCGGTGGGATATGAAGATTTGCCGCCATTTCCGGACAATCCGCCGCCAGGCGATTGTCGAAATGTCGAGCCAATTATGGAGGAAGAACATAGTAAATCCTACAAACAGGATAAGAAGAGTAAAGACATGTTCTCGTGGGAGTCGGAACAAAGTTCAGTTGCTAATAGTTTGTCTGCTTCCGGCTCATCGAGCGATTCGTCAGACAGTGAAAGTGAGAGTAGTGAAGAGGAGAGTAGCAATGAAGAGTCGTCTGATGAACAATCAGACAAGTATATATCCAAATCTCTAAAGATCGTTCATTTATTTATTTGATGATGTTGTTTAGGAAATCCAGCCGTAAATCATCGTCCAGTGAATCAGAATCGTATAGCGAAGAGGACGATGATTCATCATCGGAATCTTCATCGTCAAATGCGGAAAACAACGACAATAAATTGGTGAATCATAAAATTGATAATTCAGTTAAGAAGCCAGAAGCTGAGATACCGTATGCGAATCAATTGAATTTGGATTTGTTGTTGTCACTTGATACAACTGACACAGCACCAGTTATGGAGCCAGCGAACAATTTCTTTGTAGCTAATGTACAGGGAAACGAACAGAATGATAATACAATTAAGTCTGTGCAGCCGAAGTACTTGAATACGAGTCCAATTGAATTGTTGAATCGCATTAATGGCAGAGGATTATCGATCACTTATCGTTTTACTAGACTGGGCCATATATTTTCATCGAGTATGATTTGTTTTAATTTAATGTTTACAAATCATACGAATCAAGAGATTAATGACGTTAGATTAGGGAAAAAGGTAGAGGATTTGAGAGTGATTTGTTGAATGATTTATTCATTGTTGATTTTATAGAATTTAGCAACTGGAATGAGTATACACGAATTTGCTACAATACAAAAGTTACAACCGAATTGTGCCCTGCCTGGTACTTTAGGCGTTGATTTTAATGATACGACACAACCAGCAAATTTTGAAATTGTGTCTTCCATAGGTACGAAGTACAAGGTAGATTTCTTAACATTGTTTTAATGTTGTTTTTTTTTAAGGAAACTTTAATGTTTGTATTAAACCAATAATTGGTGAATTAATACGACCGATTACAATGCCTGCAAAACTTTTTTCTGAAAAACAATCAACATTAAGGGGAATGAATGAGTTTACAGCAAATGTTAATGAGCGTAAAGAGAATATTGTTGAAAAGATTTTAACAGAGAGTAATTTAGGATTGTGTGAGATATTAGAGGATACTTATAGGTTTGTAAAGATTGAAATTTTCAAATGGGGACATATTTAATGTAGTTTTTCTTGTAGATTTGCTGGCCAGACATACACATCGTCTAGTTTAATATTAGTTACAATAAATTGCTTCAATAACGAAACGAATGTTGTACTGAACTGCGAGAATATTGTTTTTGGTGATGTATTGCTTAATCATTTATTGAATACATTAAAATCATAGGAGTTATTCAATTTCGTTTTTTATGTTATATATTTTTTTACGAGTTTTATTCAACACATTCCCAATGTTATCATTTTTTTCAGCAACAATAGTTTTGTGTGCAATAAATTGATCATAATTTCATTATGTTATGCATATATGTAAATTTCAATAAAATACAAAAGTTATTTAAAACTGTTGTGTTTATGTCAAATAAACTAAAAGTCCTAAAGAAAATAGTGTTTATTAAAGGCATATCTTTATATGTAATATTACAAGTTTAAATAAAAATGCAAACTATCACAAAACATTTAGATATAATTTAAAAATATTATTAAATGACATTTTTTTTGAAATTGAAATTAAATAAATATATGTATGTATATTTTGGAGATATACACGAACAATATTTTTTATACAATCAAAACAAACTAAAATATTTTTTTATTCTTTAGCATAATGAGCCACATATTCCATGACTTTGATTTTAAAATCCTCTTTTGAATTCCTATACATTTCGGCTGCTTCTACATTAAGTGGATCTTCGAAATTTAGAAGATCGGTGAACAAAGCGTGCAGGCCCCAAACAACATCTTTAAGTCTTCGTATTGGAGACCAGCCCATTCCATCGACACTATGACGTCTTAGAAGAGACAAACAAACTTCCCCTGACTCGGTAATATTTGGGTGCCACAATCTTGTAAGGCATTTGACTACTGGGGGCTACAAACACAATATAGCAGATATTCAAACAATCAAATAACCAATAAGAAATTGATACTTACAACCATATTATATTCATCAGTCACATTTATTTGAAATCTAAATACGCCTCCGTCCCAGTAGCCTTCTGTTGGCTTAACAATTAATAGAAATGAACTTAAATCATTTTCGTTTTCGTAATGTACACTACAACATGTTGGTAAAAGTTGGGCCATTTCTTGGGCCTCTTTAACTAATAATCTATCTCGAATGGAAGCTCGTGTTGAGGTAGAAGCATCCTCATTTTGTGGTTTCCTTTTTAACCGTTGGGATAACGTTATCATTTTATCTACAATATATTTACAGAGAAAGGGTTAGTTATTTAGAAATATTGCATGAATTAATATTCAAGTAATTTGCAATAAAACATTGTTTATTTTCATTGATGTACAGATCTTGAGGTTATGTTGTTATTATGTCAGAAGGATGATTCTCCGGTGTCATCAATAGATGTCTATTCTATATTATCTCTTTTAATAATAAAGCGCCCTTTTTAATTTGATTAAAAAGGCGCAAAAAACTTGGCAAATTGTCAAGAGAATTGACATAATGAAATTCGAAAATTTAAGGGGTCTTTACTACATTTATCTATTAAGGGATTATCCAATAGGATTAACGATGTAGTTCTAATGGATTAGGATTATCTATTGAGTATCTAGTTACTCTACAGTGCCGGGTAGGGCTTTTTTAGGGGGTCCTTTCCACAAAAACAACCATAAAACCGTTATTCTAGAACTTACATTGATAATTTCCGGTTATTAAATAATATCTAATGGAATGCCATTGTTTATATTTTGACTATAGCACCGTATCGTATCAGTTAGTCAGAGAAATAAAATGCAACAATAAACAATAAAATTTTTATACGCATTTCTTTTATGAAGCACATTATTCATCCATGAAACTGATAAGAAATTTACGATTAGTATTTGATTTCCTAATAACGGTTATGTTGAATAATAGTTTCTTATTGTGTAAACTCACCTCTTTTCAGCCTTAAAAACATCCTGAAATATTTGATTTTTGATGTTCACAATAAATCTTGAGACGAAAACCCGATCAAGTAACCAAAACTGTGTTCCCGGAAAGCAAAATGGAACAAGTTGAAAATTTAAAGAATCGCCACACTACAGCGCCATCTTAGGTAGAAAATTTCCTTCTACTTCTGCGCAGTATGTCATCAAGTTGGAGTGAACTCCAGAGTGCGCATTTTTTACTTAGTTCAAAGCCAAGAGTCCTCTTTGCAGCACCTGTTAAATAAAATTCAATCAACCTCTAATCGAACATTCATGATTAATACCGGTCCACACCCATATTAGTCGAAGTGTTCCAAATTATTCATTAAAGTGGGTAAGTTTCTTGATTATTTACTCCTCGTTTATAATTTCAAATGGTTTAGAAAAAATGGACGACGACGAAGGAGAAAACGAAAAAACCGTACCGAAAACTCCGAAAGATATGCCGATTATCGATGAAGAAAATTTTAATGAACCAGGGCCCAGTGGTAGTGTTAATTGTGTGGAAAATGATGAAGAAACGCAAAATACTCCATTGGTAGAAAATGAGGCGGTTTCCGATGATGAGGTAAACAGTGATGCCACGACCCCAGAAGACAAACGGGAACTTAGGGATGCAATATTGGATTGGCTGGGCTTTGATGACTTGGATTCCAATGAGGCGGCACAGGTTATATTCTCACTGCAGAGAAGCCCGGATAAGAAAGTTGATGAACAAAATAATTCGCAGGACCAAAAAAAGAGTGCATTGTTTGTCAACGGGGAGAAGAGCGGCGACAGCGAAGGAGAACCGTCGGACAGTACGAAATTAAATGGGCACGCTTCACCATCAGAGATCCAGTTAGAAGCCGTTAGTGATGGGGACAGTCCAATTTTTAAATTAGAAGAGAACAATACATTCATGACATGGTTCAACAGTGGACAAAATCGACCGAGGCAAATCGTGAAAAGAGAAGATCTTGAAATGGTTTTGCGAGAGCTAAATTCCGAATTTCAGATGAATAATCCGGAATCCCAGCTTCCAGTGGAAGCGGACGAGGCAGAGGAAAGTGACAGAGTTAAAGTAGAAGAGAACAGTCCAGTTAATACATTGACAAACGATGCGGATGCGCAAGAGGAGCAAGTACCAGAGGCTGCGATGGAAACTACGCAAGATATAAATGTCGAAAACGTACCTCAGCAAGAAATTAATATTGAAAACAGTGTTAAGCAAGAGATGAACGATGTTAAGCCGGAAATGAATGCTGAAAACAATGTTAAGCCGGAAGTGAATGCTGAAAACAATGTTAAGCCGGAAGTAAATACTGAAAACGATGTTAAGCCGGAAGTGAATGCTGAAATCGATGTTAAGCCGGAAGTTAATGCTGAAATCGATGTTAAGCCGGAAGTGAATGCTGAAAACATTGTTAAGCAAGAAATCAATGATAATAACAACGATATTAAACAAGAAATGAATGATGAGGTGCATAGTGAATACGATCAAGCTAGAGTGGGAGTCATCCGCGAGGTAAAAAACGACATCGTCCAAGTACCAACAGCGGGGACTAGCCGAGATGTAGCAATAGCCGGAACTAGCCGGGATATAAAAAGAGAGCCCCCCTTTCAGGTGGAAATAGTGGGAGATACTAACACCCCCATTGAAACAATCGTAATATCGGACTCGGATTCTGATTCCGATGGTAAGCTGCATTTTTTATTAGTACAAATATTTATGTGGTGTTTTTATTAATTATTTTCAGTGACAGTCATTGCACCAGTGAAACGTCTGCGATTCGACGACGGTGCTTCAACAAGCCGTGATACCCCCCGACGGGGGTATGTCACTTGGGATATGGTGCGAGATAGTATGTTACGTATGTTCAGAGACCAGCAAGGACCTCGGAATAGACCTACTAACCCAGGGTTTACTATCAGCGGTTCTTCAACTATTGAAGGGTTTAAACATGGGTATATAGTCGTAAAATTAATATGAAAATGCGGATTTTTAGGAACTTCTTTGGTGGTACCGATGGACCGTCTACAAGCCGTCCTCCTGTGGGTTCTGTAAGAGTGATAACGGAGGAAGATGAGCGTAAAAGTAAAGCGACTATTCTGGCGGTGTACAGTTTTCCAACACCTCGGATGCGTAGGAGAAGCGAGAGGCCGAGAATTCTCCGTCGGTCAAGATCGTCTAGACGGCACACTTCTTCTCGCTCTCGGGCCGATTCCCATTCTATCCATAACAACCAAGGTAAACGCGTTTATTTAATGTAATGGAAAATTATAACATTTTTTCATTAAGGAAATGTGGAAAATATTTTGCATATACAGGAAACTGTTTCCATAGATATGGAAAATGGGAAGTGTACCTGTGTACAACTTTCCGCATCCGACTCATTTTCCACGGGTGGTGACGCAATGAATAATACATTTAATTCTGGTTCTGCAGGTAATGAACGTAGGTCGTCTTCAAAGAGAACAAAGCCAAAATCACCAGAGAAGCAATCGCCACTGGGTCCCTCTGAAACAATTAGCCTGGATGATGCTGCAGATGAATCTACTGACACTGAATAACTGGATCCCATAATATTCCACTTTTCTTTTATAGTTTATAGTTTTTTTGGTAATATTTACGGGTTTTGCTGGTTCAGCATATTTTGTAATTTGCATTCGGCGCGCCACTGTGCACGCCGAACGAATAGAACTACAAGTAGGTTATCTCTCTTTAATTGTATCTTAACCTCAAATATTTCTTTTATTTAGTGGTATTTTTATTAAATAGTTCATTGGAAAATTTAGTGTAGTATTACATAGTAAGTGTTTGTTCTTAATTAATATGTAAAACAGTTATAATTGTATTTGTAAAATTTCAATAAATAATATAAAATGTAACTGGTTTTCGTTTCTTTTATAGACTTTTTCGAATTTTCAGAAATGGAAGCAATAAAACCAACTCCCACAGAATTGGAATACTGCATGAAAGACTCGAGTTGTATTAGAAACGTGTGTATATTGGCCCATGTGGATCATGGTAAAACAACACTTGCTGACCTGCTCTTGTCCACAAACCGATTGGTCAGCAAACGTATGGCTGGATTTCTACGTTACTTAGACGACCGACCGGACGAACAAGAAAAAGGCATCACTATGAAGAGCAGTGCGGTATCATTATTAAACATAGTTCCGGATCCAACAGTTGAGAAGAGAAACAGGAAGATACTTTTGAACTTAGTCGACACACCTGGACATGTGGATTTCTCATCTGAAGTCGGAGCTGCTTTAAGAGTGTCTGATGGCGCTTTAATATTAGTCGATGTTGTTGAAGGTGTTTGTGTACAAACTAGAGAATCAATAAAACAAGCGTTCGAAGAACACGCTAAAATGATTCTAGTTTTAAATAAACTAGACAGATTTGTAACAGAACTTCATAAAGATGTTGATGATATTTTTGATAGTATTTTACGTGTTATTGAAGACTGCAATGCAACAATAGCTGAATTGTATCATTATCAAGGCGTTACAGATATGGACATCGAAGACACAGGTTTATTATTCAGTCCCGATACTGGCAACGTTGTATTTGCTAGTGCAATTGACGGTTGGGCATTTACAACAGAGCAAATCGCTACTATGGTTGTGAACAATCAACTAATACAAGGTGAAACAGTTGAGTCATTCAATAAAATGTTATGGAATTTTGATTGTTATGCCGATTCGAAGAAAAACATTAAAACAGGAGCTATTGATAAGAAGAAAATGAATTTATTCAAACAATTCGTTTTGAAAACAATCGTATACATATATGAGGTCATTGTTGTGCGAATGGAGAAAAATAAAACCGAGACTATTTTAAAAAAACTTGGTATTACCAATATGACCAGAGACATGATGCACAACGACCCAAAAGTACAAGTCCGAGCCATTCTACAAGCCTGGCATCCGTTATCTGTTACAATTCTTTTACAATGTCTTCACATCATTCCACCACCGAATATTTTAAGTACCGATAAAATCCATTATCTTATTAATTATAATAAATATTGTGAAGATCAGGAATTGCATGAAAGTGTCGAAGGGATGATAGAACAATTCAAATCATTTAATACGAACGAATGTTCGACCTTAGCGTACGTGTCTAAAATGTTTTCAGTTTGTAAGAAAAACTTGTCTCAAAATAAACCGAAGGTCTTCGTACCTAGAGCGAAAGATCAAACAACATTAGCGACGCCAAAAGAAAAAGATGTATCAGAAACACAAGAGCCACCACCTGCAGACGATGAGAATGTGTTTATAGCATTAACTCGCATTTTTACAGGGACTTTACGTGTAGGTCAAGAAATTCATATAATCCATTCGTCATATTTGCCACATGAACCGAAGCCGAATGTCGTAAAAGTGGCCATAAAAGAGTTGTATATGTTATTTGGCCGTGAACTAATGCTGGTGGATTCAATACCGGCTGGCAATTTTTGTGGAATTGGAGGACTGGAATCGCATATTGTTCGCACAGCAACACTTTCCACCGATACTAATATAATACCATTTGTTGAACGTATACCATCCAAACCGATTGTACGAAATGCTATTGAACCAGTCAATCCTAAAGATTTGCCTGTTTTACGGAATGGATTGAAATTGCTTATGCAATGTGATTCATGTGTGCAGGTATTGATGCAAGAGACTGGAGAAATGGTCCTTTTAACAGCTGGCGATGTACATTTAGCGAAATGTATTGAGGATTTGAAGAAATTCGCTAATATTGAAGTGCACGTTTCACGTCCGATGGTCTCGGTTCGAGAAACGGTTATTAATAAAAAGTTTGAGTCATCAAAGTGTTCGCAGTTCGAGAATGAATATTTAATATTTAATGTTATTATTATTCATTTACCAGAAAATATAGTGGATTTGATAAAAACGAATTTTAGTTTATTAGCTTTAGTTGAAAAGCACCAACATAAAAGTCTTGTGGATATTTTGAAAGGGGACGAAATTGAGGGAGTTGAAAAAACATTTAAACACGAAATGACCAGAAAGAATGTGGCCCTTTTACGTGAGCAACTTAAAGAAGAATTCAAAAAGGGCGGATTCTTGTGGGAAGATTTTGCTGATAAAATCTGGAGTGTGAATGAGAATGTAAATTTGTTAATCAACGATACGGAAACGTACAAGAACAGTATCTTTCTACGAATAAATGAAAAAGACAAAAGGTCGATTTTCGATCATTGCATTGTGAATGCTTTTAATGGTTTGTGTAAGGCGGGACCGATCTGTGAAGAACCGTTAATGAATTGTGCATTTATTGTTAAACATTTCGATCTGTGTCAAAAGGATTTTTCTGTTACACCGCAAATTGCCGCTTCTTTGGAGAAATCCTTGCGTACCGCTATGGAGAAGGCATTCAGGAAGCAGGATCAACGAATTATGGAGCCGATGTTTTCCACTGACATCCAAGTCAACCCCAATATTCTTGGTAAGTTCAGAAAAAAAACAAACATTTGGAATTTCTTTATGAAATTTTTTATTAAGCGTATTTACATACATGAGTAAAAAAATTCTTATGATAAATAAATAAATAATTGCGCAATAAATATAGCAGATAAGAGCCCACAATGCCATAATGCACACCTGCTAGTACAGTGTTTATTTGTCTCCCAATATTTTAGCCATATTTAAAAGTTTTTTTAAAGGGAAATCAAGTATATCAATCGTGATTAATAATTAATTTTTTTCGTAAATAAACTTTAATTACTCATCCATTTTAACGTTAATTAACTGCATGTTAAAATTAATAAGTAATATTTAAAATTCAGTTTTAAATACGGCTAGACGACAGTAATATAGCGAATATAATTAGAATTTGCGTGTGTGTGTACTTTTTTGCCACATTTTTCATGGATTCCATTAAATGTGTCATACTCGTGCATGACATTAATTATCTAAATAAAAAAAATATTAACTAAATTGCTTATTAAATTATGCTAGTAATATAATAATTAATGTACTGTTTTTTTCTTAAATCTCGTTAAATAAATTCGATTACATATAAGTACGATTTTGTATAAAAAAAATATAATTGTTAAGATCACATAAATATTACTGAAATAATAATAAAATGAATTAAACTATTTAGTCCCACAGTGTGGCTTCGGCTAATTCTTTAGCCTTCTTCCACGGGAACGGTGGATTGACTAAGGATCTCGATGTCCTTAGCGGCCTACCACGGCGTGTACCATCGACACACATCATACCATAAACTCGGATGCCGGGAACGCTTGCATATGTTGGCTGATCGTGAGACATTGGGCCCTCTAAACATAAATAATAGCAATTTTTCCATATAACATGTGTGTACGTGATTAAATTACGGAAGAGGTATACTTTTTTCCTCTTGCCTTTCTCATCCTAATTATTATACAAGACATTGTACAGTTAAATGAATACGATTCTTACCTAAAATACTGGAATCGGGACATCTACAAATGACGAGATAGTGTGATTTGCCCGTACGTATGTTTTGTAATGCTAATAATGACCAATCTCTTGGTGAACGACAAACACGCATATCGGCCGTTGGTTCGCAGGTCTTCACCAGTGTTAAAGCACGCTGAAAAAAATTGATATTAGAATTTATTGAATGTTCAATTTTTTTTTATTGAACTATTTGAAAACATGCTTATGTGTACGCGTTTCTCTAATCACAGTACATTTTATTGATATGGAATTAAGTTAATCGGCGCATATATTTTGTTGAAATGTTATTAAAATTAATTGGAAAATGTTTTATGTCGATTTTATTAATGATGTAATCGCCTTTTAAATTTAATGAGTGGATTTAATATTCAAGTGCCATTGGGATTATATGCGTTTTTCAGGTGTGTGGGAGAGAAGAGAGTGGAACGTTTTTGTTTCGCCTTAATTTATTATGTTTTTTTTGACTCACACTTATGTGGATTGAATATGACAGTTTATAACTGGAAGCCACCAACATCGATCATTAAACACATCTTTTCTTTTCTATGTTATTTGTGGAGGATGTTTTGAGTGTAGGTTTTTTTCCACCCTTGAAACCCTCATGTTTGCAGCAAAAACACTCTCGCCTGTAATTTGCTTATTAGACAATCTTAATAACTCATCAGACAACGATTTTTAAATGCTGATGCACCGACGTTTTCTTATCGTTTCTCTGAAATATCTATAGCAAAATGATGATTTTTTCTTATTTGAAATTAAATTGTAATGGTTTTCATCGTTTTTTACCGTAGATAATTTGTTGTGATTGTTTTTGCATTGGCCCGAAAGGGATAATTGTATATAATGTAGATCATGCATTTATCCTTTTTGCAATTTGTTCACATATACACAAGAAAACATAAGTAAAATGTTATGGTTTGAGTATAGAACACAGTTTTGCACACCGTTCCGATATTAGTGTGTTTTCAAGGCAGTTTAGCTTTTAAGTGAACATCTTTGTAAACTCCTCAAGCAAAATATGTATGTTGTGTGTTCCAGTCTGTTAGTTACAGAAATATTGCTATTGAAAAAATAACTCACTAAAGTGCCATACCCTATGTAGGTGGCATATTGTGTAAAATAAAAATTGAAAAATATAATAGGAAGGAATTAATTTGAACAAGTTTTAAAGTAAATTTATTAGTTAAATAAAGTGGAACGCATTGAACCGTAGGTGTTTGTAATGTGTATCTACACTTTTCTTATTGCATTGTTTTATTACGTATACAAACATTTATCAAATTGTATATATATAATTTAATTTTTATGTGTCACCGCATATTGAAATTTATTATAGTGTTAGTTCGATTCGATTCTATGTTTATGAGTTCACTACACGATTAGAATTTTATTTGCATAACTTAATAAATTCGTTCTGATCGTTGCACTTTTCTGCATTCTGCATAGCATCAAACTTCCAATTTCTTTAATCAGTCACAATCGTTTGATTTACACGTATATGTATATTATTCGTCCAGTCGCGGTTTTATCGTCTTAAATAAATTACAAATTAATAGAGGCTTGAAAGTATTTCTTATAATTACCGCCATCAGGCATTATATTCTTGACATAAGATTAAGTGTGAAGATATGTAGAAAATGCTTAATTAGAATTTTAACAAGTACATGTTATTAGATGATTAAAATGATTTGTAACAAGAAGTGGAAATATTGAAAATTTTCATATAGGCTTGTAAAATATTTTCCAAAGGACACACTTGACATCAGTGTAAATTTATTATTCCAACTATGTATATATAAAAGGAATTTACCATGAATTTACATATTCAATAATATATAATAAATATGTATTTCAATTAATAACTCAATAAAATATTTGTGGATCTTTTAATGAATCTGAAATGATTTTTCAACGTATCTTATATACTTAATGAACATTGTAAATAAATGCAATATGCAGTTGCGGCACTTGTTTGTTCTTATCAAGATTTGCTCACACTGAGAAAAATAAAATGAGAAATAAAAACTGATTGCAACAAGTAATTTGTATAACTTTTAAATAGGGTATAATTATATGATGCATTGGAATTGTAAAAAATAAGAAAAATTACACTTATATTATAGTTAGTTAGGTAGAAGGTATACTTGATGGTACCTTCAAGTGCAAAAACACGTTAATAGAGTTTAAAAGTGTATTTACTTGTTTTTTCACCGATAAAAAGAATTAATAACATTTATTTTGCAACATAGTTGAAGGTAATTTTTATGTAAATTACCAATCGATTGGGTATAATGTTCTACATTTAATTGTTTTGTATGTGTGCGTGCTTTTGAGCAACAAGTAAGTAGAGGTACCTTGTTCCCTTGTTGGATTATATACAAGTATGTACTTGGTCGTATTATTAAAGTAAGATGAGCAATCTATTATATTATTTCTATTTGCATAAAAATCTGTGTGGTCTGCAAAATGCATAATGTAACATAGAATTTTAATTTCAAAATCCTTTCCTCCTATACCACAGTCTCTTGTGCTGTGTGTGTATATGTTTGCTTGTATTTTCTTCTCCCTTCAAACCGTATATCGTTTTTATTATTATTTGTTGTTTTCACGTCATTTTGCCGCTACTAAAACTACTTTATTTGTACATAAGTGCGCTTTAAGACGCGCGTTGTTGGTGTTCCGCAAAAAGAATGTACCTTATAATATACAGGGTGTTCCGTTTCAAACCGTCGGTTAGAAAAATCTCGAAAAGGGCAAATATTCGAAATCTGAAAATTTGGCTATAGGGGTTATCCAAAGGGGCCGATCGATCTAAAATATTTTCAAGTTTGTGAGACTTCCGGTAATACCGGAAGTAGGTACTAACTTCCTTATTTTAAATAGAACACCCCATTTTTTATTAAATTTTTGGATTCCTTATCAAATTTTAATACTACTTTATGTAAGGTACCATATACCCAAAATTGCTACTTTTCGAGATATTAATTATTTTATGTCAAATTTTGGCTTTTGTAGTGTTTTACCAAAAAATTTATAACATGAGTCAGGATTGAGATTTTAAGCTGAAATTTGGAGTGGAGATAGTCAGAATGGTAAGCTACAAGACTGTCTAATTGGTTTTGGATTTCCTACCATACCGGGTGTTCTTATGATCAGTTACATTTGCAGCTACTTTGAAGTAGAATAACTTTCTTATTTCAAATGGAACACCCTGTATATTTTCGGCTTATTGGATAGAGAATTTAATTCTGAATCGAATGGTATCAGCATACCCTATACCTAAAGTTAATAGATTTTGAGATATTTAGAGATTTATTTAATAATAACGATTTTTTTATTGATTATCATTAATTTAAGTTCGGTATGAGCCTTTGGTGAACTAATATGCTTCGCATTTATGATTTTAGGAAGATTTTGAGGATATGATATCAAGAAAATGCTATTTTGTACAAAAAAAAGCCAAATCAAGTTTTAGGCCCCAGCGGGGATCGAACCCTGGTCTCTGGAATTCGTCTTAAAAATTATAGTCCGAAAACTCTCAATTTTTGATCTACAAATCGTTTTAAATAGAAAGATTTGTTTAGATTCAGCTAAAACAGCTTCATTTGTAAAAAATAGTTCATTTGATATGCACTATACCTTCGCATATGCTACAAAAAGGCCTAAAACGGGCTCAAAACATGTAACATTCTATTGAATTCGCTATATCTCGAAATCTATTAACTTTAGGTATAGGGTATGCTTATACCATTCGATTCAGAATTAAATTCTCTATCTAATAAGCCGAAAATATACAGGGTGTTCCATTTGAAATAAGAAAGTTATTCTACTTCAAAGTTGCTGCAAATGCAACTGGTCATAAGAACACCCTGTATGGTAAGAAATCCAAAACCAATTAGACGGTTCTGTAGCTGACCATTCTGACTATCTCCAGTCCAAATTTCAACTTAAAATCTCAATCGTGACTCAAGTTACAAATTTTTTGGTAAAACACTACAAAAGCCAAAATTTGACATAAAATAATTAATATCTCGAAAAGTATCAATTTTGGTTATATGGTACCTCACATAAAGTAGTATTAAAATTTGATAAGGAATCCAAAAATGTAATAAAAAATGGGGTGTTCCATTTAAAATAAGGAAGTTAGTACCGACTTCCGGTATTACCGGAAGTCTCACAAACTTGAAAATATTTTAGATCGATCGGCCCCCTTGGATAACCCCTACAGCCAAATTTTCAGATTTCAATTATTTACCCTTTTCGAGATTTTTCTAACCGACGGTTTGGAACGGAACACCCTGTATATGTACTGCATTCCTTATAACAAATCGTGCATTCATACATATTTTTTGCCCAACTATCACAAAACGTATAACATACACACATATATTTTACACAATATATAATAATATACAATTTTCTATTTTATACGTCTCAATTACAACGATTTTCTCCACTTAAATTATGTATTATATTGGAAAATGGTGTGTTTTGATATCACCATTGAAAAATTTATTTTCACTACTTATACATACGAGTCTTGTGTACAAACCTTTGATTTTCTGTCAATCATAAGTTCAGTTGTATGTAAATCATCTGAATTTAATGATGCAGAACATGGATCTCTGTATCTTGATGGGCATGCACATAATGGTTGGGTCCAATTTAATCGGATATAAACGGCGTTACAGACCTGTAAACAGACAGACATTTTAATGTAAAGAATGAAATTTAGCACCGTTCTTTTTTGGCAAAGATCCCTTTATCGCGATTTCGTCTGGTTTGATCACATATCAAAAATGGTCACTTCTGTTCGTTCATTTAATACTTTTCCGACCTAAAATGATGTTATTTTCGCTTGCTTACCTGTTGAATGGCACATTCAGGCAGCAAATACATATGCTGATTATGTGGGTAGTAATAATACTTTGTTGGTTTGACTAAAGCGGCACTGGCACCAGCTGGTAACGGTAATAAATTCTGAAAAAAAGAAGAGAAATATGAAAAAAATTATAACGGCCTTTAATAAAAGTGTCATAATAAAATCGAAATGAATATCAATTTTAATTCACTCATTTCCTGCACTTACACACACAGGGTATAATGTTGATGGTAATGTTAATTCTGTCTTTTCTCTGTTGGCTGGTTCAGAGAAATTATTTAAAGTTTATAGCGACATTCTTCAAAGGATGCTTAAATATAGTGTGCAACTTGCACAAATTTATGGGACTTTTCCAGTGATAATGTAGTCAAGTGATTTAATTGATTCTTATATGAGTTGTTTATGGACAACGATCATGAATATAAGTTTTAAGTAAAACATATTCAATTTTCCTTTGATGGATTTGAATGGTCATGAAAATGAACGTAAATCATTCTCATTTGTTATTCATTAAATTTACTCGTAAATTACATGGAACATGTAACAGGGTAATAATTTCTTTGTTGTTTAACTTCTAATGAGTTTCAGTTTTAATTGGATCTATCAGTGATTTGTTTTCAAGTGTCATATATATTTATATAAGTTTTACAAATGTAATAGCGATTCAAAATGTTAATGTACCAAAAAACTGTTTGTAGCGGTATCTATTAAAAACACGAATAAGAATTGTTTACAGTCATTAGTGAATTACAAAGTGTGAAAACTAGGCTTGTTATTTGTGCTGTGAGAATTTTTATTTTATAAATAATTATAATATTAAAAAACATTATATACATAATGTGTATTTAGTTAAGAATATTTAACACTATTTTAGAAACGTTTATTCTCTGTAGCATTTCTCATCCTAAATAAAAAAAATAAATAAGGAGAGACGGTTTTTTCCTTTTATAGGTGGAAAATTAATATAATGACGTCAATACATATAGGAGGACACGTAGATGCATTTGCTGATGTGTACACTTCTGTTAATTTGTTATATACAACTTCTTGTGTGGTTAAATATAATTACGTTAATGCAATGTTAGATTTTAGTGTGAAATTGGTAATTTCTTTGAGGGCATATACTACCTATAACATAACTATTTATAATAAAGAATTTATTTCTTCTATATAGTAAGGAGTTTTGTATGAGAAACTACGATGTTCTGCAATATTTTATTTAATACATAAAACCATGATAAATTTGTGATATATTTTGCTGTGATTAGTCTTCCATGAAGTTAACAATAAATTCTAAACTTCATACGACATATTTCGTTCGAGAGATAAAATAAGAAGAAAAAAAAGCAACGTGTATACGTTTTCCCATTTCTTCTACGCTTTCAACCTCCTCAAAGTAGAAAATCTCTTGATAATCTGTATGTTTGGTTTAACGGTTTATATCAAACAGACAATTTATTGGAATGCAATTAGGATAAGAACACTTTTCATATTACGATGTATTTACTTTGTTTGTACTTAATGTTTTGAAATATTCGTATATGTGGGCAATAATAGTTTTGCTTTTATTAACAAAAACTCCATCACATCCGCCTCTACTTTTCTATGACATTTACATACTTCTTTATTTACAATAAAGTGTAATAGAAGAAGATTAAGAAAAAACTGTGCAATTTATGCTAGTAGGTTAGCTGAAAGAATCACAAATCCGTTGTATTTTACAGCATTATATAGAAGTCAGGTGTCATTTGTAGTGTAAAGTGGCTATTTAACAACTTTCTTAATTATAAAATTATTGTTTACGTAAAGTGCTTTCCACTCCCGGACTTCTTATGACTTTTGCTTTTGTTTTATATGTTTTTTACATGAAAATAATGTTGTTTAACAAGAAAGTTAGTACATACTGAAACAACTAAAGGAAGAATTGTAATTAAATTTAGTAGATAGATAAATCAATTTATGATAGAAGAGGATACACCCTATGTGTATGGGTACGTTAGGCTTATAGAAAGTGTTAAAAAATTAATTTAATTTTCCGAAAGCGCACAGTCACTATAACTATATTAATTCTATTAGGTATGATGTGCCTGTTTTTATAATAATCATTTTTTCCCCTATGTACTATGTTTGCTATAGGGAATAAATTTTTAATTATTTTATCAGATGAAGTTGTTTGCTTGGAATGCAATGTACAGATACAATAAATTAATGAAAAAGTGCAATAATGAGTTTTAATTCATTTAAATTTATTTCTAAGTAATTAAATGACAGTTGAATGACCATCTTTATACAAAACAATTCCTCGACCTTTCAAACACTGAAATCTTCTTGAAACTAACAAGAAATATAAAAATCTATTGCCATTGAATAAGTTTACAAGTTAAATATCGTGACTTGTAAGTATATATATGTATGTATAAGTTTAATATATCGGATAAAGTGTTTAGGGTATAAAAACGTAACGTACCTACCTACAAAGTATCCAGATTCAAATCGGGATGACAAACATAAGAGTTACTGATCTATTTATTGGTTTATACTTGTGTAGGTATATTTGATTCTTATTTGCGTCGATTGTTTGATAAACTTAAGAAATACGAAGTATTTTAAACAAATCGTCTTCCATATATGGGATTCTATTTCCGTTATGAATGAATATGCAGCGGAAAATGGGCAGTTTAACAGCAATTAGAAAACGTTTCTGTTCCCATTTCTCATAAATTTAATATGTGGGGAAGGACTGAAAGAATTATGAACCATTGAACACACCAGATCGCGTTTTATTAAATGTGTTATTAACAGTAAATTAATAATCGCAATTCTAATTACAGATAATTAAATCGATTTGCATATCGAATAACTATTTGAAATTAGACTTGTGGTGTGTGTATCCGATTTTAATTTATTTGATTGATAGTTTAACTAATAACGTACTCGTATATATCGATTCAATTTCTATTCAATAATAGATTATTCTACAGTTCTGTTGGATTTGTTGAAAACATTTCCAATAAAATGCGGTTTTATCGTGGAAGGAATGGTGCCAAAAGCCGATACATTGGTTCTTACCTATCTATCTAGGTATACTTATTAATCAATAATTTTCTCTCATTGGACTTAATTAATAGTTTAGCGGTGAAAATGTATAATGATCGTATTCAATTAAAATATTCACTCAAAAAAATGATTTCAACAAAATTAACCTAAATATTTCTAATTAATGGAGATTGGTTTGCTATGCCTAACTAATAATATTGATTTTGATCAATGATTCATGATTATAACAGAATTTTGTGTAAATTGTTGTTTGCGTAAATTTGTCGTGAAATTTCCATCTGTTGAACACGAGAATAGATTTGTTAGAATAAATATGAATTAGTGCATAGAAATTTAACTTGTTTTACCATGAAGATGATTTTTTTTTGGCAAATTCTAGCCTATGAATATAAGAGTTAAAAAAACTTGTCATCTTTTATTTTTTACTTTATAAACAATAAAATTCTAACAGTGATTACCGTTATTGTGTAATATGAATTCGATGAAATATTTTAGTAATACGTTATTATTTATTGAAATAAGGTTGATATCTTCATTGTTTTCAATACACAATGGAAATAATACTGTTTTTCGAATATACACACATTATTTAATTGGATATGGTGTTTATTTTTTGTTTAAAAATATTTCCATGTTGATTTTTTACCAAGTTTGGTATTTGAAATTATCGTAAATGTTTACAGTTATTTGAGTAAAAATGGATATGTTTTTAATTTATAGAAGTGATTTACTAATTATCCTTGCACCATTTACCATTTATATATATGTTTTCCTGTTTTCATGAAAAGATCAAGTCATTTAATGATAATAGTTGTTAAATTGCATTTACCTACTACAGTATGAATGTTTTTAATACATCCGCCTACATTATTTTAAAGTAATTATTGTACAAAATGATTTTATCATTGGTGTCAAACTAACAGTTGTTTAGCGATTTTTTGGACATTTCTTTACTGACATTATTACAAATAAGTAGGAAATTCTTGCTATACAAATTGCTTTTGACTCGATAGAAAATAAAAATCCTTGTTAAAACCGAATTAAAATAATAATAATCACAGATGACACAGTGTAATTTAAATTTCAAAATAGTATAATAGATTACGGAATAAATACACTCAGCAAGTTTACGTAATACGTAATATGATACAGTAAATTTAATTGATGAGAAAATGAGAGTTGACTGTAAAAGACTTGAATGTAAAAAAGAAAATTGAAAAGCAGTTCCTGTTTAAGTACAACATAAGACTAACAATTATTAAAATGAAAACTGAACAGTCCAGTTGTTATCATATGCCTATATGTATAGAACAACTACAACTCGACCAGCAATAGGTTGAAATAGGTATATTTATCATATATGTATTTATATATTCAATATGATTTAATATCAGTGGCTTAAAATCACCATGTATGTATAAATGTATAAAAATGTTGAAAAAGCAAACAAACTTCTAAAGTTAGTTAAGAAGAAAACAGCAGTACCTATATTATAATATGTATCTACTATATAGATAGATGCATGCAAGTTAGGTTTCGGTATTGAGAAAGATTTTCTCGTGATGGTATGCAAAAAGGCGGTATCTAATCGTCTATATAAGATCTAAAATCTATTTTCTATAAACTACACAGAGAGAGGAACGATAAGTATGTTTTGTTCTCAATCCATCAACGTGCTTGGTGGACTAATCTAAGTGTGGTGTGTGGTGTGTTGGTGAGATGTGGATGATGGCATAGGTTCTATATTGCATCATAAGTAAAATGTGCATCCACTCACTTCTACTTCCACATGGATACTACTATGGGCATGGGTTAGGAAGATAGTATGATCTTGTAGCAACCAAGTGTAATTATCGTTTAGATCAACGCGCTAGAAAATATGAAAGATGAATCGTGACCATGCCGTCCTTGGCACTCAACCGTTCAGCCGTTTCGCAAATAATTTTCTTTCTTTTATAAAACCTATAATATATTAAAGAGGGGCGCATGCGTTACTTAAATATCTCACTAAACATTCAACATATATATGGTACTTATTGTGGCTTTGTGGCTATAGTAGTACCTTTATAGTGTTTGTCGTAGGTCAAGAATCAAGAATAGGATGCTACAAGAGTTTGCTATAGTCAAAGTCAAAGTCAAGTCATATAGAGTTAGGTTATAGTTGTATGTATTACTGGTACTCCAGTAGGTACTATATATAAATATAAATAGATACGTTTTTCTCTTCCTCTTGTTTTTCTACAACTTCTGGGATTATAAATCACCATTGGCTTCCTGCCACGAATAACATAAATAATTCTTATACCTATTCAAGTCAATACCTTTAAGTATAATAATGTAATAAGTAGGTACATAGATTTTATTTGCACTGAATTAAACGGCTGCCTAAAGCTGTACGCGCTGTCTTTTGTATAACATACATATAAGAGTACTATATGTACAAGTCGTTCTCGTAAACTGAACTAATACACTTTTAGGACAATCTTGTAAAACGTGAATAACTTTCTTTATTACTACCTAAATTAAATAAACGTGATTTTAATTTATCAACTGTTTCATCTTGAATGAAGCACAATTTACTGTTTCCTGATATTTCCATTTATAGTATGTAGAATATTTCCTAGGTTAAATGTTAAGGAAAATTAAGTTGAATATAGAAGAATTTTCGTTTTACCTTTTCCTTTGTTTGGGCACGATTGTGTGTATTGTTTAAAAATATAGTTTTACAGTTGAAAATTGTATATCTAAATTGAATTTATCATTATAACATCTTCGCCAGTAAATTATAGAATAAATAGGGGTTATTGGCTAGAGTTCCTATTGAATATTATTGTCCAATAAATAGCCAATAATTATATGTACTGCTTCACTTACATAATAAGGCAAATATCCTCACTTGCATTATAAATGTAATAAAATTTTATGTTTTATTTTCAACAAAAAAAATATACGTTATTAAAGGTTTTGCCATCATAGGAGAAATAAATCCAATTAAATATTTTTATATTGTGCGTTTTATGCAATAATTTTTTTTCTCTAACTAAATTACTGGTATCTATCTACTTATAGGATAACTATTGCTATATAGATTATAATAAATGTGGATCTTTTTAAAAGCAATGTATAATTGCTTGAACGACTTATTCACTTGATTTGTGTTTAAGTACCTTTTATTTAATTACCTGTCATCTATTTATTGTTATACACTCAAAGTAATTAGCTAATTCTTATGTGCATTTTGAAGATCTTCACCGAGGCGAATAAATATTTACATTGTAATCCTAGTGCATATACATATTTCAAAAAATCTTTTATGCTAATTATATTCATATTATGTCTACCCATCAACGGTTTTCTTTAATTTTTTTATATGTACCCGTACGTATTTATTTTATTCAAGTGAATTTTAAGTACCTTGCTATAATAGACGCGGATAAATACAAGCATATGGTATTTAGTAGTAAAAAAACTGTTCAAAATCTCTATTATGTTAATTTTATTATTATTGTGCATTAACAATTTGTCCCTATATGCGTTATTATCGCATCTAATTAGAAAAAAAGTAAAACTTTTGCCATTCCATTTCGCTTTAATGAACATTCTCATTAAGTTGATATCTCGCGCTTGATATGTGGCCGGTATATGCACGTGCGTTTAGAAAAATCTTTTCTTTTCTAATAACCATCATACTACGACTATATAAGAATAAATAGAAATCAAAAGGCTTTGTAATAAAATTGTCACGTTAGAGCGTTTATTGTAACCGTGAAAAATAAAAATTTAATTGTAGAATGATGATATAAAAAAAATTAACAATGTGAAAATTTTATATTATAATACGTTTGCCCTAGATAAGTATAATTGGGCTCGTTAAAATTGTGCTCGAAAAGTTAATGGAACACATCTTTGTGTTGTTTGTTCGTTGTTGTTGTTGTCTTGGTTGTTTTTCTATTCGGATTCTGAAAATGGCTAAAGCACTTTTGCATTTATATTTAATTCAAATGTAATGCAAATATAAACTGTATTTACTACATGTTTGTATTGTGTAAAATGCAAAATTTGGTAATCACGTTTTTCACATCAATGGACATAAAATATAACATTCAATAAACACATGGTATACGTGATCGGATGTGCACAATAAACTTGGACGTTTAACAGGCTACCAGTTTTGTATTAATGCACCTTTGACTTGAGAATCAGCATGTTAAATACTTGCAACCTACACCAACATTGTTAATAAATAAACATAACCCAGATAACATTATGGACAGTTAGGCTATTTGAAATTGTCCTTTTTTTCACCATGTACTTATAGAGAAGATTTATATGCTCTCTCAAATAAATTTTATTGTTATTTTATCTATACATTACTGTCTAATTAATTATATTTGTTAATACGAAGTTACAGTAAATACAATAGTTACGAACATATAGAAATTAAGAGGCAATAAATGTTTTTCTTTGCATTAACTGTTATGTAATTGTCGACTAAACGAATTATACGTAGATAATATTTACGGTCTCACAGATGAAATACAAAAACATTATATGCATTTTAAAGGGAATTTTGTTTGCATTTTGATGTAATGATGCTTACCAGCTGATTATTGTTATATTGTTGTAACCCAGAAATGATAAATGTGAACAAGAGAACCGTTGTGGATTCTATTAAAAGTAATGTTTAAAATGCGCAAAACAAGACAATTTTTTTCTTTTAAGAGCCTAGTGTTGGCAAAAAAATTGCACACACCGTACTTGTTAACGTTAACATCAATTTATATAATTTGTGGGCATGTTTATTGTTTTGTCGATCTTTATCATAACTCCTACTGTGTTTATGAAAAGAAACAGACAACAATGTGAAAAATACGATTGTTCATACTTTACGTACCTAAGAGTATAAAACAAATGCGCTCCTATCCTGTTTAGCTTTTTTTTAATTATTTTCAATTAAAGTACAAGAGGAATGCTTACAACTGTTGAAAGGTATCGACGTTTTGTCTTAAGATTTATTCAATTTGCATATTTTAATATACCTACACACAGTATTAAGTTGGTTGTTTTCGCTGGCAAAACAATTTTTTCTTTCCTATCGGCAAATTGAAAACGAAACAACTTTTGTAATGACATAATTTTATTTTATAAAATGAAATAATCAAAACAACTCCATATCGTGTGAAAGGAAAATGAAAAAAGTAAAAGTCATAAAACACGTTTTACGTTTATTACAGATTGGTAAGTATGTATACAAGTTTTAAATCTAACGGCTTAACAATAATAATGATTTCTTCGGAAATCTTTGCAAACACTTGAAAATGATTATGTTTTAAGCACGAATCTGTTATAATATTATATATAATAATAGCATTGATAGAGATTGATGCATTCTAATATTTGCAATTTTTATTTTCAAATTACATTATACAACACTTACCTAAGTATCTAGCTTAAGAGAGCTTTACAGTAGTTGTATTAATAGTTTTATAATTGCAATTAGGTATTTTATTATTAGCTATTGTTATTGTAAATATATTACATTTCATATTTATGTGTTGAGTATAATTTTAACGGCAAAATAGAAAAGTATGCAACAGACAAAGTCAAATAAGAAAAAAAAAACTTTACAGTTTTGTATGAATATAAAATGATTTGAAATTGTATATAAAGTACTTATGTACATATGCATCAGTAAGTAAAACAAATTCCCAGATGGTGTACAGGAATTTTGTGCCAATTTTGACATACATTTCTTATTATATAATATGTAAAAAGGCTCATCTTTTTTCTTTTTTATTAATATGCAAACATTTAACGGTTGACTTTCCATTCTTAAGAGCCTTACTGGCACACTAGCATAATGGCTTATTTGATTTGTGATTAACAGTACTATTTATAGATAAAATTACTATTTAATCATTGTATAGTAGGTATAGAAGATATTTTTTTCTAGTTTCAATAATCACGTTCCCTGACTTATAATAGCTTTAGATTGCAGAATGTTAGTCAAGACAGATGTTAATGGTAAAGAACTAAAAGTCAATTATGCACTAACGTATGTGTTTGTACATAAGTAATGTATGTATGTAGTAAACGCCTTTTCACACTTAACTCGAAAGAAAAATCTCGCTGTGCTAACTTTTATTTCACTCGTATACTTATATTTATCTGGGTATATAGGCGGATTGGTGAGGCGGGAATTGTTATTTTTACATTAAGAGTCTCGATTTTATTGCTATAGCTTCTGGCCTAGCCATCAAAACCAACACACGATGACGATCCGACAATCAGATATTGTCGTTTTCCTTTTTCACAAATGATTTGTTTTTATTTTTCATTGAAACAATCTTAGCATGTTTTAAATGAAAATTAAAAGCATAACGTACATTTATCTTTATAGAAAATAATCAAGTCATGCATTATTAACTATTTTAGAGTTTTATGAGCTTTCGCCTCAATAAGTGGCATCAGCCTACGGTCAATATGAGTTTATTGCTGTTTAATAAACGTTGAAAATCTAAATTAACGCTCCATAAATCCGAGCCTCTTATCTTGTTAGGAGATTGTTAACGTTTTGTAGGAAAATTGCGGATAATTAAAGCTGACGCATCTCGCTAATGGTCTAAGCTTTTGGCCGAGATTGCGTGATTTTTTTGTTACCATCGCATTACACTATACGCGATTATTCTATCCAAGTATTATAGGGTTGGAATTTATATTAATTTTTCCACTAATGTAATGAAATTTATTTGTTAAGTTATTTTAATTATATGAAATATATAGTTAGTGTTAAATAGTTTTTTGACTAGTTATTAAGCTCGCAGCTGGTGTCGCCTTGGTTCGCTTCACAAGTACATTAGATGGAAAATATTTGAGTACTTAAATGGCTTTTGGGTACAGTAAATAGTTATAGATTTTTAACAAAATTCATCACAAATGGATAAGTAACAATTATTGATAGTTATATATAAGTATAAGTAGGTATGTTTATATACCTATAGGGAGTGAACAGCATTAGAATGATTAATGATTAATTCATTATGCAATTCACGTTTTATTAATAAGTGAAGAACGGGCACTAATGACATTTTTCAATAAACTTATTCAAATATTTTGCCACTTAACTATCAAGTATTTCATCTCTTGAGTCTTGACACATCAGTGCGAGTCCTTATATGCACTTTGTGAACCGCTATATCTATATTTATAATATTTTTTGAAAAACTATACATTCCTTTATGTAAATTGTTTTGTTTAATAATTGTTGGATGATTTAATGAGTCTATTCTTGAAGTGTTATAGGTCGGTTTCACCCAAGCTTTAATTTCTTTTTGATAAAGTAATTTACAAACAAAATAATTACTAGACGTGAATAATTAATTTCCAGATAATGTAGATATCAGAATAATAACATTTTAGTTATGAGAAAATCATTGTTTTGTTGCTGCTATACGCCGTTATAATGTTATTAATTTTCTTCTAAAAAAAATTCAATCCACGTCTTAACATATAACATGGTGATTATTTCTTATTTTTGTATTATTTGTGTGTGTAGTATTAAAAGTAGATTGAATTTAAAATTTCTTAGAAAATGAAATGATCCAATTGAAATATTTCTTTGAATTGTAATTGTAATTATGATGGATTTCATACCCTTTGCATCTCTTTATTAGTTTCTCTGATGTATATTGACGTGTTCGATGGGCACGGATGTAAATGACATTAAAACGAAATTGTGAACATCCTTTACACAACAGACAAGGAAGCATATTTTAATAAACAATTAATCAAAGTTTTTAGCCTTTCGCATAGGAAGTGTTTATAATACACACTTATACACACATATAATTTATTATAATGTTCCAGCCTGTCAACATTAAGTAATACTTTTTCTCTATTAAAATCCAATTGTGATTAAGGAGTTTCACCGTTTAAGTATACATATATAGGTAGATGGTATTATTTAAATAATTCGTCGGCGTTTTTCAATTGCTCTTATATGGTAAAAAGATGGAAGGTTTTTTGCACGGCGGTAATACAAAGCTTTCTCGCACTTGAACTTTAGGTCAAACTAAGTAAATTATGTATTTATAACTAGAACATATAGGAGAACGAAAATTTTCGTTCTGACCTTATCTTGAATTATGTTGCGTGTGTGGGTAAATTTCTCTTTACCGTCATTAAAATACTTACACACATTTTTTGATTTACATACAGATAATGTGAATTTTATCGTACAAAAACCATTTTGTGACAATAGATTTATTGAAATACAATTCTTAACACGTTTGACAATAACATTTCAGATACATTTGTAACATTTTAATTAGATAACAGTTCATGTGCTAATTTATAGATGTTGACTAGATTTTTCATAATATTTTCTTTAAAGAAAATGATAAATATCTTATGAAAGATTACAGTTTTGTATGTTAAGTCACGATTCAAAACATAATAATGTACATTAGTCGATATTTCTACTGTTATAACATTATTTTGTAAACAGTTGCTGGTTCATCTAAATGAGTTGCAATCATCTAAATTGTAGGTTGAATTCCATCCTTTTTTCAATCTTCCTAATCAATGTTGATAGAAAATTTTTCATAAAGACACTATTTCATCACCCACAGATATGTCCGATAATATTAATAACCGTTCACTTTTTGGAACTTTCTTGGTACAATTGATGTTTCATTAAACATAATTAGAAATACTAATTAAATAGGTAATGTACTTATTACAATGTATTTTTATTTCAGTATTATGTAGGTGAGTTTTATGTTAATTTCAACTAATAACACACCTATAAATTTTCAATTTTTCCCTCGTTTTATTCAAATTACACACATGCACTGAATAAATATCTTATTGCTTATAACTTTCTTGCCTCTTCGTTGCAATTAACATAAGAAATTTTTATTTATTTATTTATATCTACAGGATGTTTTCCATATCATATCGAGAGAGATATAATACTGATGTCATAAGACATCGTATTAATAATCTTTTTAGATGCAGCCATAGTTGGAGAATTATTTAAACACGCGTGCATAGAGAGTTTTTAATCGCAATAAGATGAACTACATAATACCCTCCTCAACTCGCCTTATATATCGAGTATATTGTTCAATTTGCTTTAAATGTATGTTATTAAATTATATGAATTATGAGAATAGCTATTATTCTCTTTAATAACTATATCGCGAACGGACTTGCTGCTAATATAAAAGTGACAGTTTCTCCGTTAGATTCTTCTGATTATATTTCAAATGATTTTTCAATCATTCAACTCGGAAGAATATTTTATTTCAATTTCAGTAGTTACAGTTAACGTGAATATGCAATTTATTGAGTAATTCCATCTGATTTTATTGGAAACTCACACAAACGTAACTATATTATATGTATATATTATGTTATTGATATAACAATATGATTTTTTTGTTGTTAAAATTTCGTTTTCTAAATAAAATTTTAAATCATTAGTCATGGATTCTTTTTGAACAAATTTTATAGAAATAGAAATTTCAAACCGCAACAGATTTTATATACGAGAAAAATGTTTTGTGTCCAATATATACGGATGTAATAAAACGGTAACATTTTGTTAGGAAAAAAGCACATTTCATTTTCATTTATAAATGTTGATTAATTTTATTTAGCATAATAATAAAATTCATTTGTTGTTTAATTAGTTTTTACAGTTGGTGGCCTTTTAAGTTGATAGTTGAAAAATGATTAAACTAATAAAATGGAAAAATTTATGTAGGTACATGAATTTAAGAATGCGGAACATTTTTTTACCCTGTAGTTTTTTTTGAATATACATATATTTTTGTACTGTGGTGTTTCTGAACATTCAAATAAACCGAAATGATATTTTTAACAAGACATCAATAATCGTTTTTAATGAGTTTGTAATTAGTGATTTGTTATTTGTTTATTAGTATTAAAATGTTTATGAATTCATAAATTAGCTGTTTAGAAGGTAATTAAATGTGTATCTATAATGAAAAGGAAGAGGGAAATGCAGATATACTTATTTATACATACAGCAGGGTTATCTACATTAAATAATACCACAGAAACAGGAAAATATGTCAAATAAATTATAAATAATAAATGATTTTATTTTATTTATTTAAATATTTCTCTATGCTACAATTTTAGCCTCACCTAGAAGTGTTTTACATAAAATCTGCATTTATACCTGTATATGTTATGTATGTTGGCTGTATAAATAAAATGAAGTTGGTAAATTGGAAAATTGTGCTCATCTACTTAAAGAGAATTGTACAATTATTATGTTGTTAGGTTATTAACCACTGACTTCTTCCACATATAACTATAAGGCTCTAAGGAAAAAGATTTGTTTTATTTTAAATATTTTATACTCATTCTAATTATTTCCTTAGGGTTAAATTACAAACTGCATTTATTTAATATTCGTGTTATTTTCTTCTCTCTGCTTGTATATATATGGCTAGATGTTTCCTTTGGCTTAACAAACACACTGCATACACGTGGATTATGTGTGCGAAAAATCATTTTACAGCATCCTCCGCAATGACATGGTGGAATTGTTGAACTTTAATATATTTTATAACTCTCATTAATACATGTGGATTTTTGCAACGTTTTATGTAAAATTCCTTCCCATTTAGCTTCAAGTAAAAAAGTAATCAAGACATAAAGGTTGCCTTTAATGCAAGTCATTAAGTCTTTTCTATGTAATACCACACATCACTTTCACCCTAACAATAATAATTTAATTAAAATGTAGTATCGCTTTATAGAAAATGTGCCTTTTTTCTAACACATACAGAAAACACATTAGTCTTCAAGTGTGTATAGAAAAACGGAAGACATTAAAGTGTGTTTGAGTGTGTGTGATGATGAAAAATTTCTCGATAATGACTTAATCTACTTTACTTAGCAAACCACACGGAAAATGTACGTATTTTTCGTGTTAATGTTATAAGATATCGATCGTTATATTAAACCATGAAGAAGATATTATGTATTATATATGGGAAAAGTGTCACATATCTGTAAATATTTTAAACTGTTTTAATCCTCTGTGTAATAAATAAATTTTATTTCACTAGATTTCAATTTGCGGGCTTAATGTTCGCATAGTTGAGGTTTGAAAACAGTTTCTTCAAATAATTATAGTCAGATGTTTAGTCAACAACAGATTGATAATTAATTGTATACGCTTTTCTTTAATTAGTTTGCTTAATTCTATGATATTAAGTGTTATTTAAGTGTTTGCTATATAATTAAATCTATCGTTTTTTTTACCCACTAAACCAATGATCTCAAAATACATTGCTGTACTTGTGAAATTACCCAACAATTATCGTTTATGATATAATTTTATTCTTTAATGTTGTATGAAAGTGAAAAACCTATACACAATATGAAATATTACGTGCAATTCCATCACTTCTTATTCTTGTGTGCTCTCTTTTTCCTTCTTCCTCTTTTTTTGTTCTATTTCAATTGTACAAATGGGAAAACATTTTTCTACTTCTTGTAAATAGTAACTGTAAGAAGATTTTTTACAAAAATGTCACGTATTGGTACTTATATAAGTGTAATTCGTTATACTTTTCGTCTCTAATAACATTCTCTCTATTAAGAGAATGAAAAAATAATTATTTGTGCGTGAAATTGTTTTCAACCAAATGTTTTACTTTTGTTGTGATCAATTCGATAATATTTAGTCATTTTCTAGCACTTTATTTAATTGTCATTTCCTAGTAGATTCACTTGAATTTAATGAAAAAAAAACACTGGAAACAATTTTGTTAATGTTCTCACTTTTATAGAAACTGAAAAATCAATTCGGCTATACTGAAAATAAATCAATTTCGTTCAAGCAGATGAATTTTTGGACATCATATTTAATGATTGTCATTAATTTTAACGTTTCGTGACGACATTCAAATACTTATATATGTATAAAAGCTTAAAAAATTTATTTGTTAGAATTTAACAGTAATTTTGTAGTGTTATGTTATAATATTGTTGTTAACTCATTGCAGTTATAATGAGTGTTAAAATACTAGAAAAGAAGAAGCCTTTCAGTTAGTTTAGTTTTTTTTTTAATTGGGAAAAAATAAGAAGCTTTGTAAATCCTCTTTTAGAATTAACTATTAGGTAAAATGTTGAATAGAAAATACGAGAAAATAAACATGTTATTTTCAATTGAATGAAATCTAAATAAAAATTTCCGTATATTTTAAAGTAGAGAAAAAAAGCTCTTTTAAAACAGAACAATTGCTTCTAAATTACAGGAGAATAAACGATAAGTCTTGATATTATCTTTGTTAATTTTATTGAAAACCTTTTTATACGCATTATTTACATTGTATAGATTTATAATTAATTTTATTGAGCTTGACTTAGGTAGTATAATTACAAAAGGATTTAAGTGTACATATAATGCAATTTAAATGTATATTGTTGCAAATAGGATTGAATTATTAGGTTTGTTTACTTCTTTTGCGAATAATATGATTTTCAATAAAATAATACCGATTTGTCTCTTACGAAAAATTTCGTAACTTTTCTGCATCCTTGATTTTTTTTAATCACTCATCATTTTTTTATTTCTTTGAAATGAAAGCACGACTGAATATTTGGAGCAGTTAAAAATTTATTGTCACGTTTACAATAAAACTTACGTAAGTAGGTATATGTATGTGAAAAAATAGGAACTTTTGTGGAAAAATCGTTTGAAAAAAATAATTAATATCAATGTTATGTAGGTATGTACATTTGAACACATCGCTTTTTTCTAATAAAATAATAAAGATTTCTTTTAAATAGAACCCGCGCGGTTATTTAACGTGTTTGCGGTTTTTTGTTCCACTTTTCAAAGTGTTATATGTATATAATTTTTTCCTCATCTTCGTATTATTGTTATAATAATAGTGCTAATATAGAAATTCCCATGATATTTTAACACTTTACGGGTATAAGTAGAGGAATGATGTTTAATCATTAACTTTCAATTAAACTTTGTGAACAATTAACATAATTAAAGTTATAGAGAACAATAGTTTTGTAAATATATAGAGGAAACTATAATTTCAGTGTGTGTGTTAGAGTTTGATGTGTGTATATATGGATGAATTGTGGGATGATATTTTGTATATGGATTGTATGACCGAACTTCCGGACCTGTTAATTGAAGTGTGTAATTAGAATTTGCATAGATTACCGTGATGCATATCAAAGTATAATGACTAAAGCAACTAACTTCTTCGTCGTGGTTGATCTGTCTTGGGTCATTGAGCTGTGCAACTACAAATTCTCTTTAACTAAACTTAAACCTCTTCTCTGGGTGTGTGTCTGTGTGTGTGAGGCGAGCAATTGAACTTTCCGAAAAAATCGCCCCCTTTTCCATATCAAAAGTCTCCCATTTCGCGAATTATAATAATTAATGATTTTTCATAACGTGAATATGATTTGAAACCGTTAATTTTATTATGGAAAATTGTTTTATGAGAAATACTTAATTACTAATTAAGTGTTTATTTAACCGATAGACTGTTGAAGATGATGTTTGTAATTATTAACCATCACAAGACTTAAAGTAGCATAATAATTAATGATTACTTTGGGGGGTACAGGAATCATGGCTGAAAAGGTTCAAAAATCACAATTTACACCTACCTTACCTATATATTCAAGTATATATGATAGCAACGTTTTTTTCCGTAAATGTAGGATTTTTCAGTTTCATTAAACATGAAATGTGATTTTCAAATGTCTTCATAATGCAATGTTAACGGTTTCAACTTCACCTATAAAATATGTTTCGTGATTTTTGCAATATTGTCTAATTGAATTTCTAAATATGGAATAGAACACCCGTTGATAACATATTGTTAGTGTCGCCTTTTTTATTCAATCTTATGTAATATTTTATTTTGCATATAAAATATATGACGACTATGTTATCATTATAATTAAATGGAATTAAATCAGAATTCTTCTTATTATTCTTATTCTAGTGTATGTTTTTTTTCCACTTGAACATAAATAAAATTATACGTTATGCGTTCTTATAAAGACATTATGAATTGCCGTGTTCTGTTAAATAATGTATCAAATTAATTGTAAAACTTGTACAAAAGAACCCTTCAATAGTGTGTGAAATTGCAGGTCAACTTAAATACGATTCATTATGTAGTTTTTGACATAAGATAAATAGGTTTATAGTATATATACTTTGTAATTTGTTGTTAAAGCATAGAGAGATTTTTATAATTTCAATAAGAATGCTAAAAATAGATGAGTATTTTATCGTGAAAAATTCTTTACATTCACTTATGCAGGCTTTACAAAGAAAATTGTTTGCAGGAAAAATATTTAACATACCGTCATTAATGCGCAATAAAAGCTACCCTGGCGATTAAACAATTTTCAAATGTTCTAATTATCGCATATTGTTCATGCTCTTTTATGTGTCAATAATTAAATTATTTACAGTATTGTAATAAAATTTATTGTTTGTTGTTCACAGTTAAAACTGTATTTTTCTCACTTGATTTAACAAGGAGAAAAAAAAATCTGTGTTAGATAAGAAGAAAAATACTGAATTGTGCATAAACATTTATCTAAATTTATTTACTTCGTTTAACAATCATTTCTCGTCATATTGTTAAAAATTATTAAGAGTATAGGTTAATTATTATTTACAATATAGTAATAATAGAGTAAAGAAAAAAAAGAGGAACACCAACCTTATTCTCATCAATTGTATATATTTGTTTAGTTACTTATAATTAACATGCGTTTTATTATAAGTTTTATAAGTAGATAATATAATCTATTATAAACAATAAATAGCACATATATTCAAAAAAAATTAATTTATTTCTAAATTAAATGAGATGAGACTAGGTGAAATGTTATTTATTTTAATATAATATTAAAAGTACGGTACTCTTTTTTTTTGTCATTTCTAATTACACTGACCAAAAATAGAGCTTCAATAAAATTTATGTGAGATAGTAGTGGACATGAAAAAATTCATTACAATGAAAAATTTTTCAATTAAAATTTGCTCGGACAACTTACCTGACTAATATTTGTAGCAATCTTCACTTGTGGTTTTTCACGTTTATTCAAATAAAAATTGTTTGTTCTTTCTCGTGGCTCTTCTGTTGTTGCAGTCACATCTTGGGATGTGGTCGTCTCATAAACTGTACTAGTTTCGGTAAATAAATTACTAGTACTGGCCGTATTAACAATATTTTGGCTATTAGTCGTCTTTTTCATGTTTGTTGTTTGTGTTGTTATTGGTACTGTCGACCAAATTGGCGTCATTTTCGTTGCAGTCCCAGACGTTTGTACAATTGCATTGGTACTTGGCTTAATTTTATTAATACGCTTTGTCGTATCATCGTTGCTTTTCAATTGTTGATAAGTTGTTGGCAAATTTCTTGTGGTACTAATACCACCTTCACTGACCGTTGTTGGTAATGTTGTTGATGATTGGGGTGATTGTGATGGCGTTAATGTTGTTACAGTTGTAGACACTTTATCACCACTATTTTTACCCTGACGCAACCAATTATTTAGGAAGTTCTGTGGGTACTTCCAAAATTGCGATTCAACATGTACCGCACATAATAGAACAACGATATAAACCACACGCATTTTGTACAATTATTAATTACTACTTAATTAAACAGAGAAAAAAACTTAAAAAGTCACAAATTATATTCAATATAGAAATCGAAATTTGCCGGAAGTGCAGACCAAAAAATGTTAAAAAATTTCCGCGCTCCGGAAATTAATTCCTATGCTTAGAATGATTTAGTCAATATTGTCAATTGAAATTGTAACACGGACACACGTCCTTGGAAGAGTGTACTTGAACCGAGTGATACTACCGAAGGCTGGTGAGGGTCTGTGGCCACGGAAGAAGCTTCAGGTACTATGTACGCGATGCAAGCAGTTGCTGAAGATCTAACCCACTTCCTAACCAATGAGTACCGTACGCAAAACAGCCAATAGAATTATATTTTATAGCCAAAAATTATACAATCACATTGTTATTTATAAATGCAATTAAAATTGTTGATGTGTCTTTTTTTCGGAATAGAAAAATTGCACTCGAATTAAATGTGTGTGTGATTTTTTTCGTATCTTCAAAGTGTTTCTCCTGTGATTGAAGAAGTGTAGAGTGTGTGCTTTCACACACAACACCTTTTGACCCTTTTCTATCGTGAATTTTGTGTGATAAACTGACACGATTGAACGATTTCGATCAAATAATTTTACTTATGTATCTATTGCATGCGAAAATGTATTTTTCGTACGATTTATATGTGAAATACTTTAATGACAATAAAAGTACTTTCGTTTACATGATTGTGTTGTGCTGTTGCTGTGTTCTTCTTCTTGTGCAATGAATCGAAATTTCTGTATTGTTCTGTCGTGACTTCACTTCATTAAATGTTTTACGAGATAAAAATTCATCTCCAAATTATAATATAGGAAAAATACAAAATGTTTTATAGGTTAAAAATTCTTTGTTCTTTGTTTAAATTGTTTTACAATATAAAAAAAGGACCGTTTACTGTTAACTGTACATATGTATTTATAGAGGATAATCAAATGATTACAATGTAACTTATGTAAAAAGTGACTTTTTAATTAATGGAAATAGTACAATTAGTGTGGTATTTTTTTATCATTTGGTGTTGAAATTGTAATATGTACCATTTGGTTTGCCTTTTCAATTCCAATTTTACATGACAATGAATAAGGAAATTATTTGTTAATCAATATGTATGTTGAAATTGACTAATAAAAATGTTACATTAATATAGATAAAAGAAAATAAATTTTTCAAATGTATTACTCGTCAATAGCATCTTATTAAATAGAAAGAAAAACACGACATATGTTCAGTGCAATTATGTGCACATTTATACGAAATGGATTTATGCTTGCGTCGCAAATTAAGTACTTACTACTTAGTCACCTTTTTCAGGTAGGTATGTAAAAAAGGTGCGAGAATTTTGTCTTGACCCTAGTCCAGTTAAATTCTAATTATGATTGCACAAGTTCCAGTTTTTTATGTAATCATTCTTTAAAACGAAGTGAAAAGGCAACTTGGAACTATTGTAGAAAATATACCGGTTTAACATGCGAGAACAAAAGCAAATTTTTCAGTAATGATAGTAGGTTTTTTGTCACAAAAACTTTGCACTAATTTTAATAATTTTCATAAAAATGTATACGGAAGTTGTATGTGAATAGGAAAATAATTGAAAACTCCTTGTACTTACCTAGATATAGTTTATAAGAGAGAAATATTTTTCTATATAATTTATTGTTGTAAAAAAGAAGTGATTATCTTGTTGCGTGTTTCTGTAATTATGCAGTCAATTGGGTTTAAAAAACAGTTTATTATTTTCGTTGATTGATTATTAAAATCTACATATAGTTCATTGTATAGAAAATTGTGGAAGCGAAGGAAAACGATGGAATTTTTTTCTTTGTACAAATTGTTGATAATCGTTTCACTGTTGTACATAATTGGTTAACGTTCAAATTTCTCTCTAGACTCCTGAAAATCCTTCCTGGTTTATTAATTTCATGTAATATATACAAGTTGTAGCGTGAAATAATATTTACGTATAGAAATAATTGGCTATTAAAATGTAATGTTAAAAAAAGTGGTCAGTAAAAGGCCATTATACTTGGATTTTCTACATTGGAAAAAAAGTAATGAAATTACAAGTAAAATGATGGTGTTTCAGGAATACTACGTATGCCGGATAAAATTGTTGTTAAACACTTTAAAAATGCATATTTTCCTAGGCACAATAGTTTAAATAAGTAAAGTTATTTATTGTGTGCCAATAAATTTAAATATCGTTCACGGCTTGTTTATAAAATATCGTGGGAAATAAATTTGTTATGTACGTAATCTATAAAGAGACTTGTAAAAATTAACAACATTTTACTATATATAAATACAAAGAAATGAAATATATTTGTTAGACAATTGTTTCAAATCATGATTAATGTATTTATTTCGATGTATATGTGTACATACTTTCATTATTATGTGAACGGTACTGTCGATTATTTAAATTTATTATATTTACTACCTCATAACGTTTTATTGGAATTTAGATTTATAGGACAATTTATAATATTAATTAAGTACGACGTCCCGAAGAAGATGCGTTATTCGCAATTTAAATAATCAAATATACCTACATACACAACTATGTAGTATAGAAGACAAGTGTGCATGTGCGTCTGTTTTTTCCTATAGCCGCGTTTTTTCTCCTTCACATTTTACTCATCGTAATATGTATGGTATTATTAAAATTTCAAATATGTACCTACATAATACTTTTCAAGTGTAATCATTCTGAAATATCTAGTACACATTATTTTTATTTGCTCAGTTTCCTATCCACCTTTCCTCTTTATACACCGTTTTTCCTTTTATTATCATGATGTTGATGCAGATGTGATTTTTTTCTCTCTTCTTCTTGTTTCAAATCAATATGTAAACATACATTACAAATAGCAATAATTTTTCCTCATTTCACATAAATGCTCCACTTTTCTTTAATGTATACGTGAATGACATAGAAAATTATTAATAATCAATCTGTATGCAGAAAAATCGATTTATCACAATTGTTAATAGTTAGGTAGGGGCATTAAAAATGATCATTTTATCTTAAAATCCATGTACGGAGGATAATGATAGTAAAATCTCACTATTTATTGGTTTTGTTTAAAGTACGTTGGACGCCTTAAGGGTTTTCCAGTTCATTTTTAAACATTAATCTTGTTTTATAAATGTTCCAATCACAAAGTGGTTCTATTTTTTTTCTTATCCACTACTGGTTATTTGTTTAAATAAATAACACAGATTTACAATAGCACATGGTGTGTCCCATTTATAATTTGCACTTTTTTCATATATACAAGTACACACAAAGTTGAATTTAAAAACTTAATATAATCGGTGCGCTTTTTTCACATTTTTATTTGGACTGTTGTTGAATTCGTCGTGCTTTTTACAAATAATTGGGGAGATAATTGTATAACAAAAAGTATATTATTCACTTGTAGAATGATGTTAAAAGAAGTAGCGGCCACAATTCCCTCCTGTCTTTGATTTATTTTATATACTTACATATTATGTTCGGTGCTTAACATATAGCATTATATTAAAGAAACTTAAATGCAATACTGTAACTAATCATTACATTACAATTACTTTATTTTTATTGCTTATTCAATTTAAATTAGCATAATTATCTATACTGTAATGCAATTAATTTTATATAACAATTTGAACACAATGGTTTTGTGTTTGTTTATTAAGTACCTAATGCATAATAGGCGAGATAATAAAAGGGACTCTGGGTAAAGTTTTATTTCTTGTGTTTTTCAAGGAGTCAAGTGCAAACGACGCTTGGTTTTCTTATTATACTTTAAGTAGTTTTTAATACATCCGTTAGTTTATGTTATTGATACATAAAATGTTCTGTTATTAGACACATATTCAAGCACTTTTATTGCACTTTCATTCTAATTATAGAGTTTGATCAAAAATGAACAGATTTATTGGTTTCAAAGTCATTAAATGGAGCCAAACCAGGATAGAGAAATGAGGAATATTTCTAGCTAGTGCCTTTGGTTGTGAAAATGTGGTCTAACATATTGCAGTTTTCTCTTCGATAAATTGTGTTTCAATATTTGCGACAATAAAATGACATTTGTTTATTTGTGGTGTAGTGTGGGTATGTGTGAATTCTTATCCTGAAATTAATGGTTGTATTCTTAAAACAAATTAACACTTGTCCAAGATGCAACATAATACTTTTCTCACTTGTATATAATGAAAGCTATTAGTTTTCTCAGTATGAAAACAAATTTAATTTATAATGATGCAGAGTAAATGTAAAGAAATAGAAGGAAAAAAAGGAACGAGTTCATATTTTTAAGGTATATTTGTGTGTGCGTATTCTTTTTGCACAATTACATATAACAAGAATAAGGGCTAATTAAGTTGTTAGAAACAATAATTATTAATTGTGATGAATTCTATGAATGGATTTTCAATGTTGTTTTCCACCAAGTTGAGTACATGTAAAAATTATGGTTAAATTATTGTATTTGTAAGCAATTAGTTATATTATATGGGTTTTTTGTTCATTGTAATAGAGTAAAATGAAGTATAATTTTGCCTCGAAAGCAAAAAGGAAATCTGCATTTGATGATGTTTTCCTGTATTTTAAATTAAACGAATAATGTTCCTGATTACAAAGCTGCTAACGTAAACATTTCAAGTGCAATTTTATGTTATTATACGAGTACCTACCTGACGACGAGTACCAACCTTCCTTAGATTTTGTTACAGACTCTTTGATCTTGGAATAAAAACGAAATAAACCATCTTGATTAATTGCATAATAATTTTATTCGAAATATTTCTGGCGGTTTGTGTATTCTAATAAACGCTGTTTTTAGTGTGAAAAACTTCAAATGTTCCGTGTATTATTTTTAAGTAGTGTTGAAAAACATTTTTCAATTATGTTAGTATCTTGTTAATTATACACATTATAGGTAAACTAATTCGATTTTAATTACATTTCCGTTTTGTACTAACATGTGTACTTAATAAAATGTTTTTTTTCTAGTAAAAATCTTCAATTGTGCATTACTTACGATTTTAATTGAAAAAAAATCATTGAAACAATTATATAATGTATACGAATTGCAGTTTTAACTGTAACTAACGGTTGTATTATTAAACAATTTGTGTTTTTTTTGTTCGGTTACTTCTCTCGTACTTGATTAAATTGTTTGTGGTCAAATCTTGTAGGTATTATAGAAAACCGAGGAAAAGTATATATTACTTATAATAATATTGCATATCTAGTGCAAATGGAAACAAATAAGAATAATAATAGAAAACCGGAAAAACGTCGAAATTGTAACAATGTCCTAGTTGGATTGTAACATTTATTATTAAGTGTTCAAGGCCATAGTGTAGGCGATTAAGAAAATGTTGCAAAAAGCTGAGATAATTGGAAATAGTCTTTGTAAATTTACTCTCAATATTTATTATACATAACATACTTGTAACTAAGTGTGACTTTTTTTACAAACTGTTACGAACCGTTTCTTATAATTCGTATTTACATACCTATATGTAATTTCTCTTCATAAAATCATTTTATATGCACTTATATATATATCAGGTTAATGCATTTCTGATAACTGTTGATAATTATCATTAAAACTTTCCCAAAAAAGGGCAGCTGTGTAGTGATGAAGAGTTGTAACTTTTTTCTGTACTATTTTTATGCCAACACTAATGAAATTGTGACATTATCGGTTAATTAAACAAATTTTATATTGCTATGAAAAACGTGAAAGGCAATTTTAATTAGTTTCACATAAATTTTCCTTATAGTTAAAAGTAAACAAAAGTTTATATATTTTCGTTTCATTATAAATGACTTTTACGACTAGAACATGATGCTGCCGCCTTTAGGTTTTATGTGGACAACCTGGTGGTCTTTATTATTCTAAGTCATTCGTTTTGAAACAAAGGATCTTTGAGAAAATAATTAGGGATGCTTTGAAATTATTCTGGAAGCAAGATGACTATGTGTATAATATGCAGGTTTGCTTTTTTCTTTAATTTGAAAATAAAAGTAACTACTACACGTACTACACAAATCATTCAACCATTTCCATTTACAACAATACTTTGTCGTAAATTCTTATTAAATTGTGTACCTACTGAAGATGTGCTCTTATATAATAGCCAAGTAGATTTTTATATCAATCTCTGATTTATTGTTTTCTTTCTGGTCATTAATTTTGAAATTTACCGCAAACCTTCGCAAATTTTAATAAAGCACAATTTGGTATACCTACTTGGTCTAATAATGTTGTTACTTATTTTATAATGAACTTAAAACTTTTTTCATTATTTTTAAGGTACCTCATTACTTGTGCATTGTTTTTACATGTACCGCAAATTGTACGAGCAGATGCTTACATTTTGTGGTCTTTTATGCACTATAAACTTTTCCACACATCAATGACTATCTTTTCTTGTAAATTGCTTAAGTTCAACTAGGCGAGTTATTATTATTGTACTTTACAGAATAAATTCGTAGGTATTTAAACAAAAAAAATTGACTATTCTCTAGGTATTCGATATTGTTCTTCGAACTATTGAACTGTTCAGTGAGTTTACCTCATTATATACCATCAAAGATTCAAAAATAATGAAGACTTACCAGAGTATAGCAAAATAGTATAAGTAGAGGCCTCTGTAGATGGTTAGTTTAACCAGAGACTTAAAGATATCTTATTTGCTATTTGAATTATAGAAAAACGAATTTGCCTTCTACAGTAGGTATATTATAACTAACATTTGTACATTACAACATTATTACATTTAATTACAAACTTATAAATAACGTCAACTTACTACAAAATAGGTCAAAACTCTTAAATGGGAAATAAAAGATAAAATCAATTAAAAAAATAATTTAACAACGTTTCCAACGTCTTACTAGTAAAACTAACAAAATAAAATTTTTATACAAGTCTTTACACAAAATAAAAAGTCATTATGTAATCATTAATAATATGGAGAATAGGGAGACTAAAGTCTAAATAATATAATAGTGCTGATCAATTGAGAAACTTTGTTTCTAGACACTTTCAGAGAATTGAATATTAATGACAATATTATTTAAAATTGTACATGAACCATGAATATATGTGTTCTTAGTTTGAAAAGCCATCGAAAATTGTTGCGTTGTTATTTTCTTTTTTTTATATATAATTATTATTTGTTATAATAGTTATATAGACATCTATTGGACAATATTAACTATGATGGTAAACAGTATCCACTGTAGGTCTTGATGGCGTCTTCACTATAGCTTTTTCCAGAGATTACACCATAATCTGTATGATGGTGTGGGCATCTATGGGCATGAGGGCATTGGCACAATGTGTTTACATTCACTTCGTCCAAGAACTCTTGACGTTTACGGACAGTAAACAATCGACAAGGTTCCTTCCTTTGACATCGCAATCGCTACAAAATAAATATTACTTCTAGTAATACATTCATATTCAATATATATTAATGTCATTAAAAAACAAACATTTTTTTTTAATTAAAATATTACAAAAGAAAGGCCTCTTTTGCTGTTCTAATAATATCCTTTTTAACATAAGGGAACAATAACGGTCCAATTTAGGCAATGAATGAAAGAGATATTATCAATTTTGTACAGTAAAGAGGTCCTTATAATATCAATGTAACAAACCTAAATTCCATTTGACTTTTTTTCAATATTATATTTCATATAATCAGTGAATGTATATTGAGACTTACCGCTTGAGGTGAACAAGAGAACAAATATTGGAATGCGAACTGATCATTTGGCATATGTAGTACATTTTTTTTAATAAGATACGTCAATGAATTCTTCGGACAATGACAGTGGACAACTTGGTCTGTTACATTATTCGGATATAATGTTATAGACCATGTTGTATCTCGGAAATATCTGAAAACAAATTTTAATTTAAAAATGGACTTGGTTTTCCTGATTGAATTTTTTGTTCATATATTAATTACATCCACAACAGGAAATTATTTAGGAATCGTAATCGTATATACTAAACAACATTACTTTATTCTCTAAATACACAGGAACTGATTAAAGAAATGATTTCTTCAAGAAGAATTGAATTTATTGTAAAGAATCTAATGCAAATGCAATTTTATCCAATGGACAACATTTAGGTCAAATATTGTACAGTTTTACCTGCATTTTGGTATCTTTTTAATCGGTTCACACAATTTATATTGTCTTGTCTTTTCGACGAATGTGTAACCATCATCAGTTTGTAAGTTCAACGAGCATTTTCTCTCTCCAGGACATCTGCACTGTTTTTCCACCCATGGTGTATCGTAAAGGTCCACTTTGTTGCATATCGAACGAGCACTACAAACTGGCAACTCCTCTTCAGAGTTCTGAAAAGACAAAAACTCATTAGAATTTGCGGTTTATCACAAAGTACAAAGTGTTTGTGTTGTTAAAAATTGCAAATGCAAGTTAAGTACCGCCTGTGGCGAGAGCTAGTCTATCTATAGAATTCGGAGGGTTGATGGGGCGCTAGATTTGCATGAATATAGGTGTGTGTGCATGTTTGTGGAAGACGGGGATGAGCGGGGGATGGTTGTTGAGGAGAGGGTGCCAGCATTGTGCCAGGCGGCTGCCAGGCCCACGACTATTCGTGCCTTTGCAACTGGCCAATTTTCCCACGGTTAAAAAAAAAGCAGACGCAAGGTGTACACATCAAGAATATGTGTAGTGATTGAAGGAACCCCCAAGAACACCTGTACACCTATAACCATTATTATAATATCAGGACTGGCTTTTGTTGGCAGTGAAAAAACATTCAGCATATAAAACTGATGGATGGATGGATTTCAGTTTGGTTATTTTATTGTTTCTGCAGCTTTTACGGAAGTGTGTTTCAATTAACTTTGTTTTTTTTTGTTGGGTGTTGTTGTTGTTGTTGGTCGAATTTGTGGTGATGGTTTCAATTAAAATGTAAATTTTTCTCTTTCGTATAAATCGTTATTTAATTACATAGTTGTATTCTTTATTTAAAAAGTTTATTCTTTTCCAACTTACTAATTACATATCTTGTGCAAGTTAAAAGTGCATTTTTCCTCTTGATCTTTTCTTCTCCACCTACCTAATTCTCTTTTTTCATATGCATTTTAAAGCCCAGTAGTTAATTTATGTTTATAACAGAGTTAATCTTAAAATCTGAAAGGTCTGACAGCGGTTTCAGGTAGCTGCTTTACTTGGCTAGTTTACTAATTGCAAATGATTCTTAGAATGGCTATTATATGGACACCCTTTTTTCTCCAAACAGTTGTTCAAATTTTTATATCGAAAATACATAAATATATGGCTCGAGAAAGAAAGGATAGGCGACTTGTGGTTAAACCTATTGGCCATTTAATATGTTTTTTTTATTCTCCTCTCTGTTCATCTATTTTTATTATTATGATTTTATGTAAAGTTGCACAGCTGTGTTTGGCTGTCGAGTTGTAAGAAATATTTTCAAATGATTGTTTGGTACGATTTTTTTCTTCCTTTACTTCAATAGTGATGGTAATTGTTACTAGGACAGTAAACATTAAGGTTGGTAGAAGGCGGATATGGCAAAGTATGGGAGTCTTATGAATTCACTTCCTTTCTATTGAGATATGTACAATGAAGGATGGTGATTTAGGACTAGTAAGCATCACTGTTTTGGTTTCCGGTACTTCCTCTCTTTTAAAATCGACTAATACTCTGTCTTTTGTTCAACAACAATTCCCTTCCACAAGTTTTTTTTCTCTTCTACATAATATTATTATTTACGTTTTACCATTTCATTCATCCATTCAAAATTGAAATTATACAATTTTTCAAAAAGAAGATGTTTAGTTTACTTGGAAAAAATAATATAGATAATTATACTTTCGGTTGAAAAGTGTTCCTTCAATGACAAGTTTTATATTATACCGGACGTTAGTCTTCTACCTGTTGTACTGTTTTTTTTATTGTTATTGATAGATTACACTTGATATTAGTGAGTGAAATATTAAGCAACCCTTTTGTAGTAAAATTGTTGTTTTTGTTTAATTGAAAATTATACCCATTTCTTCTGTAGTCATTGTGAATAAAATTCCTTTATTTTGGTTTAGTAAACAAGGTAACAAACATCACGTAAAGTGGTCAAGAAGCTGTAGAACCTTTTTTTATGAATGTTTAGACACCTGTGCCGTGGGTACGCCCCAGTGGCGATTATATAAAAAAATATTCAAGTTCATGACTTCGAAGCGCGTCACTCGAAAAAAATCATTTAATTTCTCATCTTATTGTTTATAAACACATCAATTGGATGTTGGTCTTGTTTTTGGATATAAAACGATTTGAATTTGTCAAGAAATTTCTCGTGCTTTTTAATCTCTTCTATTTTTCGTATTTCATGTGACTGTGACTGTGGAGAGATGAAAGGCATGATCATTGTACAAACTTAAAAGAAATAAGAAAAAAGAAACAAAGAACATTCCAATACTATGTTATAAAAATACAATGCCGTAATTTGATGTAGGTAATTTGTAACAACGCTATATAATCTAATAGGGAAGATATAGTGTTTGTCTATTTGACAAAAATATTTCAAGATTTCAAGCGAAAAACATTCTCATATATTACATAATTTTATTTATTACTTGTTAATCTATCAGCAATTTTATTAAATACACACTGCAGGCTTTTATTATTATTTCCGCAGCAATAATTAAAAGTTCTTTTATTTTGCAACTATTATGTATCAGCAATAAGCAATTTCCACTCGACTTTTTTTTTAATTTCTGCTTGCATATTTATTGTGGATTCATTCAAAAAAAAAGAATTTTTTAAACTTACCCCAATTTGATATAAAATCTTTAATGTCGTAAAATCGGCAATTTTCTTCCGGTGAAAATTGCTGTTGTGATTCAATCTGTGATGATGATGATGCTCTGTGGGATGATGTTGAAACACTTCCAACGGTAATCGGGTACTTGAAGTACAAGAACTGATAAGCATTACAATCATAATACTTTCCATATACATTTTTAGTTTGTTTTATTAATGAACTTCCTTTTAAAAGACACAATTTTCCCGTTTTCTACTTCTACAACAAGAGTTTGTTTTTCAATAGTTGCGTTTCGAGGTTTTAGTTTCTTTTTAAAAACCATTCATTTAAAAAGGTTTTATTGTACGTTTTCAGATCAATTGATTGATATTCAATAAAAGTAGAATCGATTTGAAAAAAAATTCACTCGCGTTTTAAACATAGATTCGATATGAATGAATTGCGTAACGGCTAAGACTATGCCTTAATGCTACTTTGATCATTTCAGAGAGCGTACTACTATGCTCGTTCCTCAAGGCATGAATGGAGTCAGATTTGGTACCATAAGTAGACACCAGACGCTATTTTACTACGATTGTAAATTGAAACGTTTTCTTCACCTCTTAACCATTCGTTAGTTTTATACAAATGGAATGTTGCCGAGAAACTATTCAAATCACTACCATTTGTATAGTTCGTTACGTTTTATGTAAATTATTTAAATCAACTTGAATGTAATTACATATAGAAAATAAGTTGCGTTGACACCTGTTTACGTCCAGGTGTGTAGTGTCTACTTCTGGGTGCCCCATATCAGAGGGATTTATGAATGGCCAAGGCGGATTCATGTATTTGTAAAGATTTCATTCATATTCGTTGTGATTTTACTATGCTTAACATATATCTGATAACAGAAAAAATTCTGCATGCCTTATTTTTATAAATAATCGATCATTCTATATTTAGTTAATATTAAATGTAGATTTCGTGCGTTGAAACAAACCAGATTTATAAATAAATAATTTTTTTCTTCTAGAACTTTGATATTGACTAAAGTAACGTTCATTCATTCAAATTAATCTTATTAATTATAAGATTTTATTACAATCTTTAATACTATTGACCAATAGAAAAAGTGAAAGGCACAACTATAGAATTTTGTTTGTATTTTTATCTGTTTACAAATAATTACAGACTTGCATTTAAAACTGTTTTACAATTTACAAGTTTTTCACATTTTCCTTTCATTCATTACAAGATATCTTCGTGTTAGAAGAGCAAAATCGATTTAATAATACATCCTTGTTCTAATTTTAATATCGTTTTTAAATAAACAGATAACATGACGTACGTAATGAATATTATGTATTTTGATCGTGGCTACAAGAAGAGAGGGGAAAAAACAACATATTTCATTATAATTCACTTACATCATAAAATGATTAAAAAAATTTTTACTATAAAATCCTTGATGTAATGATGATGATTCGTAGTATTTGAATGTTAATTTGTTTCTCTCAACTGTTTAGTGTGTTGTTCATTCCTTGTATTTTTTTTTGGCAACTTATTGTGTACTTTAAAAAAAATTGTTTAAATTCTTGTTCGTGTTGTACGCCTACGCCTTTTATATATGTATAAGAAAAGAAACCAGCAACGCCTGTTTAAAAATCTAACAGCAACCCGATTTCCGGCGACACTTGACCACTTTTCAAGCGTTCATGTTTTGGGTTGATTTCTTTTTACACACAAACACATTCATATGTATATACATTTGAACGCATTTATTGCGAAGCAAAATTTATTGCTAAGAATATATAAATAGTTCTTGCGAAGGAATTATTCAAGGTGGTGGTGCGCGTTTGTTATCGAAATGCCGCCGGATGTATGGAAAATTATTCACGCTGCTTTCATATGAGCTTTTGAAAAGCTCTCGCGATGCAAGTACACAGATTCGTGTGGGAGTTTTGTAAATTTTAAATTCGCCTTTTGCTTATAAGTAATTGATTATAAATGATTAAAGGATGAAATAGTTTGATGGGATGCTGCGCATTCCGCACCTGTTCTTCCGGAAGTTCATATAACAGAAAATCTATCTTAGGTACTTGCGAAGTTAGTTCGAAATGAAAAAAAAAAACAAATCACTCTCTGTTGAATGATTTTTCGTTTATTTATGTTTGATCTATTTTCGGATGTTTTGCATAATTAATAATCGATTCATGTATGTATTTTTAGAAGGTTATTTTTTGGGAAAAGTTTATCACGATTTTCCTTGAACTGAACTCACCTAGAAGAATGTTAATTGTTACATCCTGTAGGCCTATTTAATGAATAGTTTTAGTTGAAAAGTGGAGGAAATAAAGTGCAAGCAATTTTGTCTTTGTGTATTTCCTCAGGAAGTCGAAATAGTATTTTATTACTTCAACTAGGTACCGATATTAGTATTTATCTATTGGTTAATTTACATAAAAGCACTTTAAGGCAACTGCATAAGGCGCCAGACGCTTTTTACAAGGATATAATGTCTCTGGAGACAATTTCACTATAATCCTTTAATCGATATATTGGTCCCAAACAAAATCGATTAGAAAAATGCGCTTATTTTTCGGTTTTTTCTTATTTTGAAAGTGCAGTGTCCGGTATATAACAGGATGTAATTTTAAATAATCTTGCCTGTATTTATATAGATTATGAAGGGAAATTGGTTAGACATAACTATTTTCTTTCCTTTTGTTACTTACATAAATCTAATACAATAATAATTATATGAAAACCATCTTTACTTACACAAAAATATTTTCGTTTTATTATGATTTCCTGTAATTAATTTTTTACATTTCGTTAAGTGACTTATAATCTCAGTTCAATTGACATATAATAGTTGTGTCTGTTTTCCATACGATTTTTCAAGTGATTGTTTTAATATCGAATTGTTAATTAGTGAAATAAAACCAGATCTACAAGTGGGTATCATGTTATGTTTTGAAAAAAAAAACAACCAACCAACTTATATTTGTATTGCGATATCAACCTATATAAAATGGTATATTTAAAGACCTGTTTAACAAGTCATAGGGTTTCTTTTCGGTCTGTTATTTTTATTTCTTTCCCCCCACATTGGTTTTGTGTTGTTGTTGAAGTAATTTTTCTTCTTTAATTCCAGGTAAAGTTTATACGGTTATTAATAAACGCCATGGAAAAATTCTCGATGCCGTTGGTATGGACGAAGAGGAGAAAATATTCCTCGTCAAAGCTCACATACCAGTGATAGAAAGTGATGGTTTTGCAACCGAAATAAGAAAAACAACGTCTGGTCAAGCGTTTCCAAATTTAAAATTTAGCCATTACGAGGTAATTTCATATTTCATGGATATTCAATATTATACGAACAACAAAACGAGTTGTATATGTGTGGAAGGAGATGGAACGTAGAGCCATCATTGATCTAACCAAAGTCAAAGTTGTATATCTACAATTTAAGCAAGCCAGTTTTTCAAGAAAATAGCCTTAGGTGACGGAAGTTGTGAGATGAACATGAAATTTACCCGCGTAGACACACACACATACATCTACAACACAAACTTGCTTTTATTCAACAAAACGTAAACGTAACATAGAAGTTTGCAATGTGTTTGCTCTGTTTTCACTGTAAGAGACATTAAATTTTATCCATACTACAAAGCGGATACCGTGCACTTATTTCCGTTCATAAAATACAATCAAAACACAATTTTCTCTATTTTACTTAATATATATTTCTCAATTCATAAATGCCAATACAAACGTGTTAATAGTATGTTGAATAAATTTAACGTCTTCCTGGTGAATTACCTCCATTGATCCAATCATTGTCTGCACCGCTGCCGGGAATGCCACCATTGGCACAACCTTCGTCGTATAGGTTGGCGCAACGTTTTCCTGGTGAACTTCCACCATTGATCCAGTCGGCATCGGATCCAGTGCCGGGGATGCCACCATTGGAGCAGCCTTCATCGAATAAATTGGCACAACGTTTGGCGGTGGCCACATGCATGCGGTGGAAATAGTCGCCCAAGGATTTGTAGATTTCGGCATTGTTGGCTAGATTTTTCTTCAATTCTTGACTGTGGGCAGGAAGCACTTGGTCTTCTTTGAAATAAAATCCATGGCAAAGGGCCACGACCACAGCGAGAACAGCTAGAGTTTCTGTCACTTTCATGATACTCTAGTTTTTTTGATATAAATAGAAAAAGCGTGCATGTTAATGGGTTATTTATTTAAAAAAAAAGAACAATCACTTACGGTTTTATTTCTGGTGCGTGGATATGCAAATGTAATCACTACACTACTTGGGCTGTAGGTGTATTTAGTTTGATGGATCTGCACGATTTTGTGCTTTTACGGTGGATGGATTGGTCTTTTATACAAAAACGTTATCTACAATTTTGTTACCTATTAACATGTATTGGATTAATTAATAAACAAGTAACAGATGGAGAAGGCACTTATTAACTCTTGCATCTATTTAATTTAGATATGGACATCATTACTGAACTAGTATTTATTTAATCAATTAATTATTTACTATTTATTATTCTATTTTTATCAGTATTTATACAATATGCTTTTTATGACAATAACACTTCTATATTATTATTTTTTTTAGATTATTGATGGTGATCCGTTTTATGAGGTGGAAGATGAGGAAGACGATGAAGAGGAGACAAATACAGTGGCTGTAAGGGCTTCGAAATTGCGGAAGGATGTTCGTCGAAGAAAAGGACTGTATGTTGATGATCAAGTTGTTACACATGCCGAAAAACAACGCACTTTAAAAAAATGAAACAAATATTCCTACTAATTTAATTTTTAGTTTTTTTACTCATTGTATATTCATGGTTTTGGTTTTGGTTACATTTTAAAGGCGAAAAGGGTTTTTTATGTATATTAAAGTTTAATGATTTCATGTTAAAATTTAAATTTTTAATAAACTAAAATACATTTAGAAATAAACTTTGCTCATTTTCTCAGGGACCCTATGAATTGAACACCTTCTCTTATCCTAGAGACCTCTGGATCTCTCTCATATACATCGTCTCTTGTAATTATCCTTAAACATAGATTAAACGTCCTTAAGGATAGTGAAAATACTTATCGCTGGCAGGACACCAAAGAATTTAACAAATAGAGCCATCTACAGCGATCACAGAAAGCTTCAAAACAATTTCCAGTTGCCTACACTATCGGCGTGAATATTTTTAGTGCAGCATCAAACCATGTCAATGGCTGAATAGAATAGTGTTGTAGTTGTGGTATCCCAGTATGTTAAAGAATTTCTAACGTAATACATAATAAATGGATATTAATTAAAGTCTGTCGAATAATATTAAAGTACATGCAATAAACAAGTCTAATACTAAAAAATGTCATCGAATACTGATTGTTTGCCTTTATATTGGCACAAATCAAAATAATACAAAGTTGTTTCAAAATGGTGGGTGTTTGTTTTTGGTTTATATCGTTTATATTGTTGAGTCCCTTATGTTACGCAAAACCGAAAAAAGAGTGTTTAGAAGTATGTATTTGTCTGGGAGGATATATTGAATGTGATTCGAAACGGTTTGAAACAATACCCTCGAGGATACCCAAATGGGCAACACACCTGTAAGTCGACCCTTTATTTAATATAAACAATAACAAGGAAATAGAACTTTAACTATTATACCAACACCTGCACATACTATTAATGCAGGATTTTTATTAAAATACTCTTGTTTCTTGTTGTTTATAGAGATTTACATAACAATAGCATTAAGAATATATCACTTGTCGATTGGGAAAGTTTGTCGAATCTGACTGTGCTTAATTTAAACAAAAATTATATCTCAACTATACCAAAGGACTCATTTACAAATCAGGAGCACTTAAAAATACTGTAAGAATATAAGAGAGTTGTCTCTCCCCTTTGTTCAATTTGCATTGTTAATGAAATTGTTTTTTTAGTGAACTAAATCGAAATAGATTAACTGAAATTGTTGCATTATCCTTCAAATATTTAGAACATTTGACTTCATTGAAATTGAAAAAGAATGAAATCAAAGTCTTACAGGATGGCTCTTTTTATGGCCTTAAAGAAATCGAAAAACTGTAAGTCTTCTGTTCTTCATTTGGCATTGCTTTTCTATAACATTCTCCAACAGGTTTTTGGATAACAACGAAATTGAGGTGATATCAAAGGGATGGCTTTATGGTTTAGAGTCATTAAAAGAGTTATCACTAAGCCATAATCGAATTACACGGATTAATATTGACGCATGGGAATTTTGCAAGAATCTAAAGTCACTGTAAATCATATCACAGCAGTTGTTTTGGTATTTGTGTTTAACATTTTTTTTTTCAGTGATTTATCATCAAATAGCATTGAATTTATTGAAACTGATACATTTAAATATTTGGATGGACTAATAAAATTATCATTGAGCAATAATAGCATAAAAATAATCCAAGAGAACGCATTTATGCATTTATCTAAATTAGAAACACTGTAAGTTGCAAAAACGGTTCAAATAAAACCATATATCGCAATTATATTTAATTGTATTGATAAAATTATGTACACATAGCACATATCACATTTTGAACAATGGAATTTAATGTTGTTTTATTTATTTTTTCGCAGCAATGTCAATTACAACGAAATTTCTTGGGCAATTGAGGATGCAAATGGTGTTTTCCGTGGACTCAACAATTTAAAGAAATTCTTTCTTGTTGGAAATGACATTAAGTCAATAAATGCGAATGCATTTTTTGGTTTAAAGAATGTCACTTTATTAAATTTAGACAATAATAACATAACATCGATACAAAAACATGCCTTTAATGAACTGCACTTATTAAAAGATCTTAGTATAAATACAGCTAGTTTAATATGTGATTGTAATCTTGAATGGTTTGTTGAATGGTTACATGCCAAAGGCTTTAAAACAAATAAAATTTATTGCGCTTATCCGGAACGGATGAGCGGCAAATCGCTCTTCGATGTGGCAAAGAGCAATTTTACTTGCGGTAATCAATCAACACATTCGTTTTAATAATTTTATTAATTTGTGTAAATGTTTTTTTAGATGAATTGCCAAAACCTCGCTTAATCGAAGAGCCCGACTTACAAATAATGGCTTTAAAAGGTGAAAATGTTAGCCTTAATTGCAAAGCAATGTCCAGTTCAAAAAGTATTATGAAATTCCAATGGAAAAAGGATAACATTAAAATCAGTCGATCGGATATAATAATAACGTCGCGCACATATCCGGACGGGAAGACGACAGAGACCAGTTCACAGTTAAACTTAAATTGGGTACAACATTCTGACGCCGGCAAATATCAATGTATCGTTACAAATCGTTACGGTAGAACGCATTCAAAGAAATCAAATATCTCCGTACTGGTTTATCCAACATTCACGAAAATCCCGGAAAATGTAACCGTCGAAGTTGGTGAAACAGCAAAGCTTTTATGTGCAGCTGACGGTGAACCACCGCCGGAAATAAAATGGCACAAATTCGGTGGCAACAATTTCCCAGCGGCCAGTGAACGACGAATGCACGTGATGCCCAGTGATGATGAATTTTTCATTGTAGGTGCAAAACCGATTGATTCGGGTATTTATAGTTGCACAGCACACAATCCGGCCGGAACAATAATTGCGAATGCTTCCTTAACAATCCAAGAGAAACCCTACTTTACCAAATCGATGGAGGACAAAGAGGTGTCCGCTGGTGATTTTGTGGTGTTACAGTGTATGGCCAAAGGTGTGCCGCCACCGACGATAACGTGGCTTAAAGACGGCGCTGTGATTGTGCCCACAGAGAGGCACTTTTTCACAGCTGAAGACATGTTGGTGGTGATTGTTGACACTGTGCAGTCCGATTCAGGCACGTATGAATGCCATTTGAACAATTCGTTGGGTAAAGTCGAAGGATATAGTAGAATTACAATAAAACCACTCGCTTTTGACAATAGCAATATGTTAGGGATAATTATTATAACAGTTGTCTCTTGTGCTGTTTTAACGTCAATTATATGGGTGGTCATTATTTATCAGACAAGACGTAAAATGTCTAATACACAATTGGAGTTGCAAGAACTTCCTGAAATGTCTGATGGTACGATTATTCATCCGAATATGCCATTGCATCCATTTCCGGACAATGTATCCGATCATTCGTCGTGTAAAGACAGTGGAACTGGAGATTCGGCTAGAAGGAGTAATGATGACTTGGCTCCTGATGAACTTTTCGCTGGTGAAAAGGTAAATGAAGTGAGAAATCCATTGATCTCTCCACTGTTGTATTATCCACTGTCAACGAATCATGATCGGGCTATTTCTGTGGAGAATATTGATAAGAAAGCAGCAAATACACCAACGGAAGTATAATTGTCTAATAAAACGGTACAACTTAATTTATATATATTATATTATATATGTAGTTGTATATTGTATAATTTTTTTTCGTTTGTATTACTTAGTTCCTGATTTAGTTTTTAAGCTTCGACTGTTCTTAGGGCATGAATTCGTGTTTTTTTAATTATTGTTTCTAAATAATTGTAAAATATTCCGTTTGATAATTATTATTTTGGATGTACTTGTGATATTTGTATTTTAATAATGTTCTTTTTTTCGTTTTTTTCAAAGGTATGCTAAAAATTTGGTCATTTTAAGTCATTTTTTTTCTTATTTCGTAATATTGTTCGCCTCGTACGTATAAAATATTTAAAATAATATGGATGATTATTTTAATTCCTATACATATAGATATAAATGTACGTAACATGGATTTTAATTAAAATTGAGATATTTAAGATGTATTTGATGTTGAATGTGCGTGTTACTTTTTACAATGGTTTTATGACTTTTTGTTTATATGAATGTATGATTTATTTATTTAAATATTCGGATGTATGTTTTAATGCATGCGTGTTGATTTTTTTTTATTATTGTAACATTTAACTTTTTTCTATAGACTACATATTTACACGAAAAAAAAACACAATTATCTTTTTAGTTCATTTTCTTTTCAAATAAAAGAGTATTTTTTTAAATGTTAAAAAAATGATTGTTCAGATGCATTGTGTCTCCTACTTTTATAGTATTATTAAGTATACCTCATTGTGATTTATATTTTTTTCCAAAATAAAATTGTCTATTCATTTCTGTTCCTATTTTTTCCACCTAACAACATATTACACAAAAATACACATGAATGTGCATATTTTTTTTTAATTGTAGAAAGTAGATAAGAATTGAAATTTTTTGAACGTACTGTACATGTAGATTTATTTCTCAGCTCTTATTTGACTATGATAATCATTTATAATGTTGAAGATTAGATTGAAATAAGTGTATAGGAAAGGTGGCCCCCTTTATTACGTTGCAATATACAAATCTTATTGCGCAAATGTTAATAAACAGAAAAACCGCCTTTGTTAATTTAATTTTGGTATGTAGATAAATTGCTTGACTATTAAAGGCAATGTTTTTCAATGTAAATGAGTAATTTTAAAGCAGAATGTGCGACGGTTTTTGCGATTTTGCGCGCTTTATTTAGAGAGAAGTGTACATATCCCCAGGTAGATGATGCCTAAAAACGTTATGAAATGATAAATACTACAAAATATACAGAATCGATTACGAATAGAAAAAAGTGCTAGTCAGCATGCTACTTAAAAATTAATTTGCAAAGAGGTTTCAAACCAATCAAATTTGTTCAGGCCCTTCCGTTTGATAAAACTATTCAAACTAAGACTTGAACTCTATAGCTGTTTCATTCGTTTGCTATTATTTTGATACACATCGATTAAGGTGCTTATTGTTATTAATACCTCCGGTTTTTGTTACCTGGGTTTGAAGAACTTTTTTTCAAAACTCTACTCTAAATTCTTCAGTATTCGTCTACGAGTGAAATGTACTAGAACTAGTTTCCTGATCAAGTGCTTTTTTATTGATCCTTTATAAACAACTAATTAAAATGACCGCAAAAAGTAAGTAGAAACCCGCATATTCAAGTTAATTTTATAATTAATGTACAGGAAGTTAAGTTGAATCGGTTTTTCAACTTCTCAACATTTCTTTTTAAACATCTTTGTTTATTTAATTTTAAGATAAAATAAGCAAATAAGCCACACTATTTTGATATTCCCTTGCACCCTAAAAATATTTACAAATATTTATAATAACTTTCAGAAAGCTTGCGTCGACTTTTATCTCTAATAATTTCATTCAAATTTGATTAATAAGTATTGATTAGTGACAAATGCTGTTTCACTGTTTACCTTGCTCTGATTACTATTCAATAAAAATTTCATTAGGATTTGTTTAAATAAAAACCGAATTGGGCAACGTTATGTAATAATTGTTTGGCGCGAAAATTCGTAGTACTATTACATAAATATTATCGCAACGTAATATAGTTATGTAGGATCATTGGAAGAACCTTGAAAGTATACTGTTCTTGACCCACTATGAAAGTCATCTTGATCATTCGATTCTACAACTAAAATTATAAATTTACGTTGATTACATTTGTGTTTCCAAAAATTGTTTCCAGTTAGTTGCCGCTTTTGCGCGTCTCTGTACGGTTGGCTAGTTTATTTAAATATTGTTCTGATAATTTTTTAATCGTTGCAAAGTTTTTTCATAATGTCACGACAGAAACACTTCACTCTTGAAGAGGGTAATTAATTTTTTATCAACGTGTACACATTTTAATGAGATAATCGAATTGTCAAAAATTCTGATTTTTAGAAACCCAAAATTCGGAATTATGTCTTGCTCTATTCCGAAATTCTTTAAAGTCCGAAGATATGGACCGCAGTGGTACTCATTTCGATGGACAACATCCCCATGTCTTCGTCACTTTGGGTGCTTCTGTAAGTTTTTATATTTTTTATACTATTCAAATAGAATAAATTTATAACTCTTTTGAAATCAGGGCGATTTGGCAAGGAAAAAGATCTATCCAACATTATGGTGGCTATATCGTGACAATTTATTGCCATTAAATACAGTATTCTTCGGATATGCACGTAGTAAAACAACAGTGGATGAAATACGAAAAAAATGCCACCAGTACATGAAGTTAAAACCTGAAGAGGAGCAACGGTACGAAGAATTCTGGAGACTGAATCATTATTTAGCGGGTGGATATGACTCTGAAAGTGACTTTAGAAAACTCGATCAAGAATTACGTACCTTTGAAACGGGACCATCAGCAAATCGATTGTTTTATTTGGCCTTGCCTCCCACTGTATACCAAGATGTAACAGTTAATATTAAAAAAGCTTGCATGGGGGAAAAGTAAGTTGCACAACAGTAAATTAAACTTTATACTTACTGATTATTCTTGCTTTCTTCAGAGGATGGACGAGGATTATTATTGAAAAGCCTTTTGGACGTGATTTAGCAACATCGCAAGTACTTTCCGATCATTTGTCTTCCTTATTTACGGAACAGCAAATGTACAGAATTGACCATTATTTAGGGAAAGAAATGGTTCAGAATTTAATGACATTAAGGTGCTTAAGAACACATTTAATTCATCTTGATTAACTTGTATTCTTTTAGATTTGGTAATCGCATTTTCAATCCCACTTGGAATCGCGACAACATCGCCTCAGTGCAAATCAACTTCAAAGAACCCTTTGGTACTGAAGGTCGTGGCGGTTACTTTGACGAGTTCGGGGTTATCCGTGATGTCATGCAGAACCATTTAATACAAATTTTAACATTAGTTGCAATGGAAAAACCCGCTTCTTGCCAACCAGACGACATTCGTGATGAGAAAGTCAAAGTTTTACGGTGCATTAAGCCAATTGAACCCAATGACATCATCCTGGGACAATATGTTGGCAATCCAGATGGAGAAGGTGATGCAAAATTGGGCTATTTAGACGATAAAACGGTACCAGCAGGATCCGTAACACCAACGTACGCTTTGGCTGTTCTTCGTATTAATAATGAACGTTGGGACGGTGTTCCATTCATTTTAAAATGTGGTAAAGCTTTGAATGAACGCAAAGCTGAGGTTCGTGTACAATTTAAAGATGTTCCTGGAGATATTTTCGATGGTAAACCGAAAAGAAATGAACTTGTTATACGTGTACAACCTGGAGAAGCGTTGTATATAAAGATGATGGTAAAAACACCCGGTATGAACTTCGATATGGAAGAAACTGAACTGGACTTAACATACGGAAGCAGATATGCTGTAATCAGCGTTTTTTACTCTTACAATTCGTTTTGTAATGTCAGCATTTCTTTTTTTAGAATGTTAAACTACCAGATGCTTATGAACGACTCATTTTGGACGTTTTTTGTGGATCACAAATGCATTTTGTACGTTCAGATGAATTGAATGAAGCTTGGCGAATATTTACACCAATATTACATAAAATTGAGAAAGAAAGGATTCAACCTTTACCTTATGTGTACGTTTAACGTCATAGAGCTTTGATTTGTAATTGCTTAATTAATACTTAATGAATGTTTCGTTTTAGTTATGGAAGTAGGGGACCAAAAGAAGCTGATGAATTACTGGCAAACAATAATTTCCAATATACAGGATCGTATAAATGGAAAAAAACCGCATAAAATGTGATTTGTTGTGAAATATAACATTCCTATTAATTGTTGTATATCTATTATATATATATGTATAATGAACGTTTTTATAAGATTTTATTATAAAATTATATATTTTGATAAAGGTTTTGGAATTGTGATGCATTTATACAATGACATGAAAAACTATGGCAATAAACATGAAATATTTATAAGGTTTTGTTTTATTTCTTGGTAGACCTGATTGGAAATTACGTAATAGATTAATGATAATGATTATTGTTTTTTAATTCATTCTTATTTCTTCTACATCCACTTCTATTCCACAGCAAGGAACCAAGGCTTATTTACACTTAAAAAGTTTAGTGCGCAACTCTATTACAAGTAGTTTTTGTACCGATTCTGTACGGATTTCTGACTTGAGAGGAATCAACGAACAGTTTCTCACAACTTAAATGGGCGTTTCAGGCGAAAGTATTGAATTTAGATCCAATTTTTTTTGAAAATAATCACTTTTAGGAGGGCTTTAATGACAAAAAATGCTTCATATTATATAAAAATTTGAAATAAACTTCATTTGTAACAAAGCAAATTGTTTTTTTCAAGCTGAACTCACCTTCGGTTTTATAAACCTTGGGAAAACATTCCGTTGGGCGGATTCCTCAAATAGAAAGCACTTTTACGAGTTTACGAGTATCACATTTGGACATTTGGTAGTTAAATGCCACATGTATACTGGAACACACTCAGTATTGTCAGTATTTGACTTGTTACACATAAATTAAAAATAATGACAGAAAAAACAGCAAAAGAAAAAACGATTTCAATTCAATATGCTGAATTGAATCGTTTTGGCCAACAGGGCGATTACGATAGAGCTTTGAAAGCTGCAAATAAAAGTGAGTTTAAAAACCATTTAAATTCGTACTAATTTATAATAAACATATGCTCCTTTTTCAGTACTTGGTCTTGCTGCAAATGAGTTTTTGGCCTTCCACTGTAAAATCGTATGTTTCATGCATTTATCGAAGTTTGAGGAAGCAATTTCGTTAATTAATAAAAATCCTCAATTCGCTCAGTTGAGTTTTCAATTTAATTTTCTTTAAGACATCTTAATAGCTTAAATTAATTACAGGGATTTAATTTTCGAGAAAGCTTATTGCTATTATCGTGCTAATAAACACGAAGATGCACTTAAAACTATTGAACAAAATGAAGATCCAGATAATTTACGTGTAAAAGAATTGAAAGCGCAAATTTTTTATCGTTTAGAAAAGTTCAATGAGGCTGCACAAGAGTACCAAGAAATTATTAAGAACACCAATGACGATTATGAAGATGAAAGACAAACAAATCTTTGTGCAGCTTTGGTATACGCTGAAGATTCGGTAAAGACGATTATCATGCACTAAAAACAGGTATTTATTTTCTTACTTTTTTTTGTAGACGAATCGAATGGAAGACTTGAGGAGCAACACTTACGAATTGTGCTACAACAAATGTTGCGCGTTAATTGCCAAGGGATTGTACAACGAGGCTGAAAAGAAACTTAAAGAATGCGAAACTTTGTGTCGCGAGTACTTTGAAGAAGATGAAGTTACAGAGGAAGAACTCGATATTGAATTGGCCTTAATTAGGTAATAAAAGAAGTTCCACAAATCGCAAATCGTTAAATATTGATTATTTTCTTTAGGATTCAATTAGCATTTGTCTACCAGAAACAAGGAAGAATTAAAGAAGCGCATCAATTGTATACCTCAAATTTAAAAATCAAACTAGAAGACATTGCCTTGACTGCCGTTGCAAGTAACAACGTTGTCTGCATAAACAAAGATCAAAACATTTTTGATTCAAAAAAGAAAATTAAAGTCGCCTTAAATGAGTCTTTAGTCCATAAACTGCCTTCAAAACAACGCAAATACATCGCTTTGAATAATGCGATATTTAATTATTATATCAATCAAACAGATCAATGCGAAAAAGCGTGTAAATTAATTGAGCAAAATTGGCCGGAATTATTAATGTACACAACTGTATTGAAAGCGTTGAATTTAGTTAAAGCGGAAAAGGTGCAAGACGCCGTTACGTTGTTGAACAATTACAAATGCTCTGATCCCAATGATAAACTCTACATTAAATTCTGCATTGGGCAATTGCATTTGATGCAAGGAGACCGATTGAAAGCGTGCGAAATTTTCGAGAATTTGGGAGAAGCGAGTTATAAGCCAGCAGTTGTTGGTGCTTTAACTACTTTGTACCTTGGATGTGGTAATGAGGAGAAGGCATTGAAGGTCTTCGAGAAGACTGTGGATTTTTATAAGAAGAATAATATTAAGTCGATTGATTTGTCGAGTTTATGGCGCCAAGCAGCCGACTTCCATATAAAGAGTGGCCATTCTCAAGTAGCGGTTAATAGTTTAGAAGAGTTGTTAAAGAACAATAAAGACGATAAGAAAATTGTTGCACAATTAATCATAGCCTGTGCGCAATTTGATAAAGCGAGAGCGTTAAAATTGAGCAAGGATTTACCAACAATAAAAGAACTTTCCACCGGATTAGATATAGATAACTTACAAATATTTAGTTCTAGTGTTAGTTATAAAAGGAGTCCAGCTGTTAAGTCAGATTCTTTGCCAGGGTACGAAGAAAATGCATATTTAAAAAGTGATTTTGAAAATGTTTTTTTGATTTTTAGAACACCTCGGTCTGAAGAATCCCAAAAACGTAAAAGAAAGCAAAGAACTCGAAAGGCGAAGTTCTCTAAAAATCACGATCCAAATGTCGCTCCTGATCCAGAACGTTGGCTTCCAAGATATGAACGATCTGGTTTCAAAAAGAAGAGAGATCGTAGAGCTAAAGAAGTCCTCAAAGGATCACAAGGAACTACTTCCAGTCAAGCTGAGCAATAGTTAGTTGCAAACAAATTAAGTAAGCTTTTTAATTGATGGGTTATTTCTTTTTATTTTCAGCGACTTCTCAAAATACGTTGATGAACAGGATACCAATTCTCCATCGTCAAATGTAGATCCTTCACCAAAAGTAAAAGGAAGTCAATTTCAACAGAAGAAAGGACAACAAAAAAAGAAAAACAAACGTCGATAGAAAATATATTGATGTATTTTGAATTGCAATAAAGAGTTGTTGAATAAAAAATATGATGTGTGTAATTTAATTTTGAATTCATAGTTTATACATATAAGTGATAGATAATAAACTATGATTGTATCATAATTGAGGACGAGTAAATATTTGATGTTGTAAGTAAGGAAAATACGTAAGTAGTAGAAACAAGTTATTGGTTTGATTTATATAAATGAAAGTAAAAAACAAGTATTGATTTTTGAAATTGGAAATAACAATAACAGAATGAAAATAAGTTAATTGGGGGAGTTCTATAAATAACATGATTTCATAAAATGTAACTACATCGTATTACATAATGTAAAGTAACTAGAAGGTAGATATTGATTTAATGCATTAAATAGTAGTCGATGTACAGGTAGTAGCTATGTACACACTGTCTATATACTTATAGGAGAAGTAGCAGGTAAAGGCAGGAGAGAGCATCATCAGGACAGGAGAGAAGCATATACTATTGTATGCGTATATATGTATAGTATAGGGTATAGGTGGTGTACTGGTGTTGGTGGTGGTGGAAGTATTGAGGGTTTTTCAGTTTTCCGGGTGGAAGTAGCTCCATCTCTGCTCAGTGTTGTTGGGAAAAGATGGATTATATAGGGAGTTATTACAATTACAAATGTTGGTGTGTCGTCATCAGCTGTTCGATCTGATGCGCGCGACTGGATAAAATTGGGTACGTCACTAGAAAGAAAATCGGAATGATGTAGAAGTAGATGTAGATTTGCGCATACTCCTAGTATATAATGTTGGCAGGTCGAAGTATCGTTGTGGATCGAGGCTGAGGTTCGCGTACGTTCGTGTTATTCGTGGATGATTTTCCATCTACAGCGCAAAACTAGTAACGATGAAAGTGGGCTGGTGGTTCACTAAGTATAAAGAAGAGTGTATGTGTATGACATAACGAAAGATACGGGGGACACCGTAACCGGCCTTGCATTACAGTGACGTGCACTAATGGGGGAGTTTAGTTTAAGTAGTAATGCGAACATTGGTTTAAGTGCGGTCGAAATACCAGTGAACACCTCAAAAAGTACTACGAACTCAATATTCTATACCACACCTAATACGTCGACAAGTGGAAACGCAACGGAAAATATCCATCAAACGAAGAGCAGTCGATCTACGATGCAAGATGATCTCACTGACAAAGCTGTGGCTGTCAGTGTTAGTGGATCAAATGGGGACGAAATGTCTAGTAATGTTGTCATATCGACTGCATCCTCAGACAAAAACCTAACAGTAACGAAAGAATGTGACACTAGTCCATCCGGAAGTGATCTTACAGATAAATTAAATGAACAGGTGGTTCAAACAACCAAATCGGCGGCATCTTCTTTACCTCCCCTTTTCCATCCTGCAGAGCCCAGTACACCATCGGGAGCACTTTGGTCCACTGCTATAGAGGATGGTTATATGCCTAGTATGACCAATGTGAATGGTGGCCTGGGCTTTCAGAATTTCCCATCTCCCACACAATCCCATCTATTCGGTAATAGTTTGAATCAAAACCAAGTGAACCAAGGAAGGAGGGCGATCACTGCTAGTCATAATTTTCCCCATAACATGGGAAGACAACAATCTAGTCATGCAATTTATAAAGGGTACGGTTCCTGGGCAAATCCAGGACAAAATTGGTCTAGTAATACATCCGTATGGAATCGTGGACGTAGTGTCCCAAATCTAAATCCGATGCAGCAAATGGGAGTTGCTGGTCGAAAACCTAGTCCTACATTTAATCATCAGCAAGTTATATCCCCTGTTAAATTTAGAAGGAGTACATCTTATCCTGGAAAAGGACCTTTTCCTCAACCACCCACTTTTGAAATAACAAATATGGATGAAGCTAGAGAACTACTACCTTACCAGGTAATTTGTGCCACTTGACCTTTTATTAGAGCACACCAAACAATTTGCTCTCTCTCCTTTCCACCTTTTAATATATCATCAAATACTCAACCCATATATACCTATACCTATACCTATATCTTAAACCTACTCCACCTTATACCATGCTAGATCTATCTAGTATTACCTACATGAGCTGTTTTGATTTGGTTTGGTTTGACCTGTTTGTGCTATCACCTGCTAGCTTATTACTTTGTGCTACCCATTTATTTTTGTATTGCTGTTACTTTAGCCCTTTTCTTGATATAAACCACGAATCATTTTGTCGATATTATCTGCTCATTCTTAGCACTGCATACACATATTAAGAAGAGGGTTCAGTGAATGTCCATGTACAACAAACACACATTTTGCACAATTTTTGCCTAATTTTTGAGTTTTTTTAGTTTTGTCGATGTTTTGTAAATGTGATGATTGGATTTTTTGTTGAATAAAATGAAATAGCGTTATATGTTTGTTTTTTATTTTTTTTTTCGCATTTCTTGTTTTGTTATGTGACATAGATATATATATATATAATTGGAAATGCAAAATCCCTTGCTTCATCCCCCCATTTAAAACTAGATTATAAGAGTAAACATTTAATCAGTAGGCATAAAATATTCGTGTACTATTGGATTGGGTGTAAACTACATATTCTTTTTATGAGCCACATGATTATATTGCACCTCGTAAATAACAATTGCTTGGTAACTGTTAGTTAAGTACTATTTGTACAGAAGTTTTTTTGTGGAAAAATAATTGAGTGCTTCAATTATGAGACATTTCTATGTATAGAATGGAAAAATCTATTTTAAAAATGTTGTACCTTATCCAAGTTGAACGAATGCGTCTCATAGCTATTTTTTATTTATATCCCAGATGTACCAAAAAAATTAAAGAATCATATTAGATTTGATGGAGTAATTATTTGTAGGAAATAAAAGTGGTCTAGATGTAGGTAGATATGCATATACACTTAACAGATTATATATCTATATAAAAATGTGTGGAAAATATATAGAAAATGTTCTCATAAATGTGTGGAAGATGTAATGGTGCAGCTAGACAGTCAGGTGAGGTAAGCAACGAGCTGGAAATAGAAATGGCCATGAGTTCATATAGGATAGTCTATATATAAATAAGCAGAGATCTGGTATTCTGAAAAGAGAAAAATCGCTACACTAGCACCCGCCAATTATTTTCTCTATAATTTTTTTTCCTTCAATTCCACAAGTACATCACACTTTCCATGTAAATTTACGCTAGACGGACTTTTAATTACTTAATTTTCCACACATCTCAAAGTTCTTTTCATCTATTTAAGTCACCATTCAGGCACCTGACTGCGACGCAATTATCATCTAAACTGTGCACTTGTATTATTGAACACTTAACGTTCAAGATTCACTTAACAAGAAACTGCTTCTCGTTTTTCATCACATATTATATGCACATATATACTGGATGATTTTCTATGAAAAATCAACTCACAAAAGAGAGAACGTTGTGTTACTTCAAAGCACAAAACAGATCCTCTTCTTTCGATTTTCAACTCCAAAGTGAATTCTGAGCGCTGTTGAAACGAATTTTTTCGATTCACTTTCTTACAGACATTGAATTTAATTAAATAATAGTGACCTACACTGCATATTGTTCTTTTATACAATTGGTACCGTTAGAAAGACGCATTATAAATCGTACAATAGTAAATGTTATGTGAAGTCTCAACACATCAAATATCAATAACCATTATTATTAAACTGGAAAAGGACGCGGTACGGTGAAGTCAAAAGGATAAAGGAAAGAACCTTTTTTGCTCTATAGTTGTAAAGTGTAAATATGAGTTTTTCGTTAAGGTCAAATGATTATTATGTTAATTATATCAATAGTATTATCTTTAAATAATAAAATGCACATTATTTAATCTAATAAAGCAAATAAAGTATTATGTAAGGGTGTATAATGGATACACAAATCAATATTTGGAACATTTACATTAATAGTACATATTTTTAAAAATGCACAGCTTCATGTTAATTTAAAAAGTAGTTAAAGCCAAGGAAAATCGATGAAATTTAGGAGAATAGAATAGGAGCGATCTCAACCCTGGGAAAAGTGGACTGTTTTATTTAAGGATGTTTTTTATATTTTTTTCAGGAACGGTGTGGTGTTGTTAGTGCAAATGGTAGTAGTCCTTTAGAAAATATGAGAGGCTTAGAACACTACTTAAATGATATAATGAGACCACAAACAGATACAACTGATTTAAAAGGTAAGTATTTTCCATATCGCATTACTAATATCTATCCACATGGTGTATGTGTATTTTTTTTTCCTGTTTGTTTCTAATAAACTCTTTTAAATGCGGTTTTATTTGTTTTTCTCAATAAAAGAATACGATTTCAACAAGTTTGTAACATAATATTTAACTTGCAATTGCTTAGAGAAAAATTACTATGCGATTTTAAAACTGAAATTGTTCACACTTGAACACTTGGAAATATATATTTGTTTGTAAATATGCTAAAAATATCAATGGAAAATTGGAAAAATTTTTATGTAAGGTGAAATCAATAAAATTTTATTGAAATTTAAAGTACATGTGGCCAATATAAAATTTTAATTAAAATCACCAAAGGTGACATTGTGTAGCTATATTTAGCTACAGTTTCAAATAATGTTGAAGAACTCGAACGAAAATTGCTCTATATTTATAAATAATCAAAATGAATGATTTTTTTCTCTTAATTGTGTAACTGTGTATTTTGGATAGTTCTATTTTTGTTCGATACATAGGAAAATTCCCGTAGGAAACGATCATTTTATTGACCCATAAACAAAATCAAATGATTTTCTATTGACGAGCAAAGTATCAAATGCGCGCATATTAATGTAACGTTGCCTTATGATTGAAGATGATGAGATTTCGAAGTTTTTATTACGTATTATATTTTTAAAAAGGAAAATAAAAATCATCTCTTCTACCGTTACGCTTTTTATTATTTACTTTATTATTACTTTTCACGTCGTGTTTTTCTCAACTTGAAACAATAATCCGAAATCCCGTGTAGTACACGAGCATTCCTGCATCACATTGTGACGCAAAACGTTTTGCAAAACAACAAAATAAATAAAGGATTTTCATTTAATTCTATCTGTACGTAATTATAATGCAGTTCCTTATAAATAGACGTATTACCTTTTAAAAATAAGACAACACAAGGTGGAAAGGAAGGAAAGCTCGGGCTTTTGGTGTGCGGAGTGGAGTATTCGCATTTGAAATGCGAAAGGCGAAAGCTCTCGCTCCTATCAAAATGAAAGCTTTTATTACTATAATGTGACGGGTGAGTTGTTTTTGACTTTGTCGATAAGAAAAGTAGAAAACATGTTAAAAAAATACATTGAACAACATAAAAAAGTGTTACGTTATTCTATATGCATGTAATAGTGTAAAGAGTAAGGAGAGTAAAAAAAATATAAGTAGAGTAGAGGAAGTGATAATAATTCAAAATGTAATGCGTATTGATCGACAAATGCAAAGTATATCCCAGCTACTAGGTGGAACATATAGAAAGGAGAATAATTGCCTATTAAACGAGAGTATGTTTAAGCTAGTATATATATTCACATAAAATTATAGGGATTATTATAAATAATAATGGCGCTAAATGTAATTTCATTGAAATTATATATGCAAATTTACAGCTGTTTGGTGCAGTATGAGTATGTATTACGTCATGCGCACCAAAACAATTTTGTTACTAGTACGCAGTGTTTTATATTAAAACCGTGGGTTTTGTCCCCCGTTCTCTCTATTTACATGATACTTTACGTTTTCAAGTTTTGAGCAACGCGCTTACGCGGGCCTGCAAGTATCCATACTATAGAGTAGAGACTATATCGTACACCGAATCCGACGATTGGCATACAGAAAATTACAAACACACGAGCCAACGTCACAACACCGAGCACACGACGTGCACTTTTCGAACTTAGACTTTAGTTTTTAGTTCATTTTGCGTGTTTTATATAGAAAGGTGGGTGATTTTGTGTGCGCGCTGACGTTTTCAAAGTGCGCGAGATGTTTAGGGCTTATGGTGCATCCCCTATAGATACAAATTCACCGACAACAAGGTGGATGGGACATACATACAATCCTGTATCGAAAGGTTCGCACAAAACACCAAATACAATTTTTCATCAAATTGCACTATCAATTACGTATATACCACATTTATATATGTATATCAATATAGTTTTTTAATGTACTATTGATAAAACGTCGCTCTGTTTTTCCCCTCATTTCCATGCAATCGTTCAATTAAATTTTATCAACTCTCTTCTCTTAAGTACTTTACTTAGAAGTATTTTTTTGAATTGTGCGCGCATTTGTTACTTAACTCATGTATTTCGGGACTTGAACCAGAATGTTATGTTTTTGAATAATTATTAAAAGTGATTATCACATGACACGAGTTACATTTGTTTTACATACATGCATATATATGATTGCTTTCGTAATTGTATACTATTTATTGATCTCTTTATTCAGAATTATTTAGGCGGATTTGTTTACGGTGCGGAAAAAAATTGATAAAATCCTTTATCTCTGAATGGAAATTTCGAAAAAAAAGTATACAGAGGGTAAATAAACAATGCCAATCCGTCGAATAATAGCACGTTATGCACAAATTTTTTTTATAACTACATACACATAGCGGTTTTCTATAGTTCCTGTAACGCATGCAATAAGCAAATTTTATAATAATAATTGCCGTAAATATGGCAATTTATAAGTGCGCTCCTAAGGAACTTTTTATGTTTTGAAACAGTTAAACGTTTTTTTGTTATTCTGCTTCTCTGTCAAAGTCTAAACCAATTATGGTTGCTGTTTTTCCAAAATTTATAATTTCGAATAATCACAAATAATAGAAAGTGTAACTTGTTTCCGGTTTCATTAAATAATATGCTTTTTTGTCATTGACAAACTCCACATGTACATGCTAGTTATAAATACTAAGTAATATATATTTACAATCAAAAATCTATTTAATAAATATGTTACAATGTTGTACTGAAATAAAAAAACTCCTTAATTTACACTAATTATAATTTTGATTATGTTTGTCGCAATAACACACAGTTGCTCCAATTTTGTTTGATAATTTTTTTTCTGTAAACAAAACATGCTAAATGTTATTAACACAACATCTTATGTAATAGTTTTTGTACAAATAACGTTTTATAACAGACTTGTCACCATATACTTGTTATTAAATATAAACTGCAAATATTGATGCAAAAATATATATGCGATATTAAAATGATGGTACACACATTGTAGCTCCTTCTCAAAACATTATCTGTTTAATTATTTATTTTTTATTACAATATTATTTTAAACAATATACGAAGTTCACTGTAAAATATACTTTAATTGGTACGGTAAACTTCATATCAGCAAAATTATTTTGAACATAAATACATATAATAAACTTCTATTGGATTATATGTAGGTATAAATAATTTATTATACATAGTACAGAGTGTTGTTTATATAATAGTTAATTAAAAGTGCGTTTAAAAATAATCGTTAACTATAATAGAAACTTATATGCCTACAAACTGTCTGTGTATAAGCATTTAGTTTTCCATCCATTGTTTTAGTCTATTTTTCAATTTGTTTTTCAATAATTATGCATACGTAGATTAATGTATATACATTTATATATATATATGCATTTAATTAAGCACACAAAACAATAACAACAACTTAATAAGGATTCCATTTCAAGCATAAACAATAATGTATTCGCCCAAAAAATTCCATATATTGTGACATGTAGACACACACACATTTTAGACAATGCAGAAAACAGTTCATTATAACACTTTTAAAATGTTATTTGTCAATGAAAAAGTTTACAAAATTCAAATCGATTGTGCAAGTGGAAATTATTGCGTTTTTTTGTTATGGACTCAAAGATCATCGTGAAAAAACTCAAAAATGTCTTCTTTTGACTCACATTTTATCACTTGTAGACAAATTTTTATTGATTTATCTCGACAAATAAATATTATATCACATTAAATGGGGGGTCAACCTAGTTTCTATTACATGTGTATTTACGTATATGTTTGTGCGCTCTAAAACCGTATGTATTTATATAAAGCGACTTGGAAAAAATTTTATGTCTCTATTTTAAACACAATTGAGGTCAAATTTTGGCTAACTACTATTTTATATGCAATATATATAGTTAAAGTCGTCGATGTTGCACTGTGTGTGTTGTTACGTAAGCAATTACGTGTTAAAGTGTTTTGTAAAGTTCTTTTTTTCAACTAATTTACATATTATAGATAATGAAATGTGGCGGATTTCTATGCAAGGTGCCACATTATTGTACAAAGTTCATTTGGTACAATTGAGAAGAGGAGAGAGAAAAATATATGAAATGCATCTTGAATTAGGGTCCTATCATATTAAATGAATGGTCTAGAAGCGGAACCGGCCATTGCCCTTGACGGGAAGCGCATTGTGCGTACCGGAAAAGCTTACTTTACAATAATTTGCCTACCAGTGTACATATATAAAATAATGTACATATTACAGTATAGAAGAAGACAGACCTAAACAATCAACAGTGAACAATGTGTGTTAGAAATTTTTATATCAACTACTTAATAAAACATTTATTATCTAGATACGTAAACTAGGTACTGTGCTGTACTAGCTAGGCTAGTGCTCACTTTTAGTGCTGGTACTATGTATGTATTAGCAGGTTTATTGCATAATGGGAAAACGCGCTTTTATTGGACGTGCTCTCGACAATATGACACTTTTGTTTGCCTTTTGCACAATTAATTTTTTGTGTTTTTAGATACTGTTCTTTTCTATCCACTTTCCTATTATAATAAAGTTGTAATCAATTTTGTATATAACTAGAAAAACTGTAGAAACCACAACTTTTGTCAAATTATTACGTTTTCTCTTTAAATACCTTACAAGGAAACGTAAATTGAGTGTAAAAGAATTAAAACATTTACTCATATTGTAAAGGAATTTTTAATTGAAAAATAAAAGTTTCAAACGATTTTTCACGGTAGTTACTTATCTGTTTATAGATTTTTTTACAGATTTGTAATAAGACCACAAGTTGTAAACTAAAAATTTTACAACTTCTAATATCCTACTTACACGGTTATACTGTGTGTACACTGAAAGTTTTATTACAAATAACTGCATACTGCATGTTTTATTGGCAACTATTTTGTCTATTATAAAAGAGTGAAAATTGCGCCCTTATATCAATATTTTCTCATTCGGTTTTGCAATTTTAATAAACCTTAGACAAGCACGTTCCTATAATAAAAGTGTCATTAATTTATCGAAACGACGCTATGCATTTTATACAGATGTTATTGTTCTATATGGTTAATTAATAATGGATAAGTTTCACTTATATTTTATTACCGATATGCCATTCATTGTACGTCAATAAAATATTGGATAAAATTCTTATATTGTGATTTGAGTGAAAAAATAACACTTTTGCAATTACCAATGTTAATTTATGTTAACTTTCATAAAATGAATCTGTATTAAATTTGTTATGTTTCACAAAATCATTCATTTGAAACACAACACATTAATAGAGAGAGAGAATTAAGTTTTATATCGATTTGAATTTGGAATTGTGGTGCTTTTGTGATGGAAGACAATCGGAAATATAAACTGTTTTTTTAGCTGTATACAGAAAAAAAAATTATTTATTGCGATAATTATTATATTATTTTCTATAGTTTTATTTTACCATTAAATTTCACACAACGTAATTCATAATCAATGGCCATGACATAGCTTAATTAAACATATACGAGTACCTACATACTAATAATATTGCAAAATAATATAATTATTGTTTTTCTTCACTATTGTTGTAACCAAATGAAATGATTGTAATCGCCACACGAGGCTTTTTGTATAAAAAATCGATTTTTTCTCACGGGCCATTTTCCCTGAAATGCGCTCTTCGCTTTTTATGTGTTATATGTAAATATTGATAAGCATAATTCAACAACAAGATATTTTGATAAATCCACAAAGCAAATATATACTTGTATTACAGGAAATTGATTCGATTCAAATGATAGTAATATAATAAATCTAGTTTTTATTCCAAGACATTCACCAAACAATCGCTAAACCGTATAGTATATTTTATAAACTTCTCTTGTAGCTGATGGTATATACCAGTTTTTCTGCATGGATTTCATTCTATAATGACATCTGGTTTATTTACAATTGCAGGGGGTGGAAATGTACATGTGACGAACATATTCAACTGATTATTTGAACGGTTTACATTTCTGACGCCTCATTTTTAATTACCACAAGCGCAACGTTTTCAACGTATTTTTCGCCTCTCTCTATATGCGGCATCCTGCTCAGCATCCAATCTATGGATCCTTCTCTGTATATTTTATAAACTATTCAAACGAAATAACAAGAAAAAGAGAAAAAAACGTTTCATTAAAGTGTCATTCAAACTTGCAATATATTAAAATCCCTCGTTGGGAAGTGAAACAAGTACAATGTACACGAATTTCTATAAAGATATACTTGTATATTCGAAATGAGTGTAAAAAGTGTGCAAATTGTGTGGCAAGTGCAAGGACGTGAAACATATGTTGTTGTGGGGATTCCAAAGTATAATACCGATTACAACATAATTAATAACGTGAAAAATATCCTGTTTTATTTTAATTTTTTGATAGTTTTACACATGCGTCGTGTATACGAATAGGGAAAATGCTTTAAATCGATACTGCGATGGTGTGTGTATGTAATGTGTATAAGATTTATTATATAAATAAAATCTCCTACATACAGTATTACAGCGAACTATTACACACAAACCTTATACCTACCTTCGACATATTTGTCCAAATTTATGACTGGTTTTTAATAATACTCAAATGTTAAAGAAAGTTTTTTTCTTAATGTTGTTTAAGACATTTCGTTTCCAAGAAAGTGTACAGAGTTTTGTCTGCAATCAAGCAATAAGAAATTAAAGAGCAATTAATCGTTTTTTTCCTCACATTATAGTAGAAAACATTAATTTTGTACGCTTTAAATCTCTTTTCTATATTAAAATGGATGTATTTTTTCTTTCATTGTTCAAACTTCTACCATCGTATGCATCAAGATATAAAATTAATTATCATATTTATATGAAGTTGAATGCATAATTTATGAGTTCCTTTTTAATTTGGAAATATTACACAATACATAGATATTAAAGTTCTAAAATGAATGTATTTTTCTTTTTTCCAGGGTTTATCAACTGTAATACAAATGCTTTTCAATCACTACAATTACATGGTAAGTTTGATTGTATGTTCAAAGTGGCATATTAAACGGGCAAGTTTTTTCGGCTTTTTGGCTCATTTTTTGTTCTATAAGCTTTTTTTTGGGAGCTTTAAGGGTTGCTTGAGAGTGCGCAGTGTGGAACCCTTCACGATAGGTAGTTAAAGTCGGGCGCGACACAACCCCGTCGAAACATGTGCTAGAATGGGGTCGATGCACTTAAACCACGTGCCCTTTTGAAATTAGGGTAGATTTTGTAAAAATGCGCATGTTCTAAGATACTATTGACAAACATATCTCTCTATCAAATTAATTCATTACGTAATAAATGTTGCACAGAATATTTGGCCAATATTTGAACTTTTATGTATACTAAAAGTCTTAAAAGTCATTTAAGATGCGCATTTGTTGCCTATTGAAATTCTATACTTAACAGCTCAATGAAAAATGGAATATGTCAGTGGCAGATGAGTAATTTATGTAGATTACCGCTTTACCAGACAGTTAATTGGAAGATATTATTTTCATAATAAAATTATTATCAGTTGTGAGCCACCTTTCAATTATGATTTGAGACTTGTATTAAGAGTGTATATTATGCGACCTTTTCCTTTTTCTACAAGTCGATTTCGATTATGTCTATAAAATGTTAGAAAAAAGGCGCACAACCAGTTGTTGCGAGTCAAAAATTATATAAATTACCAAAAAAGAAATTTCTCTATACGTTGTTATGCAACGGTTCGATATATTAATTTTTTACTGAAACAAGTTCATAAAATTTATAGTAATGATATTTATATAATAAAGGGTAACAAAGTTTACCATCCACTGATAGATTGTATAAAAATAATATTGCAATTTTTTATAAGTCTCGCATTTTTCTCGTTTGTAATTGTATTTTTTTCATTTACGTTTTGCCAACAAAATGTAATATAAAATTGATAAAAATTGTTGTTGCTTTGTTAGTCTTATCAACAATTATTCATATTCCCTCGTTAATTAAATTTTACGAGCTTTATGTACGTGTAATCAATAAATGTGTGCAACAATACGTAAAAACCTTGTCTTTGTGTTTAAAATCCGAGTTTTTTTTCGATAAGGAAATTTATTTTCAATTTACGAATTGGGAAAAAGAGACTGGCGCACGCTTGAAATTACGTACAACTTTGCTAGTATATGATAAGGAAAAATTTAAATGTGCTATTATCCTGTTAACAGTAGCACTGCACAGTGCAAGGAGTGCAACGTCCGTTTAAGGACAACGTCCAAGACGTTCGAATTGAACATTACCATTGAGGCACTTTGCCGTCTCTCTCAATGTTTTTTCCAACAAAGTAAAATTAATTTTCGTCTGCTTGCTTTTTTATTTTTAACAATATTTTTTTTGTTTAAAGTAAGTTGTCACTTGACTCTAGTTTATTTGTTATTCAAGATAAGAATATTTCGTACGTTTGTTTGCTTTTTTGGGGCCACACAAGAAATAAAAAAGAATACCGTGTATAAAAATTTATTTTGCGTGATAAAATAAAAAAGTATATATAAGTCATTTCACAGAATTACCAATCAATTATCATCTACTTATATAGAGAGAATCGCTATTAATGGAAACCTTACATTGAATACATTTCGTTATTAGACACTTTAACTATTAATAAAATCACAATCCGTGACTTAAATGCAATTTTATTTTTAATTGTATAAAATTTCTTTTGTGTGTGGTTCTGTTCGCCTATCTTAATAAATATTTATTCGTAAGTTAATATGTCTACGTATCCGAGTTTTTTTAATATCTCATATAGAATCGTAAACGTACGAAATAATGATGGGGTTTATTTGCTAATAATATGTACAAAAACAATTTTAGTTATCTATACATATACTGGATGTGGTATTTTTATTTATAGGAAAATCTCCATACTTTCCAGGACTAGATGATCAGGCTGGCCCTGTACTTCTAGAAGAACCAAGCCATTTAGTTGACAGTACATTAGGTACACAGCCACTAAGTTCACCATCAAGATCTTCGCCCCATTCGCAGGGCTCCGAAGGCGGTGAACGTTTCTCCCGCAAAGTATTCGTCGGTGGCTTGCCACCAGACATTGATGAGGACGAAATAACAGCCAGTTTTAGACGTTTTGGACCACTAGTCGTCGATTGGCCACACAAAGCTGAAAGTAAATCATACTTTCCACCAAAGGGCTACGCGTTCCTCTTGTTTCAAGACGAGACTTCTGTACAAAGTCTCATCGATGCGTGCATAACAGACGAAGATAAATTGTATTTGTGCGTATCGTCGCCTACAATCAAAGATAAACCAGTTCAAATAAGACCATGGAGGCTGTCCGACGCCGATTTCGTACTAGATGCATCAATGCCATTAGATCCTAGAAAAACAGTGTTTGTTGGTGGTGTGCCACGTCCTTTAAAAGCTGGTTAGTAACACTAGTTAGTTGTCCTAATTTAATTATACACTAAATACAAATTGTTTTGTTTTCGTTTTGAATATTATTAGTGGAATTGGCTATGATTATGGATCGACTTTATGGTGGTGTGTGTTATGCTGGCATTGACACAGATCCAGAATTAAAGTATCCAAAGGGAGCTGGACGTGTGGCATTTAGTAATCAACAAAGTTACATAGCTGCAATTAGTGCCAGATTTGTACAATTACAACACGGCGACATTGATAAACGTGTGGAGGTGAAACCGTATGTACTGGATGACCAAATGTGTGACGAATGCCAAGGACAACGTTGCGGTGGCAAATTTGCGCCATTTTTTTGCGCAAACGTTACTTGCTTACAAGTACTAAATCGCATTCATTGCGCACAGTGCATAAAATCTTACTAATCTTTTTGTTTTTTTTCTCTTTTTTTCGCAGTACTACTGTGAGCACTGTTGGGCCACAATCCATTCAAGGCCTGGCAGGGAGTTCCATAAGCCGTTGGTTAAAGAAGGTGCTGACAGACCACGGGCTGTGCCATTCCGTTGGTGTTAACGCAGGAACGCTTAGTACAACGGCCAAAAACACCACCCGTTTTAGCTTATTACCATACCATTTAATGGTGGTGGTGGTCCAGGTTGTTGATTGCATATAGACATAATTATCTAGTAGCAATTATACATATTTAAAGAAAAAATTATACATGTATAACCAAATTTTATCTTCTGTATGGCGCCTGATCTTAGCGAAACGATTCTTCACTGCTACAGCACCAAAATGATGATTTTTATTCAATGATATAATCATTATTATTATAAAGGACTCTTTACCAACATGTTACTAACTAGCCAACGTGCGTTAATATCAGCTTTCATTGCACTTGATTGTTTTTCTTTTTTTTTACTTTTTTTTGTTTTTTTATATACATATATATTATTTAATATCTATTATATAATAGATACTATACATAAATATACAGTTTTAGATGTAGTAAGGTATTTAGATATGATATATAAAAAAAATTGTTTTTATTCTAATATCAAATATTAGGGCTTGTTTATTATTTTTGTTGGTGAGTAACTACTAATAGAATTAAGGTAAAACAATTTACTAAACATGAATAGAATTAAACAATATTAAATACTTATTTAAAAATTATTGTTATTTTCTTTTTGTCTCTTTCGACAGCTATAAAACAAATTAGTATTGTTTAATTTTATTATTATTTAGTAGGTAATATTGTGAGGAATTTCAACCTCGAAATTGTGATTTCTTTTTAACTATATATAAATGTGTTATATTTTATTAAGAAAAATGTACGAGTAGGTATAGGTTTAATAGGATTGTATAGAAAAGTCGAAGCTTTTATTAACGTGCTTGTATAGTGGTGAATATAAGGGTCCGAAGACAATTTGCGTCACCTCTTTTTTTGTTTTAATTCAATGGAAACATTTACATATACGTACTGTCTACATACTAAAATAACTTATTAGTGAAATGAATTTTTAACTTGAACAATTTAAATAATTATTTAGGAAATTCACAAAAAAAAAAGAAAATCATATTATATATTATTAGAGAAATTTGTAGGATATGTTACCTAGAGAAATAATAATTTAGATAAAACTTACTAAACAAAAAAAAATTACGTAAAAAACTATATATGTAATATTATTAAATCAAATAGCAATTGATGGGATTTGTTGAAAAATGAGGTAGCAGAATTGGCGGGGGAAAATGAAAATATACATTATCTACATAGTTTCATATCAAAATAAATAAAGTAACTATAATTACAATTAGCGAAATTGTTAATTTGGGTCAAAAATAAGTGCGAGGTGATAAAAATCTGTCGACAAAAAGCGGCACACATGGCATATAGTGCATTTCGATGAAGGAAGCTGATTCTTGAGCATTTTTGAAATTAATTGAAATGGTGATTCGATTCGAATAAAAACAAATACGTAAAGTTTAGGAATTAGGAGTTTGTTGCAAATATTTTCAACTTGCTATCATAATTTCATTAGAAAAAGCTTCCAACACAAGGAGGTGCTATAGTCAGTAACTTTTCAGGGTATTGTATATACTAGTCTTTATTTTCGCGTCGTTGCTGTGCAGTGAAAATTGTCGCTTGTGGCGACCACTTAGCCCCAAGTACCTGATCGGCCCTGACAACCCAGCATCCTGCAATATTTTTGAAAAAAAATACTAATGAAATAATCAAATCAAGTATATATATAATATATGAAAAAAAATATGGAAAAAATGTGAAAAAAATTTTGAAAACATATAAACATCCTCTGTCCGCTTATTCGTTTAATATGCAAATGAAAGCAAAGAAGCAAAAATTATAATAAGAAAATGTTTGCTCTCGCCTATACCCCTATAACTTGAATTCACCTAATGTCCAAGAACCGCTTCCTGCTTTAGTGTCCGCCAACCACTGTTTGTATCCTATCAACCCTTTATTTTTCATGTGATACCATAGACGTCTTAATGTATTAAAATAAATTGCACGGATATGTATAGAATATTATATATATAGTATCAGCTATTCTAAGACTTTGTATTTTTTAAATTTGAATTTTTATACTAAACTGTTATAAATGGTGATTAGTAAAGTTTGATGTGTGCAATAATCTCGTTGAACTGGTCAGCATAGTTGACTAGTTAACGATCTAGAGTTTTATCTTTAACCGTAATAAAATAATAACTAAAATGTTTCCTAGGTAATTGTGTAAATAGGCCAGGCGACGAGATGACACTAATTATTATGTACCACGATAACGATGGATGCACTACGTAGGAAAATGCCTGATGAAATAATTAACAAAAAAGTTTTTTAAAAATGTTTTTTGGCTCGTCGCTTGAGCGAAACCATCTACAACATGGTACAAATATGTAATGATATGATTTGTAAACATTTACACTCCTTTTTCTACTGTTTGTATATTTGCTCGCCTGCCCTTTGGGGAGTAGAAGATAGTCAAAAAAAACTAAAGATTAAAAAATAAAAACAAGGTGGACGAACGAGAATTTGTATCATATTCTGTAGACCGTTGTAATTTTTATCTAATGATTATATAACTTTTTATCCGTTTATGAGATTTAGAATTGTATGCAATCAGAATATTTCTAAAACTGATTGTATAATTTTCATATTTTTAATATGTAAGCTCTGTATTTATTGGAAAATCTTTAAAGTTGTATATTTTTTACTTTTTATAACTGTTTTGAAACAAGGTTTTTTATTCATTTTTACAATTTCTAATATGAGGGCACAGTAAAAAAGTACAATTACAGACCCTAGTATACACTACTAACGAGTATATGTATGTATCTGTAATTGATTTGAAAAACTATAGCCCGTCAATGGAATTGTTATCGATTATTCAAAAAAAAATGAAAAATATACGGTAACATTTTCATATATGTAGTTACCATTAGTGCAATATATCGGGCTGTGTCTCGGATTGTAGCCCGATTAGGGATAGTCAATTGTTTCAGATTCTTATTGTTGGCTAATGGTCCATCCGGTCTTTTATTCCGTTTTGGCTATTAGCTTTTTGACTAGCACCAAAGTAGGATAAATAATGTATTATTTTTTTTCTTTTATATAATATATATTTTACAAAAAAAATGTTTAATAAATTGTTTTTATATTATTTTATACACTTTTATATGTTTGTTAGTCATTTTGAGGTAAGGTTTGTAAAACTTCAATTGAGAAGTTCCTCATTTAAATATTTTGTTAGATATCAGACTTTTTATGTTTTTTATAAATATTATAAAATGTCAATTTGTGTTTATTTGATAAACTGCTGTTAAACTTCAAATGTTTTCTATTTTCTCCTTTTAAATGCCTCTTTCCATTCCAATTAAATGAGAACCAAGCCAAGTGATTCTTTAAATAAACTCTTTCTAAGAATAACCACTTACTCTTATGCACTATGCATGTTTCTAGAAATTACATTGTTTTCAATTTTTATGACCTATTCTAAACGAGTGTACGCAAACCACACCTAAGTAAAACATCAAATAATTTTATAACTTTTTATTCAAGAGAATTTACTGAATTGAAAAAAATTTATCACAAATTTGCTACATTGAATAATTTAAATTGAAATAAAGCAGTTAATAAAAAATATTAAGAGTTCATTGTAAAAAGAAGATTTACTTTGCATCAGTTTTTCGTTTAAAAAAAATGTCTTGGACATTTAAATGAGCAACTTTTTCCTTTCGTTCAGGCGGCACAGATTGCTGACAGAAACGTTTAAATGCTTCTAATTCTCTCTCCTCTGGATCCATATCATCTTCAATCTCTTTCGGAACAAACACGCTATCTGTAAACAATAATTTTATCAGTTAGACTCAAACAAGTCCAACTCTCTTCCCCAACTACTCACCATATGACCAATCATCTCTGTCTAAATGAAATTTATCATTATTTGATGTTGGAATTATAGACACTTGAGCTGTTTGTGAATTCTTTCCATTATCTACCTCCGTTTTGCTTGTATTCTTATCCACTTTTGTTATTTCAATGCCTGGCAAACCAGACAAAATCTCTTGGGCATTAAACGCTGACATACGTTTCGATTCTGGTGGACTGTACGTGGCTGATGGTATGTCCGGTCCAACAACTGGCTTTAAATCATTCAACATTTGGGAGCCCATGGATGGCGGCGCTCCACTTTGCAATTGATGTTGTAATCTTGAACTTCGAATCGTCACCATACCATTACCACTCGTAAATATCGAAGCAGGAGCACAATGATTGTCGATTGAAGGCACACTAGGAGTGCGATCAATTTCAATCGGTTTTCCTCCCTGTATCGATTGAAATGCTTGAAATATTGGATTCTTCAATGTAATCATTTGTTTGCCATCATTCGGTGTTGCTGGTTTCTTGTTCTTGTTCTTTTTGTTACGTTTACTAACTGAAGCTTGGGTTTTAGATCCGTTTGTTTGTTGAATCAGTTTCTCTGTATCGACAACAATAACACCGGATTTATTAACGTTTATTGTAGAGCCCTGAGATTGATCTTGCAAGTTGCCCGATTTTGAGTTACGATTCGCTAATGGCCCTTCCACTTTTGTTATTGTAATGCCAGGCGGTAAACGAATTGGTAAAGTAATACCACCATCGTCTGATTTAGTTGTCTTCTCGCTTTTCACCTTTTTATTAATATCATTAGACTGTTTTTTATTTTTCTTTGAATTTGACGCGTTTGAGGCGGCATTTGGATCAACAGCTAATGTTACTTTAACATCTTTAGCGATTATATGACTATTGGCTGCAATTGTATTAGGCGGTTGTTGATTTTCTTCACTTTTATTCTTCTTCTTTTTATTGGTACTTTTTTGATTCTCCGGCTGCTTTTGACATTGTGTTTTAACCTTGGAATTTTCCACTTGTTTAACCTCTTCCGGTTTTACAAGAGTGTAAAACAATTTCTCTTGATCAGGATTCGATCCTTTCAAGGTAACTGTTACACTTGGAGCACAACTGCCATTGTCGTAAACTCGTTTTATCGTAACCATCGCCGGTATTGTTTCTTCAATCACTTTCGATTTACTATTTCTCTTTTTTTCTTTCTTTTTATTTTCTCTTGTCAATTTTTCTGCTAACTCTTTAGCCATTCTTTCAGCTGCTTTACGTTTCTCTTCTTCTTGTTTCTTTGCTTCTGCAATCTTACGTTTCTCTTCTTCAATTTTCAATCGTTCTTCCTCTTTTTTAACTCGCTGCCTTGCCTTTTTCGCTGCTTTCTTCTCAGCCAATGCCATTTTATCTGTACTCTTATTCCCTTCTATGTAATTTAAAATGCCACGTATATCTTTGTGATTAATTTTGGCCTTTTCTTGAACTTTCAACACAACAGGGGCAACAGCCGGAGGTTCGGTTTGTGTTGTCGGAGGCACTCTTTCATCAATCTTTAATGTCTGTTTCAATTTCACAATTGTTTCAGCACTTGGAGTCGGTGGATTGATTGCTTTAAGATCTTTAGAACGTTTCTCTCTTCGCTGGTGTAAACGAATTCTTAATCTATCGCGAAGTTCGTTGCTTTTATGACCGTGATTTGGAGCACTCTACAACACAAAAATCATTTTAAGAATAGCATTAAGTAATTCGATTTGAAAAAGAGCAACTTACTGTTCCAAAAACACCACAATATTTACAGTCACACTTTTTTTCCTTGTGATGTTCACAAGTTGAGCGAGGTTTCTTTAGATCAGCCTTCAGATCCTCAATTTTATTACAAGTTACGTCACATTTAGTAGTCTTTACAGGTTCAAGCCTTAAACAAACAATTTGTAAACAGAACAAATCAATTAATAACTGAATTTACATACTTATGGTTTACTTTCTCAGTCGGTTGCGGCTGTATTGCTGGTAGAGTCTGTTGTTTATTCTCACCATTTATTTGTTTGGCATTATCGTAAATCTGTCCACCAAAACTGCCGCTTGGATTAAAAATATCTTTTTTTATTTTCAAAAAATTTCTAACACTCTTCGTTATTGATTGCTTCTCCGATACGCTGCGTTTCTTTAAAAATTTCGTAAATGCCACTCTAGTACGTTCGAGTTCTGCCATTTCGGCCGTTGATAATGTGGGAAACACTTCGTCATCTAAATTCTTTAACGCTCTCTCCGTTTCCAGATCGAGTTGTTCTTGTTCACTTTCAGTTAAACTCATCTCCACTGTTTCAAATCGAATCTGTTCTTCGTCGTCTTCTGGATCAGGATGGAATTCTTTGTATGCTTTCCGAACTGCTTCAAAGTCAACAACGTCAATGTCTTCACTGAAGAACAATTCCATCTCTTCGAAGTCCGGCTTGTCACAGTACGTGCTACATTGTGAAAGATTATCTGGTATATTTTCGAACAGTTCGTCCGCCTTGTCAAGGGAAGTCATTAAAGTCTCATTTAGTTCGTCATTGGGGAGTAAATTTAGATTCAATAAAGCTTGTGATATATCCTCACAACTGTGATCATAATTCCTCAAATTATTCTCGATTACACATGAATCAGTGAAATTATTATCAGATGGAATGTTGTAATTACTGCTGTTGTTATTAATATTATTTGAAGTGTTTTCGTTTATGTTATTTAGAATTGTTTCTGATTTTGGGTCGTTTTGTTTATGTAATTTAACTCTCTCTTCTTCCAGATGGTCTAATATGTGTGTAGCGAACAAATTAACAGGAACAAATTTGTTACAACGATGACAACTAATTGGCCGCGATGTATTCAAGTCTATTGTTTCGTTCGAGTCGAAGGAATACACGTATTTTGTCATTAAACATTGTTCACATGTACAAAGACCATTTTCATCGTAAATGGATCGAGTGTATTGAATACTGGTGTCTCCTATTATATTAAAAACATGATGGTCTAGTTTAGGTCGAATGATACTTCTTTTCCTAAAAAAAGAAAATTGTTTATGTTTGTTCATTAACAGTAATTTGTGCTATTTACTCTTCGTTTCCACGATCAATCCAAAATTCAGTCAATAAAACCTTTTGGTGGGATTCTCTGTTAGCTAATAATTTGCGAGGTTCTGAATCATCTAATATTGCTTGTCCACTAAAATTAAAGCAATTAGAAATTAAAGAAAGTGTTTATACTATATGAGAATTACTTAATTCGTCCAACTCTATCTAATTCCTTATACCAAATATTTTTTAAATCGGAGAATAATCCAATTATGGTTGGAGTATCAGAAGGACTAAAGTTCTTCTAAAATAACAATTGGATTAATAACAGTTTCTATAAATGCATTATTGCGTAACGTACACTATTTAAATTGAAAATTTTACTTTTAATATATCCAGTTTCTATAAAATAATGAATGAAAATACATGTATTAAGATCGATCCATGAAAATGAATAATTCTTTTGTAAAATATCAATAATCTCTTGAAACATGCTGTTAATACTTCTTGCAGCATCAATAAGCGCTTCATAAAAATAAAACATTTCTAAAAGAATACAGTTAAGAATAAGATCTAAATATTTGTATAAGAAATGTTGTCGTACTTGTAATTGATATTCGACCATTCTCACACATTTTACAAAACGTCTTCCTAGCTAATATACAAAACTCCCTCAACAAACCATACACCCTAAATATTAATTGACTTATATCCACCCCCATTAAATTCGATATAATCCTCCTCATTTCTATTAAAAATGCTTCTGGTATATGATCAGATCTCGTGTTTGGCGTAGCACTAATAAAATTTCGATAAACATAATACATAAAATGACGAAGTTCAGACCATTGTTTAAATTCGAATGATTCATTCTGATGAATATTATTTAAAAATTCTATCAACAATTTATGCTCTGGCTTTTTATCGCGTGTGTTGTTAAGTAAAGTTATCAAACTTCTTGATTCATCGCCCTGAAATGCAGCTATTAATAAAAGCTTAAACACAAAATGAAGCACACAATTTTTACCCCAATGATTTTCTTTAAATTTGTTTCAGGATCATCGTATACAGCTTTCAGGAATTCCAACGAGTACGTATTCTTTCTGGTTTGACTTTTCGTTTTTTTACCATTTTCGAATTCATATGCAGCTTTATGGCATGTTCGTTTTATAACTTGTTCAACCAACGTTAATTTCTCATCCATCTCTGTGTAACATAATTCAATAAACACTAAAAATAAATCTATTACCGTTATTAATTGTGTACAATATTCAACAATAATGCAATTTACCTTTATTTCGGTAAAATTAACACACCACAAACTAGCTGCAACCGTGTCAAATGTCAAAATGTGCACGGTTCTAGTTGATGGCTTCGTTCACTATAGATCACTTTCAAAAGCTCACACTTAGGCAAAGCTTTATCAAATATTTAACATAAAATGTAAAAAAATGTACATTTTTCACTGGAACTGATAAGAACAAATATCCATGCACGTATACAATGAAAAATTGTAGGTGTTTTGTTGGAAATTCATTTATTTGTTTGATATTCTTTACACCCAAGTGATCTTAAATAGTCAACCAATAAGCAAGGTAGAGGGGAAAATGAGATTGAGCGCGTATTCAAATACAAGGCTCTTTTTATCGCTCGAAAAACATTAAATTTATTACTTTTATTAAAGGAAAAACAGTATTTTATTAGAAATTTGTTGAACTGACTCACACAATTGTTGTTTTTATTTGTATATTTACGTGTTTATTAGTGAATCAGAAAAGAGCGCTCTTTACATTCAATTTGCAGTAAGACAAGTTGAAAAGTTTATTTATCTATTGAAAAGATGTTTTTTCGGTATATTAATGTTTTATAATGAGGGTTTAGGACTGGAAGGTCCTTATTTCACTGGAATTCAAATTCATGTGCAGAGAAATTGGGCGAATGACAAATTGGATGAAAAAATCGTATATCTAGCTAATAGATAGTATATTGTTGGATTACCAAAGTGGATATACAGGTATACATACGTCAGGTAGGTAGAGGTACGTATCACAGGTAGGTAACGATGAAGCAACAAGCAACATAACAGTGGTACGGTTTGTCATGATGGGTACGTGATTGTTCGTTCCCCTATATTTGTAAAAATTCTAACAAGTATGGGACAGTGACACGATATTTCCGATACAATTGCACATATTGTTTAATAAACGCAATTACCATTTGTAATCTATGGTATAAATCACTTAAAATTATCCGTTTTCAAATAAGTTTTGGAAATTTTTTCGTAGATTTTGTGTAGCTAATACGAGGAAGTGAACATTTCTTTTTTCAAAGTGATAATTAATTTTTATTTAATAATAATGTGTCAGTGAGAAGAAATTGTTTTCAAAAATTTTTTATTGAAAATCGTAAGTTTTATTGTTTCTTTTGAATGAGTAATTAAATAAATGTGTAATATAATATTACAAATAAAAAAACAATATGAATTTTTTGCGGAATATGAGTATAGATTATGCAAAATGTTTAAAAATACACTGTTTAATTTGTTTTTTTTGCAATAAAACAAAAAAGAAGTATAAAAGAGTATTTTTCCATGAGATTTCATTATAGTGAGAGCGTTAAAATATTTTTGTGTCCTTCAATGAATTATTACTGATAGAATAGTGATAGAAATACCAAAGAGATGATATAAATTGTGTATTTTGAATAAAAATCAAGGTATTAATCAAATATATACAGTTTTTTAATATCACAAAAGGTTAAGGTCATAAATATATATTGTTAATTTAATCTTGTTTAGATAGAAATAAAAGAGAGAGAATTAATTAATTTCCTTTTATCCTTTTATATTATATATTGAATAAAAACCTATATATGTATATGTAGATAAGTATGCAAGTATTTTAGATTTATTTGTTTTAGTTGTTACGCGATTCTTAACCCCAATGACAATAATTATTATAATAATAATTAACTTGTGCAACTAGTTTTTACATTCTAGTCTTAAGCCAGTTTGTTCATACTATATTATGTACACTACATAGTCTTCTTTTATTATTTTCTTAGATAGCATCGTGTATATTCTTCTTCTTATTCATAAAGAAATTCATTTCTTTCACACTACGTAGAGTTTTATGTTAAATATTTCACACTTTATTGCACTACAAATTCTAATATGTAAACTGATAGTTAATTAACATTTATATAAAATCCAAGTGCAACTAATATAAGGAAATAAATAAAAATGAACGCTAATAACAAGAGGAATTTATTATATATTACATTATTATTGCAAAGGTATTGATATACCTTTAGAAAATTTCGCTTTCATATCTTGCGGCAATTGATATTATGGAATGTAGTTGTGGAATAGTTGATAGTAGATGTCCTTTATCTTTTTCGTGTCCTACTATTTAAAAATTACACTTATTAACTAGGTCTATTAAGTACTTGACTACATTTTCCAACAACTGTAGAAACTCGAAATCAACTTTTAAAACATTTTACAAGAAAATATCGTGAATTATTAATAATTTTTTCGAATTATTTTACTTGACATATATTTATTATGTTACAAATATATTACATAACAAAAATACCAGCCGTATAACTTTCTACCTCGAGAAAATATTGAATAATCCATCCTCTCCTCTCTATAAACTCATTAATGTTCGTTATATATGTAATTGTATTGCTCATGTGAAACACTTTTTTGCTTAATTTATTTAAAACAAATACTGAGTCTTATTCTTGTGTAGAATTTCTGCACTTAAATAAATGAGACCAAACTCAAAGATCTATTCACACATACACTTATAGATAATCCTATTAACTGTTAATTTACCTCAAATAATACTATATTATTAATTAATTATATTATTGCATATCTATACGTTATTATAATTCCACAAGTTGCGCAATTTGAGATCTCTGTTCTAATTCTATTGTATTGGTATTGTAAAAATAATAAATAAGTAAAAAATGGTATGTGATTGTGGGGAATATACATATATGTGTTAGTATTCTCTTTTTTTCAAAATATAACTGTTATTATTGAAATAAAAGTGCTGGATGAAATAACTTATATTTATTGTTAAGCAAAACACGTTCAAGAGCATAAATTATTATGCCTATGCAATAATAAATAAACAAGTATATAAGTATAAAATACTAAAATGTAAGTAAAATGCACAAACATGTAAGTAATACATTCGAAATTAAAAATTCATTACAAATATTCGTTAGATAGATGTTTTTTTAATATTACCATTTACTTTGATCATTTTACTAACATGGAAATGGAATGAAATCAGAAAAATATTATTGAATGCATATAATAAGGAATTTGTTTAAACTCACATGTACTTAATTAATTTATAATTTGCAACAAAAACTAACTGTACATCTAGAATTTATTTGTTGTTCTTTCGAGTTTATTGCACGATGTATATCTAAATGCGTTTTTGAAATGTTTCTATGAAAACTAAAAGTTCTTTGTTTTTCATACATGTATATGTATGATACAAGCGTCAATGTTGTATACCTTCCATATAATGAGAATTTTATTACTTATATTTGACCGAAATCAATTTCCTGATTGGTATAAAAACTATATATCTTGGCTATACCAAACAGTGGCAATAAAATCTCCTCACCTAGATTGAAAACCAGCTTGTTTTAGTTGAAAATATGTCCAGTTCAAACATGAATTTCTTTTATCTAAACCATATCTAGTTTACGATTTGTACATATTTTTTTAAGGATTACGAAAATCTACTCTATTTTACACATTTTTTTATCACATCCACAAACAGATTGTCTTATTTAAATATTACTTTTACATCCTGTATTAAAGTTCATATTGTAATTATACTCTGAAGAGAAAGAAAAAACAGCCTCTTGCTTCGATTTTTCCTATACATGCACATAAATATACACTTCAATTGTGTTATTAAACAAGTTATTTCAAGGTTGTAATAATTTCTGATAGTACTCAATAATAATAAACAGTTTAATAAGTAAAAACTTTTTTATTTTGTTTCGAAAAATTTACATATTAATATGAAATTCTTTTTCTCTCCTCTCTGTTAGACAATTATTATGCGGTGGTTTCGTAAACAGGACGAAGTGCCGCGTTTACTCAGCTTATCACCACTACGTACAACAGAAACGAATAATGAACAATTAAATAATTTACCAAGAGAAAACGAGTCACCGATAAGAACACCAAAAGCCAATGTTCGACACAGATCTCGTATAGGTAAAGAAATAGAAATTTTCTCTATAGTCCAATATGTAAGTATTAATAAGTGCTATGGTTTATAGACATGACCCCCTCGTCGTGGGCTAGAGGCTATTACGATAAAAATGACACGAATTTGTACAACGTCGAAGAAAGTGTTGTTATAATAGAAAAGTCGGAGAGGAGACGGCACAAGTCACAACCTAGAAATTCCAGCTACGTCGAAAACAGTCACTTAAGAGAGAAACGTAATCCACTTTTGGATAAAGTTAAACATACAAGATTATCGTGTTTTCGATCAAATTCAAATGCGTCTACTTTGAATGAATCACCGTCTTGTAGTGCCAGTCCACCAACTACCTCCTCCTCACCACCACCGCCAACAGCACCCGAAACCGGAGGTGATTTTGAGAATTTCACCTGTGACAAAGTCGATTACAATGAAACGTTAACGAGAGCGTCATGTTTCACCGCAAAATTACGTGCGATGAGTGAGAAATATTTGCAATCTTCAACGAATAAATTTCTTAACAGATTGTACAAGAGTCCCGATCAATTTAATGCACCGGCAACGAGTAAATCGACTAGTAAAAAGATCATTAAGAAACGCAGCTTTTCTTATGGTGCTCTTCCTGATTTGGAAAATTTCCAAAGCATCGCCAATCCAATCTTCCATCAAGAATCAACAACTACAAACTACGAGGAAGACCGTCTGCCTTTAGTCGACAATGAGGATTCTGATAGTGGTATATTGGTGAACGATTCTTCATTTTCCTCTTCCGGATTTGATAGTTCATACTATTCGATAACAAATAATGATTTGTTTGAGGAAAGTGACCGCAATTCTCGAGTAAAGAGTAAAAATAAGCGCGCTTTGTCATTAGATAGAAGAGAATTATACAAAAATACAAAATATCGTGATAATACGATCGACGATTCAAATCTACTGACAACTAATGGTACATTCAATAAAAACGTAATTGTTGTGCGTATTGTTAAACAGACAGAAGACGAGGAACTTGGAATTTACATAACGAAGAGTAAATTAATAGCACATGGTTATATTGTTGCTGAAATTGTTGCAGAAGGTGCAGCAGCGCGAGATAACAGTTTAGTTATTGGAGATGAAATTGTGAGTGTAAATGGCACTCCAATCTCAGGCCTAAATATAACCGAAGCAAAACAATCGCTATGTACAACAACATTGGAGATAGAACTTGTTGTTATACGTTCAACGTACATGACAGAGAGTTCGGTTGATTTTGAAGGTGGAACAACAACATTTAATAATAATCGCCATTCATTAGCCACTAGTCCAACAGCTACGAGTCTACAACAAAGGAGACAGCATTATTTTCAAAAAAATAATACAATACAAGGCAGCTATAATAGAGTATTAAAACGTAATCAAAATAAATCAAGCGAAACACAATCGACAAATCCTGGTGCAATTAATAATAAACCATTGAAAGAGACAAATGCAACGGCAACAACAAATTTCTGCACATTACCGCGACGTCCCTGTTCCAGTATTTGCACATTTCATACGGTGACATTGGAAAAAGGTGTTGGCAAGAAATCGCTCGGTTTCACAATTGTCGGTGGAAGAGATTCACCTAAAGGTGCCCTAGGCATCTTCGTTAAGACTATTATGACTAATGGACAGGCAGCTGAAGATGGACGTTTAAAAGCTGGTAGATTACACAACCTTTCATATTCTATTATTGTTAATAAATAACAAAAAAATTATTCCAATTATGTAGGTGATGAAATTTTAGCAGTTAATGGACAAGTCTGTCACGATGTATCTCATGCAGAAGCAGTATTATTATTTAAGAGTGTTAAATCTGGTTCTATAACGTTGCATATTTGTCGAAGAAAGAAAACGAAAACGATGTAAGAGAATTTAAGAATGTTACAATACTCGCAGATTCTATTTACCTAACTGTTGATATTTTATTGCTCTTTTTTTTCAGGTCGAAAACAAAGTCCTGCAGCAGCATAGCGAAAGAAAATTCATAGTGCGCTTATAGTAATGATTCATATTATTATATTATTTGAATCGTAAAATTCGCAATAAACTTGATGACTCAACTTGTAAATTTAACATTTTCACTTTAACATACATTCAATTTGTACACAGTTGCCAAATACACTAAAAAGTGAACATATTTGCATACGATCTATTTTTCTTTTATTGTACATAATATAAATATATATATTACTAATTACTGGGTATGTGATACAATTTCTAAATAAAAATTTGTACATAATAATAGCTGGTCTCATTTAGAAAAGGAGCATTCAAATTATGGATTGTGTGGGCACATAAATGTGTATTATTGATTTTGAGCGTAGCAGGAGCAGCAGGAGCACGAGAATCGCCTCAATGTACCTTACAGTTTTAATGTAGCCGATCGACGTTTTTCATTTACATCGTCATGGCGGGAATCTCGTCCACGTGTATTTTAAAAACGACCCCTTCAAATTCAATTTGCACCCGCAATAAACGGAAAATCCAACATAAAGCTCGGTTCTCATAATATCAAACTTAAAAGCATTAAATGTTTAAATCACGAAAAGAACGCACTTCAATACGAATTAAAAACAAATATTTTTCTATTTTCACCTTAAATACAAGTTATATTATATATTTTTTATATACGCAATAGAAATTGTATGAATTGTGTAGTAAAGTGTGTGCGCAATGAGCTTTTAAGCACAATTGAGCTTTTTTACATTTTTTATTTTTTATTATGACAGACATTATGTATTAATGTCGATTAAACGCTATTAAATTAATTTTGATTTTCCACTTTCATTGAAAAATTATTATAAACAAATGTGTCAAAATGGAAATGAATTTATTACGGAAACGGTGTCGTATTTGTTCAATAGAAATTAATTCTGGTGTATTTGTTTTCGGTGAAGAGGCGAAGAGAAATTTTCTACAAGCAAAAATACGAAGATATCTTGCATTAACGGTAATTAAAATTCAATAAAACGACAATAAACAAATTTTATTGCAATTCTTTTAGATTTGTGTCGAAGACAAACTGCCTAAAATGATTTGCAAAGAATGTTATGTGCAATTGGAGAGTTTTCATAAATTTGCTACAATGGCATTGAAGAATCAAGAACATATGACGAAATTGTTGTATACAGAAGGAAGACCAGCTGAAAAAAAGTCTTTATTGCACACTTATCTAACCAAAGTTCGTTTTTTTAAAGAGTTTTGTTTTTTTCACAAACACTGTGGTTTTTCCAGGGTGTCATTGAAAAAGAGACCACATCCGATGGGGAAGTGACGGAAATGGAAGTCCGTGTTGACCCAATGATCATTTTGCAATGCTGTGAAGATACCCTCGAGGAAAACTTTCAAGATGAAGAAAATTCCAACGAGACAAAGTCGCTGAGTGAGCGAAAAGTGGGTGTTAGAAGTAAGAAGATCCTGCTGAATATGCAGGAAAACAACCGGGTCCATACTGATGAAGATAAAGAGACTGAAAGCGGAGATAATAATAGCGACGATGATTTAAGAGACGAATTTAAGACAATGTACTCGTGTCCAATTTGTGGCAAAAAGATATCAACGAAGGGAAATCTTAAAGTGCATCTAGAGACGCACAGACCAAAAGGAAAATATGGTTGTGACATTTGTGGAAGAATGTAATAAATAACACATTTAAAATATTAAATACTTTCTTGTCTAATAATAAATTCGAATTTCAGCTTTAAAACGCAATGTAATTTATATCGACATAAAGAGTATCACGGTGGAATTCAATATCCTTGTGGTGTTTGTGGGCGAGTGTATCCAACAAATAGTACATTGCGAGCACATTCCATAACCCATAGCAATTTAAGGCCCCATAAATGCCCATTGTGCGACAAAACGTTCAAACGCAACCAGGATTTAAAGGTAAATGCCATTCGATTTGTATAAGTGGCCTATAAAACGACTCTCTCGTTTTTTATTGTTTTTTTTTCAAGTTCCACATAAACCAGCATACTGGTGCACGTCCATATCAATGTCCATATTGTCCGAAAGCGTTTGCCAGTTCTGGTAATTGCTTTTCCCATCGGAAACGAATGCATCCAGTTGAGGTGGAACGTGACAGGGAAAGGGCTGCGAAAATAATGCGATAATAGTAATTTACTTCCAATTTTAAACCAAACAAATATACAGCCTTCCAAATACCGAATTTAATTCAACAACAAAACAAGGAAGGAGGTTTTGTAAATAAATAATTACTGTATTTATTTATACACATACATATATTAATTATAGATAAACTGTGATGAATTTTGTATACGATATGAATGTATGTTTTCTGTTATTATTTTTATAGCAATAATTTCAAACGATTTTAAAAATTCAGTTTTGAATGTTAACAATGAACTTCTCTATTTCTACATGCATAATTTAGGTATATTATATAATTAGATATGAAAATATTTGGCTGTGTAGTTATACTGATGTGTAATATAAAAAAATAATAAAAAACATGCAAAAAAAATGTAACTAATGTAATTGAATAGGCTGATAAGTTATCAGTATTATATATCTAATTATATGTAAATAAATCTTATTAAATTCTAGTCATTTTATTTTGTTTAACCTATGCGTTAGTTAGTAAAGTAATGAATGCGTTATAGTATTAAAACAACAGTTCGTTTGATTCAAGTTTAACGCACAAACAAAACTATTTACTTCATAAATGGATTTAATTCTCATTTCGTGTCAAGTGTTAGATAAATGTGCAAGCGAACGGTTTCGGTTTCTAGTCTTATAATGTTAAGAAGTTAAACGATTATCATAGTGTGGCCAATTTGATGACCTCTTAGATGTGTTGTATGATCAATATTCCTGCTAGTAAAAGTTTCAATAACAAAATTAGAGGGCTACACAGTAGCAGAACAGAGTCTACACATCGATGACATCATAAAACGCGAAATTTCAAAAAATTAAATCGTATTTGCATTCAATTTGAATTGTTAAAGTTCATCGAAATGGAACAAACGAAAAATATGGGCCAAAACGGTATTATTCAGCCACTGTTAACAGGTAATTGTACCAATTTATTTATTTATTATATATTTATCAAATAGTTGACCGTACGTTTCTCTAAACAAATACACTTTAGATAAACTAAAAATTGTTTATTTACCTTCAAATTTGTTTAAAACTCGTAAGTCTACTTCAAGGTTTAACAAGTTGATATTATAGTGTAAATGACATAATTTTTCTTAATTGATTTAAATGTAAGTTTATGCGAAAAACATATCGCAAATTGAGACCTCCAGTTAGGTAAAATTGGGAACAAAACTGATAGTTCAATATCTCTGTAATGATTTATTTCGTTATAAAAATAAATTATTTTAGATTTATATCAGATTACGATGGCATATGCATATTGGAAATCAGGCAAAATAAGGGATCATGCAGTATTCGATTTATTTTTCCGCAAAAATCCATTCCAAGGTGAATTTACAATATTTGCTGGTCTGGAGGAGTGCTTAAAGTTTTTAGATAAATTTCATTACTCTGTCAGTGGTAAGCGACACAGGAAATGTAATAAAATTACGTGATGATAATTATTTTTTAAATATGTATAGACATTGAGTACTTGAAAGAGACTTTGCCGCACACAATCGAAAATGAATTTTACGACTTTTTAAGCACATTAAGTGCAAAGGATGTGCGTCTATATGCGTTGGCTGAAGGCTCTGTTTGTTTTCCAAGGTAAAAGACAAATCAAAATTTTCATCATCAAATTAATTCCTATCGATTGACTGTGTTTAAGGATACCGTTAATGAGAATTGAAGGGCCCCTAATCGTCGTACAATTACTAGAGACAACATTATTAACACTTGTTAACTATGCCAGGTAAATATTTGAATAAATAATGAGAATCAAGCTGTTTTTTCCCTCTTTTTCCAATCGTTCTAATATTTATAGTTTGATGGCAACTAATGCGGCAAGATATCGCATAGCAGCTGGTAATTTAAAATTGTTTGAATTTGGCTTAAGAAGAGCTCAAGGCCCAGATGGGGGCTTATCGGCATCAAAATATTCTTATATTGGTAAGTTCCATTCGAATAGATAACAATATTTTGGATGAAATACGAATTTTTTCTTTCATTCCAACAATATAACAGCAGCAACTTTGGTACCAGTCTCGAACGGTGTCAAATATTATTCCTAATCAATAGTGTTGAACCCGAAAATTTTAACAGCAAATCAACACTGACTATATTAATACGAAAATTCTCTTCCTGGTACGAAATTGCCCACCTTAATAAAACCCCGCTCAAATGAATTAGCTAATAAGTCAATAATAAAAAAGAAAGTGTTCAATAATAAATGGAATTTGATTCCAGTTGACGGCTTTATATAATCGATTTACTTTAAAGAATTCATTAGTGGTTAAAACGTTTATAATTCGCGTAAAATCAATGGTACTAAGGATTGCACTGTGATTCCTGTTAAAAAAAGTGTTTTTTTTTATTGCAGGTGGATTCGATGGAACGAGCAACGTGTTAGCTGGAAAATTATTTAGCATTCCAGTTAAAGGGACACATGCTCATGCATATATCACATCTTTTAATGGTTTCTCAGAATTACGAAATACATTGTTAAAACCAAAGAGTGGTGGTCCGGCTCGTGATTTATTGGAATTGTCATTGGAATGGCGTAAAAAACTGTTAAATATTTTCAATGTGTTGGTGAACGAAGCGAGCGATGGCGAATTGTCCGCTCTGATATCATTCTCGATTGCATTTCCTGATGGTTTTATGGCATTAGTTGATACATACGATGTTAAGAGGTATTCAACTAGCATGATTGCCAATGTAACTACTACCAACACTCATTCGCATATTGAGTACAGGTAACAAGTCCGGTTATTGTAACATGAAACAAATTATAGGTGCATGCCAATGGGGATATAACAAAAATTTCTTAACAAAAAGTTGCTATATAAGAGGAACTTGTCAATTGTTTACTACCATTTATATATACACCTCCCCCCGGCAGACTGTGACGGACCTGTGCTGGGTATGCGGGCCTATATTCGCTCTGCATTCTACTAAATATGCAAATTTACCAAATTTTCTTCTTTTTTTGCACAATCACTGAGTTTTCAACACCACGAAATGTTTATACAGCATTTAGGTACCTTAAAACGCTAATTAGATGCTTGAAGGGACTGTTTACTAAGCTTTTGCAAATTCACTCTTTAATTATGAGACACACTGAAATTGTTCTAATTTTAGGAGTGGTTTATTGAATTTTTGTGCTGTGGCTTTGGCGTTAAACGATCTTGGTTATCGAGCGATTGGGATTCGTTTGGACAGTGGTGATTTGGCTTATTTATCTAATGTGGCTCGCACTCTTTTCCTTGAGATTAGTGAGAAGTACAATATTCCTTGGTTTGCAAATCTCATGATAATGGCATCGAATGACATAAACGAAGAGACGATTTTAAGTTTGAATGAACAGGGACATAAAATCAATTGTTTCGGTATTGGAACTCATTTGGTGACTTGTCAACGACAGCCAGCTCTTGGATGTGTTTATAAGATGGTCGAATTAAACGATCAGCCGAGGATTAAGTTGAGTCAAGACGTTGGCAAGGTGACAATGCCAGGGAAGAAGGATGTCTATCGATTGTACAGTGAGAGTGGACATGCTTTGGTTGACTTATTGCAAAGATCCAATGAACCACCGCCCGAACCGAACCAGAAAGTGTTGTGCAGACATCCGTTCGAGGAATCGAAAAGGGCGTATGTGATACCGACGAAAGTGGAGCAATTGTTGACATTGTATTGGCAAGATGGACATATTTGTCAACGTTTACCGAATTTACAGGAGATTAAACAACAAGTGACAGATTCGCTAAAGACTTTAAGGTCTGACATCAAAAGAAACTTAAATCCAACACCATTTAAAGTACATAACAATTTTAGATTGAAAGTCTGAGATTATTTACATACATAAATAATTTTTTAGGTCGCCGTTAGTGACAGATTGTATACATTCTTGCACGATATATGGCTGAAAAATGCCCCAATTGGCGAATTATCTTAAATCGCATTCGAAATAAATTGCTCAAATAATGAATTTGCCGTAAATGTTATAAAAGAGCTAGTTTATAGCTTGATAAATAGAGTTTTATTACAAGAAAAAAAGCCACATTTAGTTTACACACAATAGAATTGAACATTTTTTTCCATTGATTACAAAGTGCGAATTGTTTTTTTATTTTTTAAAACAACATACTTAATATATTTTTATTACTAGTAATTAATGTGCTTACAAAAGGCTGTGAATTTATTTACGACAACACAGTTATTACATCTAATAAAAAAATAAGATTATAAATACCACAAGTTAACAATTTTGTGAAAAATGCTGTTCAAGAATTGTTGTTTAGGAAACACCACAATAAACATATATAAATATAGTTTATAAAAATATTTGTTTTATTTCAAGTTCATATACACATGTAGAAATAGGTACATGCAATAGTTATATTAAAAATCCATTACTTTACACCACTTTTACGTGTATTTCGAACTTCAGCAATTATTCTTATCTTACTTCAAAACTCTGCTTAGTGACAAAAGGTTATCAGACTTAATAATAATAATATTTAAACAAAATACATGGTAAAGTACCGCAAATTATCATTTGAAAAATGTTTTCTCAACTTTTCGCATTTTTAATGCTATTCTTTTGTGTTCAGTGTAAGTATCCCATATGAATTAAACTTTTTTATCAGAAATTTTCCAGGTACCATCATCTCTCGCAGTGAATGGGGCGCAAAAGATGTAAGCAAACAATCTTTAGCGGAAAACCCTCCAGGAACCGTCGTCATCCACCATTCAGCAGGTCCAACATGCAATTCTGAAACTGCCTGCAAGAAAATTGTTAAAGACATACAGAATTACCACATAAACACAAAACATTTCAGGGATATTGGATACAATTTCCTTGTTGGAGGTGATGGCAGTGTGTTAGAAGGTCGTGGATGGGGCGCTCATGGGGCGCACGATCCACAATACAATCGAAAGAGTATAGGAATTTGTTTGCTTGGAAATTTTGTCAGTAAGTTATTGAAATATACATATGTTTCAAACTGAAGAAAATTGACGCTTTATCTAGATTCCAGTCCTACGGAAGCGCAGCTGGACGCAGCGAAGGAACTTATAGCTAGTGGAGTTAACCAAGGACAAATCGCACCAAACTACCAACTAATCGGCCATCGGCAAAGTAAAAGGACTGAATGTCCTGGTGAAAAGTTGTACAACATCATCAAAACTTGGCCTCATTACGTTTCGAGTCCATCGTAATATGAATTAATAAATTGTTTAATGAATAAAGACGTTATAAAATGTTGCAATTGGCGCAGTGCGTTTATGTCCTAATTCTAAATCTAAACACCCTAGTCCAGGTGACGTTATTTTATTTATTTACCTTAACTACCGTAATTCGTGGAGCTTTATGTTGCAGATAAATATCGAATAAAATAAAGCATGCGCTAGTACGTTTATATTAAAATGTGGAGTTTTCCCTCTATTCCAATGTTAAATCATTTGAAAAGTTGCCCGCATACAATTTACCTCTAATTAAAAGCAAATGTTTTAATTCCACTGACACATTCGTTTACGTACCCATTTCGATATTCAAATAGTTTATTAATAATGACCAGTTTACCAGATTTAAAATCACCAACTAGTGAAATTGTCCAAGCAAATTACAATAAATTGTCAGACCATATAAGGAGATTAACACCTCAAGGGATACAGTGTAGTGTTTTTTGTGGTGGTGTTAATTGTAAATATGAGAATCCAGAAAATTGGAAAGCGGACAGTTTAGCAATACAAGGAATTTATTCTCATTGGTAAGTTTTAGTGATGCGAATGCATTTATTGTACATTCGCACGCAACTTCAACAGGTTTATTATTATTTGTTTTCATTGAAAAGAGATTTTCGCTATTTTGGCAAAAAATTGCACAAAAGAACTGTTCATACAGTTAGTCGAAAAAGATACTGATTTATTTAAACCTCTAGGATAACGGACGATATTTTAGCGATGGCCCGCCCTAGTACAATGACAATTGTCCAAAAAAATATCATACAACAGTTTGAAAGGTAAAAAAGTGGTTGATTTTTTAAAATGAAAAATCAATTTCTCTTACACATATATCAATTATGTGATATTACTTATTTGTATTTACAGTTTAGGTATCAAATCGATAATAAACTTGCAATGTCCGAAAGAACATGCCAGTTGCGGACATACATTAGAAGAATCTGGCTTCTCTTACGATCCGAATATCTTTATGGAGCACAATAGTAAGTATTGAAAATAAGGAGAAAGGTTTTTCTTTTTTATTAGAAATCGATTTGTTGCGTTCCAACAGTGTGTAGTACGAGTACTAATAATAAATATTGAAAGAGCACATAATTATAATGTAACAATGTATTTGTAACCCATTTTAAAAAAAGGCTGGGCTAAAAATAGGCGCGCAATTTCGCTTTTTATATTGCAATAATAAAGCAGTTCAATTATTCATACTAATAGCATTTTGAAACGAAACACACACCCTACACACGTAGAAAATTGTTAATTGTATGAATATTTATTAAATGCGATAAGGGGTGTTTCACGAAAAAGAATAAACGCGCTCGAAAGGAAAACTGGGTTAAAAGCAGTGCTAGGATAAAGTAGCGCAATTTCGCAAATCAACAAGAAATATTATAGATCATTTTGGATTCAGTACACACGGCTGGGACATAACAAATCGATAATTTAAGTGACAAATATGTGTTACTATTGTTTGTTCTTTAAATAATTCACCTAAAAATGCTTCTTAACATTTGTCAATAAATATAACACCACACATTTACATGAAAATGGTGCACATACATGTACTCGGTGGGAATTGTTAATTATTTTTAATAACCACTTGCGTGTTTATAATAGGTATACTTGTGTAATGAATTGACCATAATTCATTTTCAATTTCTAGTTTATTATTATAATTTCTCATGGAAGGATTATGGGGATGCGACTATTGTTGGACTATTGAATATGGTCAAAGTTTTAGCATTTGCGACAACCGAGGGCCGTGTAGCAGTCCATTGTCATGCGGGTAAATTCGATAACTAATTATATATATTTGAGCATTCTTGTTAAAAGCAATTTCCCCTTATATTGAAAGAAAATCGATACTTTGATATATACATTTTCTTCATATATAAATAGAAAATAATTTTTATTCTATTAATTATGTATTGAATTTTCGTTAAAGGTTTAGGTCGGACAGGGGTATTAATAGCATGCTATTTAGTGTATTCGTTAAGAGTTAGTGCGAATGATGCAATTCGGTATGTCAGATTAAGGAGACCTGGATCAGTACAAACAAGAGGACAAATTTTATGTGTTAGACATTTTGCCCAATTTATACTTCCACAAAGTGTTACGTTTTTTTTAAGGTGTGTATAAACGATCAATCAATTAACAAATAACTAGAAAGTTGAAATTGTTTTATAGAGATATTCTAGGTAAAGATAAGTACATGAACGAGTTCACCCTCCATAGGTTTCTAAAACGACAGAAAGTCGTTCTACACGGTTACGATGAAAGGAACTTTAAATATTTACCGAAAGTAATTATATCGTTAAAGACAACTTCCTATTCAAATTGCATTCTTTTCTAGATTGTGCATTGTATTTGCGAGCGAATTTTGAAACTTTGTGCATGTTGGATAGACGAATTTCCGCCCTCGAATATACCCTATACTGTTGATTTTCTAACAGCTAAAATACATGGCACCATAGCACGCCACGAAAGTACATACAGTATTAGCAGTGCGAATTCCGAATGTAATTAAATCCCCAACGTGAATATGGAATCGTGTTGAATTTCCATTGTCATTTTTTTAGGCTCATTCCTAACCAGCGACTTGGTGAAATCACCGTCTTCTGACGAATTGCTCTCATCCCCCTCGAAAAATCCCTCCGAGAGTGACGATCCAAATGATTCCTTCTCCGAATTGAGCACTTTGGACGGCGACGAACTCAATGAGGAACTATTAATAGAAAATAAGTGCTTTCAAGAATTGGAAACACAGAAAACGTTTATACAAAAACAAAGCGATGAAGAGATTATCGTACAAGATATAAATGTTGTTTTGAACGCTTTCAAAACAGATGTGAGGAAATTCGATATTTTAACAAGGAAAAAAATGAGGCTGTATCAAAATGATATAAATACCTCCCAGCTTGGATGGGTTAAGTTAACATTGGAGACCGATATAAATGTGCTTGTTGGGCTGTTGTTTGAATGGTTGGAAAATCTCAAATTGCCTGTACTCAAAAAAGAGTACTTTGAGCATATTGTCACATTGTACAAGCAAGTGGAGCTCTGTTTGCAGAAATTCGCGGTGGAGGATTGCTATTTGATTGAGTATTTACTGCGGTTTATATCGAAATTGCAGCCAATTAAGAGCGAAGAACAAGAGAATTTATTGAAGCGCTTATTAGCGGCTCTTTCAAAGCAAACTGTTTTAATCGATAACAATTTAATACCGTCAGGTATTAATATTTTAATATTTTTCATGAATCGATTGTTTTCCGTGTTTTTTCTCAAAGTTTTCTCTTCTTTCCGTAGAAAAGGGGTTCAAACGAATCGGTGAAGGCACGTATGGATGTGCGATGAAGTTTCTTCGCACATTCTTCGAGATGGTCGAACATAATCACAGTCAAAACAGCATTTTCAACGTAGAAGACAAGTCGTATGAGAATAATGAGTATGACGTAGAAACTGGAAGCTTCCAAGAATAAAAAAACAGTCCACATGTATTTGTTATCTTATAATTGTATTTTTTTACATGCGTACCGTTATTGATAATGGGAACAAAATAGATCGATTAACATTTAAATTGTTTGTTTATTTCTTTTAATTTGTTGTATATATTATAAAAAACGGACTTTTAAACTTTTGAATTGGGGTCCAACTAGTGCTAGCTATTGGTTCCCGCCGAAACTATGCACTAGACGCAAATGGTTAGTCCACTTTTCAATGGATGGCGCCAAAATGATAGTTGTTTTCTGGGTTTAAATAAAATTTTTCCACTGTTCTGATTGGTGAATGCAACAAGCCCGTCAATTGGCGTCAATTCAGTCAGACCACCGTCGTGCCGTCATTAATTCATAGCAATAAATTGTCATATAAAAGTGTAAAATAGGTAAATTTTTGCCAAACATTTGAGACTGTGAGGCGCGCGAGACACATTTGAACGATAAAAGTGTTTCGATTTGTTTCATATCATCTGTAGTTATTTCATAATAATTCAATTGAATTAATGCAAGAAAATTTTATTAATTTGGTTCTGTGTGTATTGTTTTTGGTGTTGTGCTAATTATTTTAACTCTCTTCCAATTCAATGGCTTATCAACTTGGTGAAAATATGAATACCTATTCAGAAAATCTAACAACCAGCTTGGAAAACAGCAGGTATGTGTCAGTGGAACTTCACCTATATCATGAAAATCATGTTTATCTTGAAATCACAATTAAAATTGGATTTATGTGAAAGCATTTTTCTATGTAGAATTGATATTATGCAATTTTAAAGTATGTCACTTTTTTAAAACAATAATAATGATTAAACCAAGTCAAATATGTTTATGTTACATGAATTTTTTTTATCTAACAGCATTTGTCATTTCAAATATCATAAATGTTTTTATATGTATACAATAATTGAAGTGAAATTTCCAATATATAATCGCCTCGGAAAATGTGAAAACCATTCTTTTACTCTAAAAAAACCCACACTTAAATCTAAATCTAACCTCAAACTCTGTGGCCCTATAAATAAATGTTACGTTCGTCAATAAAAAAAAATTAAAAATTGGAACTGTATAAAGCCGTAGGAGAGTATTTATGTGTGAAATTTGTTTATTTACATACTAAAAATTGGAATTCATTTGACTTCAGTGAAGGTCAAAAATATTTGAACACTTTTTCCGCTCAAGGCGTAGTTTATGTAGTTTTGTATTTTTCTAATACCACATGCATGGGTTAAAATAATAGCAATTTATTTGCAGATACAACGTGAAAGGTGTTAATACCTTTTTTTTCAATTGTAATTAACCACTTGTAAATAACGATTATAGTAAAGTGGTTATTGTTATCTGTTATTCGCACGCATAAATAATAAAATGTTCATGATAAATGTGTGTGCATTTTCGTTCACGAAAATGTTGCTATGGAGACAAATCATTGAATTCCACTTGACTTAAAAATGCAATTTCAATAGTCAATAGGCTAGATAATTAAGGTTTTATTTGAAATCATTCGTTAATAACGTGACATAGATATTTTCATTCGAAATTTCACTTCCGTTTCCTTTTGAAAAAAAAGAACCAACACCAAACACAAATGTGTCTAATTAATAAGCAATAAAATCTATTCTGTTTTCTTTCTTATATTACAGGAACTCTTTGAGACGTATCGCCCGTAATGGTGACACAGAATTCTCGAATCAAAGTATATTGAATGTAATTGAACGTTTTGTTAAAACTGTTAATACAATGGATGAAACAATATTGGTACCGTGCCGTTTAATGGATTTGAAAGTTGGCGATGAAAATGATCCAGCATGTGATCATAAAACAAATACCAGCAACAGTAACACTCCTCATCATCATAATAAAAATAAAAATGAGACCACATGCGTGAAGAAGTTGCTAAATTCAGCTGATTTATTCCACATCTATCATATGTTGAATAGTGTTAAGGATGGCTTGAAATGGGGCCAATTCACTGAAATTGTCGATGAAACGGCAACTGGTACAACAAATTCGACTAGCGGAACCGTTCAACAACCAATTACAACAGCAACAAGTGCTAGTCGAGGTGCTAAGGGACACGTACGTCGCCCATCGACTGTTAGTGTAACATCTACAAACTCGTCGACCTCAATAATAAGTGATACAGAATCAGAGGCTGGTAGCACCAACGAAGCCGATTCTGGAATTGATGAAACTGGACAAGAGGCTGAAGATGATGGCCATTCGAGCACTGATCGAATTGCTAGCAATTTTCGCAAACATTTAGAAGGTTTAACGCAGTCTTTGAAGCAAATGACTGACGTTGCACAGTATTTAACGTACCGCTATCAGCACGATATTGGTGGGCCAGTATGAAAATTAATTCTATATTATATTACAAATGCATATTATTTGTGTAATAGGAGTGTTAATTTTATAAATTACATCAAATTTCTATATTATATACATTTGAACATAGAATTTTTAATGATACTGTGCCTGTATGTATAATCTTTTTGCATATTTTTTTTTAACAAATTTTTTGGTTCTTGAATATTGGCAGAAAGTGATATAAATATTATTTTTAGTGTTTTAGGTTTAATTATATATTTTGTTTGCTCATTGTTTTTTTTTAGATTGAATTATTGTTCTATTTATTTTAGTGAAAGTTATTTATCTTGTATAAAGGAAAAATAATTGAAAAAAAAATTAATAAAAGTAATATATTGTTTAAATGTGTTGCTGATTTCCTCCCAATACAATATAAACAAACACAGTTCCAATAACTTGGAGAATAGTCTAGATTTTAAAACAACGTGAACTTTCCTTTGTTTACATTATTTATTAAACATTCAATGTATATAACTTCTCTTCAATTGTGTAATACACCTTCCTTGTCTTTATTACACTCAAATTGCTGGTTAAGTTTGAAGGTTTCTTCCATGGAAAATAAAAAACAATTATCTACAACAATGTTTGTACGCAATTCAATTTATTGATAAGCATAATATTATTTACTCTTTCTAAAACACTTGACGGGATTCTTTTCGTCCTGTATGCAATGACGATCGCAATTGAAATTAAACTTACTTTATGCACTTATGTACATTCTATATGGAAATAAAAAAAAAATAAATGAAAAAGACGTCAAAATTCGCATCAAACAAACCGTTGTGTATATCATGTAATAATTAATTGTCTAGCACTTACGTAAAATTTATTGTCAATGTGATTTAATTAATTCCCATTTATGTTGTATTGTTTCTCCCATTATATTGTCGATTATGTTAATAATGTTTTGTTTTGATATAAAATAAAAACTTTAGGTGATATCCTGTTTATTGAATTAAAAGTGTATTAACATTTTAATGAGGGTCGACCTTTTTTTTGGGATAATGAAAAATAAGTTACAACTACCTGAATAAAAGTAATATCATTTATTAAAACAATTTTGCTTTGCCATATCTTGAATACACTAAATTATTTTTTAAGAGAAATAATAATTTATGAGTAAGTTGAGAAAACGAAAAAAAAACATTATTTTATGTTTGCTTATTTCTAAAAGACAACATTTAATTAACTAAGAAAGTAAAAAAAACTGATAATTAACTTTGATCCATAAGGAAACAGTCATTGTGAGTAATAGATGAATCTTTTTGTATCGACTCAAATATCGGCAACAAATCCGGTGAAGTTTTTATCTGGTTGACGAATTCATTAAGATGTGGATTCTTATCTATAACCCCAAAATTAATACATTAATTACACAATAAATACTTTGGAAATGATTAAAACTTTTCCATGTAATCATTATCAACGAAAAAACCCACTTACCAGCATCTGGTATATTTAAAAGGGCAGAAACAGCTCGCAATGCTGACCGTTTTAACTCATCCTGTTTTTCATACTCTTGTTTAACGGAATTCGCCTTCACTTTCATCGTACATGTAGCTCTCAATGGTTCAACAAGTCTATCTAATCCTACAAGAATATCTTTAAAAAAAGTTCCATTTTTCAAAAATTATTAATTACTTTGCAAAACGGCACCAGGTGAAATTTGAGCCAATCTAGCGACCATTAAATACGTTAACATTTTTATATCGTAATGATCTTTTAATCCAGATTCGACATGATTTATAAAATCAAATATATCGATACGATCTAAACACGAATCCAATAACGTGTACATGCACTCAAACGCTGCTTTCCTTATATCTAAACCATCATCAACTGTATGCTTAAAGGGGCCCATTTCAACTTCCCTTATCAATTCACGCTAATCCAAAAAGTAACAACTATTAATAAAATACATTAAAAAAAAATCTATAAATTACTTTAACTTTTGTTTCGCTATACAGTTGCGGCAACGTAGTATCCAATAAATCCCTTATCAATGACGGTTTATTATGTGCAGCTGAATTTAATGCAACTAATGCCACACGTCTTACATTCAAATCACTGTCTTGTAACGTGTTCAAAAATTCTCCAATACAATTACGTAATAATGGATCTATAGCAGACGGCTTAAAAAACGATAAAAAAAATTATTATTTATTATCATAAACAAGAGCAGCGGAATGTAGGAATGAATTTTCCAAATCACTTTTAACACAAAAAAACCGTACATTCAACATATGATTAATTAACATAAATTTCGGAAAAAACCCAAAACATAAACCTTGAAATTGGAAAAAACTCCAAAAAAAAAACTAAACAAAACATCTACCTGGTCAGATATTGTGAACTTGATTGCAGTCACAACGGTAGTTCGCATCAATGGTGATGGTGAATTAAGAGAACGTTTTAATTTCGGTAGCAAATTTGCTGGATCAATTAATGTTAATTTGCCTAAACATTCGGCGACCACATTTCTGGTACCTTCTTCATTGCATTCACAATGTTTGTAAAGTTGTTGCCAAATTGCCGATACGAATGGTAACAGTTGCTGTATACCCTCCGGTGTTTGTGACAAACAAGTGATTACCTCTTTTAATGAATGCAATAATAAGTACTGTCTCTTAGGCTGATCTTGGCTCTCTTTCAGTATAAATGGAAGATATTGTTGCAAGTTTCCAATGCATATGCTGCCCAATGCATAACTAGCCGCCGATTTAACTTCTTCAGAGACTGCTGAGAAAGCTTGCAGTATTGCTTGTTTTAAAATTGCGTCTTCAGTTAAATCACTGCGGAAAAAAGGATTTTACAACACCAATATCGAATAAAATTTATTCATTTCGTGATTAATACGTCGTCATATTTTAACCCATATATCAAATATCAATAAATGATAAAATAATACTTGGTTTTGTTTATCTAGAAAAATATAAATCACCACTTAATTGTACTAGTCAACAAAAAAAAACCATTTACTGTAAAGTTCCGCTGTTAAACTATCGTTAATTAAAATTAATATTTGTCTTCTTGCAGTTCGTTAAATAATCACAATTAAGTTACATGCTCTTTCGCAATATATGATAATATTTAATGTTAATTATACAATTAACACTGGAAAAAAATATAAGAAACTCGTTTTTTTTTGTATACATATACGAAGAATATTTACTGTAAAAAATTTTTACCATATGTAATTGTTAAAACCGTACGTTATTTATGAAACATTTACATACATCAATTCCTATTATACAATGTCTCTAAATGGAATTTAAATCGAATAAAGAAATAAATGCTGAACGTTAATTAAAGTATAAAAGTTGTTAAATATTTATCCTTTTACATTGTTTATAATTGGAAGCTTTGAATGTATGTATTTTTATGCAAAGTCATACGATATAAATTAATGTGAAAGCATCAAACATTTTAATTCAAATTATTAATCTGACCTTCGTTAGGTCGTAAGTTTCTTGCAAATTCAAATAGTTAGGTACGTCAATTGTGATAGACAGCAACAATCCTTATATACTTTTATTATATGAAGAAAGTTTATTTCAAACATTCTTCCCGGGAATACAATAAAATTCCTTACTTAATTTTGTTTGTAACTAGTACAAATATTCAAATCAATTCAATAAACTTTATGCATTTTGGTCTTTTGACCTGCCCCTGATTATTCGGAATATTTTCTAGTGTAATTAGATGGAATTTTCATTTGGAAAATTACATGACCTATTATATTCGAATCAAACTTTTGTGGGATTCAATAGAACAGGTTTTTTTACTTATGTAATGTAAAATTTCTTATGTACACATTTTTAATTAGACCCACAACTTTTTCCAGAAAATTCAGAAAAATTTCCTATAATTATTCAATATGTTAAAAGTAAATATTTAACACAAACCATGAACAATTATTGATTTCTTGACTTGCAAATAGAGCTCTCATTTACATATAAACTAATAAACACACAACAATATTCAACAAATTCGTACGTCAATTCGAATTTTAGTAAACAAAACCAATGTTCAAAATGAAAATTAAGGGGTTGTGATTTAAAATATGACGCGGTCATGTTTAAAAATCTATTAAGAATCCTTACATTTCACGTCCAATCTCTCCAACAACAAGCAATGCAAATATCTGCTGTGAATCGCTGGATGCTGTTTGTATATCATAAACAAATTTCTGTACAACAGGCAATGCTTGTAGCTGACATGTGACCGTAATCGCTGCCACACATTTAGCCAACGAATAAAATGCCTGTTTATGTAACGTTGATTGATTCGGTTGTAGATTTGCAATCGGTTGCAAAAGTAACAGCATAACACGCAACAAATATTCATAGGACAAACCAGGCAAATTGCATCGGACCAATGCTTTGAAGAACAACAACATCGATTGCAGTGCGGTGCCTTGAAGTAATGGTGATTTGACTAGTGTTAATATTTGTGGTAATATATTATTCGATATATCTTGCAAGGCTCTTGGATGATGTTCAGCAACCGAACGCAAAATCACTAAAGTCCATTGTGCAATATGCAAATCGGACTCATCTAATAACGGTGGCACTTCAACGATAATATGCTGTAACAGTTCCACACTCATTTGATGATGATAATTCTTAATAAGACAATCAATCAATTGTAATGTGCTCAATTTCAATGCACGTTGATTTTTACGTAAAAATAAACCAAGTATCGGCATCGCTTCACCTAATATAGGCAATTCAATCTTTAATGGAGAGCCAGCGATTTTAATCAATGCTTTAACTGTTGTTAAACGCGTTATTTCATTCCTTAATCTATCCAAGAACAATGGTAAACAGTATGGAAGTTCACGATTTAACTGATCACCCAAATTACAAATCACTTGTCCCATTGTTGAGATCGCTTTTTCTTTAACCTCTTGATCAATGTCCGCTGTTCGTAAACGCACCAAAGTACAGCCGTATATCTCTTTGGTAAATGGTGTAAAATCGAAATCACATTTCATATTCAACGGTCTTATTACTTTAACCAATTCTTGTAAAACATTCAATGCTTCTGCTGTGATCTTATAAAAGCTATCACCAACTGCATTTATTACTGGTGGTAATAAAGTCGGGATGAATGGATGGAAAACAGTCGGTTGATGACTGGTTAATAAACAGTAAATAAACGACAATGAATCGATTTTCATATTGCTGCTGGCATTCTTTTCGCTGAGAGAGAACAAAATGCCTGGTATTAAATCACCAATGTGTCCACTCAAAGCTCCAGGCAACACATTACAAATTTCTTTCAACAATTGGAAGCAATCCTGTCGTGTTTTAATACTTTTCTCTTTCATCTGACCCTGTACACCTTTTACAATCAATTCGATTTGTGATTGTAACAATGACATTGGTGTCTCTTCTTCATCGTCCATCACCATTGCATTTGGATCAATATTAACACTGACAGTTGATTTTGTTTGCTTTAACAATGCTATATAAGCATGGAATATGTCCGACTTGACATTTTCTTCTCTTTCTAATTATTATATAAACTTTTATAATTCTCTTCAATTATCCTCTAAAAAGAAACTTACCTTTAAACCGTGCCACTAAAGCGGGAGACAAAATCTTGTAAAATTCAGGCAGAAGTTCGTGTCTTGTAGAGATAATCGCTTCTAAACACTTGGCAGCTGAACGACGCACTTTCCAACTCATATCATCATCATCGCTGTATTCATCGTTGTCTTCAGTTTCGTCTTCATCTTCGATAAGTTCATTCGAGTCATCAACACACGAATAATCTTCATCGTAGTTGTAGTTTGGATCGTATGTCATGTATTTAAGACATAAATCTGTGATCTAAAAAATAAACAGTAAATAAATTGGAAAAACTTTTAAAACTGTCTCTGTATTACATCACGAATGTTGGGTGTTATTTCTTTGGGACATCTTGTAACGAAACTTTCAAATGCTTGTAAACAGAATTCACGTAATTCATCGTCGTCCACTTTGCTGCATTGCAATATTAATGGCACGAATTTCTCTATGTGCTCTCCGAATTTATGGCCCGATTGCCGACTGTAACCAAGAGAATATTTTAATATAAAGTAAGGATTTTTTAGAGGTGAACTCACCAAACAGCAGCGACACATTGGACGTAAGTACGTATTTGTGAACTGTTATTATCTTTGTAGAGTCCCTCATATAAGTGATCGATTAATTTCGAATATAAACTATTATTACAAGATAGCACTAAATGGCTGCAAGCCGTTATTGTACGTTTACGTACAGCTTGTCTCTGTGAACATAACTGTGGTAATAATGCATTCAATATGGAACCATGAAATGTTTGTAGAACGTTCCCAAAACGTAGAAGAAGATCGGTGACAATGTCCAATGCTTCAAGTTGTACAGAAACATCTTCTTGCTGTAATAGTAAATTTAATAAGTATTTAAGAATAGTTTTGTGTTGAATAACATACACGTTCGATAGCCGTTGTTAAACGTCCGGTGATTTTCTTGCAAATATTACCGGATAAACCGCCTGGAGCTTGTGGAAGTTCAGCAATGACAGTTTTAAGACCAATACTAGATATGTCTCTCAATTGTTCCTTCTCTGAGACCATATTAGTGCACAAAGAGTCGACAATGGTCTCCACTTGGTATTCCTTAACTTTGTTCACAAGAGGCCCTAAGCATTTGACAGCCAGATTTTGAACTTCACCATTCTTGTCTTCCAATAACTTGAGAAGCATCCGTACAACTTTACGTTCGGAATCATCGTCCAATTTGATGCTATCTTTTTGTAATTCCGTCATTAAATCATTAGTTGCCATAAAACGGAAATCCTTATCGGATGATTGCATCTAAAATTTTATATGAAATCAATGTAGAAAAGGGAGAAAAAAGCCATTGCGTATAGAATATTGATGTAACTGACCTTTTCAAGCAGATTTGCTATCTGATATGATACACTAGCCATTTTCGTATTATATGACAAAGTATATAATAATATAGACAAATACAAAATATAGAAGTTAAAAAATAATTGTAATAAAAGATACTTGTCGTACAATTGTTTTTTAGGTTAAGAACGAACCATAATTAAAACGAAGTACGATCGAAGTACTCGAATGTACACTTTTGTGTTTTTTATTAGAATTGTCTTTCGTTAATCACTACAATGTATAGTAATAGTTATTATTAATTATTGTAATAGTTTTATTGAAAAAAATGTATAGTCTTTTAATAATGGCTCACTTTTGCACTCGAACATCTATTGCCAACTACTACACTGACTATTTGCCAATAGCTGATTTTGAAAAATAAACATTTACAGCAAATATTTTGCAATTTATTTCTTAAAAACACTTAGTATATGCGACACAACTTTGTCCAATTCTATTTTTAGGCCGTTTACCACGAATTTCACTTAAAATAAAATTGTTTTCCTAAACGATTTTCAAATTTCCCACAACAATTCGCCTTGTTGTTGTTTGGTTGGTAGTAAATCACGCATTTTCATGTTTGCGATTTGAACTACTGCAACAGTTTTCTGTAATTTCCAATTTTTCCCTCCATTCGTTATTCAAATATTTGAATTCTTTAAATAATTAGTTTTTAATGAAAATTCCTGTTTTTGTTTACCTAATGATAGCCTTTAGCTACTAAAAAATCCCTAAGTAAACTTTCACGGAGACTAACTGATAAACTATTGTTCTAATTGTTGATATTTATTTAATATCAAAAAGACTATTGACAGTTTCGTGTACATACTTTCATATCAGCATCCTAAATTGTACTTTAACTTTAATTGGTTTTAATTTGCGAGGTCGTTGAGGTCTTCAAATTTTCTTATTAAACTATAAACATTTACTGGTGGGAAATGGTGATGAGTAATTAAGAACCATTTATGTCCCTATGTTATATTAAATATATTATTAATATATAATTACTGATAAAACAATGATAAAGTAAAGTTTGTGTCATTTCTTCTGTTAGAACTTATTAACTTTAGTTTACTAGTGCTTCCTCTCTTGATCGTTTTAACCTTTCCTATCTAAAATAATAAATATTTTGATTATATAAAGAAAACCATTGGAATTTATAAATAAAAATAAAACAAACTCCACTTCTCCATCGATCTCTGAATTGTTTTTAATCTATATATTATTATTTAGTGTATCTTAATTCACATTATAGTACCTACACGTACTTATTATTATATCAGTTAAATTCTGTCGCAATTTAGCTTGTTAAATTTTTATTAGTTCTCCAGTTCAAGCTGTGTAGAGTTACAAATTGTATTGATAAGTTCAGTAATGTGATTTTTCACTATTATTCACCACACCATTGTACTAAAATCGATCTATTTTCGATCTACAGAAAAATGGTAAGTATTTAAAAACTTATTAATCATCAATTGTTGTATATTTAATGCACTATCAGCAAACTATTCATTTATTTGCTGATAAAATCACAGAAATATTCACTTTTTCACTTCTAGCATTGAAAATGGAACAAAGATTGATCTTGTGTCTATTATTAAGTGTTTCCATCATTTTGGTCCAGTGCAAAAGCTGCAGTCGCGAGCCAAAATGTAAAGGGACTAAAGTTCATGGTTTAAAAGTGGCTGATTGTTATCGAAGGGAATTCAAACATTTTCCTCAATGTATCTCCGATAGCACCCAAGTACGTTTATTTGTTCATTTTGCGATAACAATTGTTTTTCTCATGATTTTTGGGATTCCAGGTTATCGATTTGTCGTACAATCGAATAAGAAAAATCAAAAAAGACGATTTAAGCCAATATTCAAGTTTACAGATTTTGTACTTATCCGATAACATGGTCTCCAGCATTAATGAAGAAGCTTTTGAGAGTCAAAGCGATCTACAAACCCTCGATTTGTCCATGAACTCTCTACAAAAGGTCCCCGCTGTTATCTTCCATTTACCCTCGTTGAAGAATTTATATTTGGGCCAAAATTTGAATATTAATATTGCTGAGACAATCGAAAATGCAAAACCGATCTCCAGTCCCTTGGCTTATCTGGATATTGGCTTTATGACGGATGAGGAGGCCATCCAGATGCCGGATTTGGGGATAATGCCAGATTTGATAAGATTGAATATAAGTGGAAATGTTTTTCAAGATGTAAATGTAAAACAATTTGCCGGTCTATGTAATTTGAAAACTTTGAATAATTTAAATGTGAGTGCGACTTTTACTTCCGAATGTGATTGTTGGATTTTGAATAATTGGTTAAAAGAGAGAAAAGTGGATTTTAAGCAATTTGAATGTGCCGTATTAAAGACAGGTAAAATCTTCCACAACTCAATGAAGTTTTCCTTGATTTTTCTTTGTTTTTAGCTTGTTTAGAGGAAGATCTCTCCCCTGATAATCTTCGACTTTATGAAACTTGCAAAGAAAGAATTAAACAGAATGAATTAAAAGCGAATGTTAAGAAGATTTCGATTATATCTGGTGTTTGTGGTATTGTTGTGCTTATAATAATTGCGATATTCATATATAAAAGAAAGTATCGTAAACCAAAATCTGGAATTCCATTGATAGTGCAGAAATTCTAAATTACCTACCTATACGTTTTGTTCTCCTGTAGTTTTTATATTTGTATATATTTATTTACTAAACTTTTATTATAATCGATCTGTTTTATTTGAGTTAATTGAAAACTGCCCAACCTAGAATAATTTGTTCAATTGTGGCTTACAAATCACTGGTGAATTGTGTTTTACTCAGTGATGTAGAACCGCGCTAAAATTTGAATTCGTCAGCCATTATGAAAAAGATAACCAGCCATCGCTGTTAGCGCACCAATCAGAAGCAACCACGAAAATTGTTGATGAACATATACCGGTGATATTCTATGTATTCATTGAATTTAAATTAAGCAAAATGTTTAGACTGATTTGTAAGTATAAAATAATCATTTAAATAAACAAATTCTACTCAATTTCTTTATAAATTACCTAGATTTCTTGGTGATAATTGGGTGTTCGTGGGCATTGTATTCACCCACGTCAAATGTTATTGAATTAACGCCGAAAAATTTCGACGACTTAGTGATAAAAAGCGATGAAGTTTGGCTGGTAGAGTTCTATGCCCCTTGGTGCGGACATTGCAAGAATCTGGTACCAGAATACACAAAAGCAGCAAAGGCTTTGAAGGTAAAACTTTGTCAGGTGTACATAACCTCAAAACTCACCCAAATGATCGTTTTTCTCAGGGAATTGCCAAAGTTGGTGCTGTGGATGTCGATGAACACAAATCGATTGCTGGACGTTTCAGTATAAGTGGCTTTCCGACAATAAAAATCTTCGGACATGACAAAAACAAGCCTGAAGACTACAAAGGTGAGAGGTCTGCAAATGCGTTGGCAAATGGAGTCATTTCTGCGATTAAAAGCAAACTACAAGCTAATCTAGGTGTCAGAGGCTCAGACAATTCTCGTTCGGATGAGGTAACACATTAATCCTCATTTAAAAAATCATTACACACTTTCTAAAAATTGTTATTGTCTTCCAGGGTTCCAATTCCAAACACGTCATTGAATTAACTGATGATAACTTCGAGAAAAAGGTTCTAAACTCCGAAGATATGTGGTTGGTTGAGTTCTTTGCCCCATGGTGTGGACACTGCAAAAATTTAGAGCCACATTGGGCAAAAGCAGCCGCTGAATTGAAAGACAAAGTCAAGTTGGGTGCCTTAGATGCGACGGTACATCAACAAATGGCCAGTCGTTACGGTGTTAAAGGATATCCCACAATAAAACTCTTCAAACCCGGCCCGAAAACATCAGATTCAGTTGAAGAATATGATGGAGGGCGTACATCCAGCGATATCGTTGCCTGGGCCATTGATAAACTCGCAGAAAACATTCCAGCACCGGAAATCAACCAAATTACTGATGAGAATTCATTCAAGAAACATTGTGCCGACAAACCATTATGTGTGTTGTCTATTCTACCTCATATATTGGACTGCCAATCGAAATGCCGTAACGATTACATTGATGTACTTACAAAAATGGGCGAGAAATTCAAGAAGAAGATGTGGGGTTGGGTTTGGTCGGAGGCTGGAGCTCAGTCTGACTTAGAAAGTGCTTTGGATTTGGGAGGATTCGGGTACCCAGCTATGACTGTGGTTAATACTAAGAAAATGAAATATTCTACATTGAGAGGATCGTTTTCCAATGAGGGAATTTATGAGTTTTTGAGAGATTTATCGTATGGTAAAGGAAGTTCGGCGACAATTCGCGGTAATGAGTTGCCAAAGATTGTGACAACCGATGCATGGGATGGAAAAGATGGGGAATTGCCTGTTGAGGAGGATATCGATTTGTCTGATGTCAGCTTGGATGACAAAGATGAACTTTAAAGACTAATTTAGAAATTTGATTAAATGTGTTTACTTTTGTACCTAGTAATAATTATCAAGCGTCTTGTAATATAACGTGTCTCCTATTTTCCTTTTTGTAATACCTTAGTTTACATATAAAGATATGTTTCTTAATATAAATATTTTATTTTGGAACGGGTTCATAGCAACACATGGCAGGTGATTCACTTGTGAAACAGTCATTAGATGTAAACATTCAACAATCGCTGAATACTTTCATACGATACACTTTTTTAATCGATTATTTATAGTAAACGTATGCAATTTTCAACAATAAGACTATTGTTAAAGATTGTGAGAAAGAATGCAAGTATTGAACGTCAAAAAGTCTTTTATTCAAATACGATTAACATAAAAAATATTTTAATGTTTATGGCTTAAAGATTCTTTTTTCAATAATCTAATTATTTTCATTCCGAGGTTTCTTTGGTGTTTTCTTTTTTTAACAATTGAACACATTTAATATAATATTGTTAAAGGCACATTAATTTCTTTCTTGTATGTTTATATAAAATATTTAAAAATAATAAAAAAGTTTATAATAAAAAAAACTTCGAAAAGCTTAAACTCTAATAAGTCTTTCAGAAAAACACAACATAAGAAAAGAATTATCACAATATAAAAAAATAATAAAATAATACTTAAAGAACAGTTTAAGATATGTTTTTTTGTTGAGCAAAGGAAAACTTTTGTTGTTTTCCTTAAACATTTTCCATCTTTCTATAGTATAAATCTCTTTCAGATATATATAATTTGCAAACATAAAACAATTTATAGCCATAAAAAAGTGCGAAAAATGTTAATGATACACTTATTATTATAAACCAAGTCTTCCAATTAAGGGCCTTATCGAAATTCATGTTTATTGTTCTGCCTGTGGAATAACATCCCTGTGATTTGGACTTTTTCCCCTTTTAAATTTGTTATTACTTACTGTTTTCAGGCTCAGAATTCGGAGGCGAAGGATCAAAGGACAATCTGCCATCGACGTACCAGAAGAACAGACCAAAATAAACTGAAAAAGCAAGAAAAAACATGAAATTTTTCAATAAAACCATTACTCTTTCACGTACCGAACAAGTTAAGGTAGAACTTCAGAGAGAGTGCCATAACTTTTAAGGGCAAGTGAACTTGTGTTAAGTAAAAAACAAACTGGAAGAACTAAAGCTCTGTAACCACAACCTCTCCCATAAAAAATGCTAACCTAAGTTACTTTTCTATATTATATATGAATACCAACCTTGAGAGCGCTAGTGTTAGGTAACAGCACGCAAGTCAAAAGATATTTTAAACTTTTAACAGTTAAAAACAGCGCCTTTAGAGGGTATATTGGAGCGACCAACCCAAACGGCAGTAGTTCGGTTCTCCTGGCTATTTGAACTAAAACAAATGTTTTTCCCGCAAAAAAAACTTTTGAATTTTAAACGATCAATTTCATACTCAAAACAAGTTTTTATTGACAAATTAAAAACAAATATCTATAAAATTATAAATAACCCCTGAAACATGTTTAAACCGATAAGTCAGTCGATAAATAACCAAATCCCACTAAACCGCAAAATACAAACTTGTTCAATCAATAAATGTATTTAAATAACGAATGGAATAATAGACTTTCTATTTTTTGGATAATTAGGGAATTCCTTCTTGTAGTTACGATGTTTTCCCAATGCCCAAACGGTCATTTGATACATGCCAGCTAAAGCGAATAAACCAGCTGGTAAACATGAGGTCATGATTGTAAAACCAACCCATGAAAGGAACTCATAAGTGTAATTAGGGCAAGAAATATAATTAAATAACTGTGTTAATGGAAAGCTGTTAGGCACAGGAATTTTTCTAACAGTGCTTCCAGCTGGTCGCAAATTTCGCAATAAAAGATGTATGCTTAAATTTCCAATTTCGCCAACCTACAACCGAATTTACTTAACATAGAACTCTTTTTTTTATTTTTTAAGTATTTACCACAAACATTCCTAATCCCAATGCAGTAACAATAGCTGGTGGCGGTGTAAACAAGGGATGATTGACGTGGTACGCTACATACAAAGCGAAACCCCAATAATATCCACAATTTTTAAACAAATTACGCAGGGGCATAGTTCCATGTGAGAATCGATGAACAAACAGTGTTTCCAACACTCGTTTTGCGTAATGAATTGACCAACAGCCTAACGCAATTCTAAAATTAAAGAAACATATTCATTGATTACGTTAAACAATTAATGATTTACATACAAAGCTGTTGTTGAAAATGGCACGTTTTCGTAGGATGAACCATATAATATCCATGGCCTCAAAGCGGCTGCAGCGTACAAAACTAATGGCCCAGTGTATTCCAGAATGAAAACGGTATCCCAACCCATTTGGGGTCCCAAATCTTTAACGAAAATCTTCTTCGTATTACGTACATTTAAATCTTCTGCTGTGACACTGTCTTTCTGGTCTTTGCCCTTTTGTTCAGCTCTTACAGACTGTCTTTCGATGGTCAATTTGGAGATTTTCGCTATTTCTTTCTTGATATCTTTAACAGTTGCATTTTCTCTTATGGAGATCTCTCCTAAGCGTTTATTGCTTGTGGTATACACTTCTACCTGTAATTAATTAATAAATTTGTTGAATCAATTTGGTAAACACATATAAAAACTGAAGAAAAAAATGTATACGTAGTATAACTGTTATAACTTACCTGAAGGACCATTTTTTTCTGTACCTTCTACTACTGTGAATAACGTTAATGTTGATAACGTAATTACCGGATTCTTAATGACTGCACAAAACTGTACTCGTGTGACACTGAAGTATTATGTTAAATGCAGCACTTTAAAGTCAAAATTCAAGGTCTGCATTAATTTTATTTCGATAAGGTGTCAACGCTGGTCAGTTGTGTCAATTACACTAGCTTAAACTATGCAGACCACAAACGTGTACTGGTCAACTACTGTCGAAGATGGTACAGTGACGCTAACGTTGCTCGCTGTTGTCACACAATTTTATTGGTCGATAGCTTAGAATGCTTTAAAACAATTTTATTTATACATTAACGTTTAGAATAGTGTTTAAAGTAATTTACAACAATGTGATTACTATTTAATTATTGTTTTATTAGAAATTTAGTTGAAATAATTAAATGTAAGGTTGGAATTTCTGTAGTTCCAATGTGACCGCTGTCAGTTCGTTAGATCTAATAGAAGTTCCAATGTATTATTTAGAATATTAGAACTACAGCAGGTCTGTGTCATTATCATGTGTTTATGATAATAATAAATACTTTATGTGTTTTCTTTGATAATAACGAAAATAACCAGAAATATTGGTTTATTTCAAGGGGACCAAACTTATTTACCACTCAAAGACATCGGACTCCATGGAAGTGTCTTAAAAACTGGTATTTTTGTATCAATAACGTCCACACGCATTTATATTCAGTCGTACATACATATATTTCTATTTTTTTGTAGATTTACTACAGTATTAATAGTCTAGTACTTAATTCAAGTCGTAAATTCAATTATCTACTACTAACTGCTCAACTATTAAATAATGTGTACACTGTTTTAATTTGACTATTTGAATTTCGATAATTGTCTTAATAAGTTGTAACTTTAGCTCATGTTGCTGTCTTTATATTTTATAGTTTAAAAAAACCTATTTATAATTATGTCATGGAAAGATAATTTAAAGTTTTTCAATAGATTTACTTATGGTGTTGTTACAAATACTGAATCGTTTTTTTACAAGTGAGTAATTAAAAAATAATTCTATCTGCTTTAACATAAAACACGCACCTATTCTATTTTTAGTTTAGGTTTTAAAATTGCCCAAAAACCAATAAAAACCATAGTAATATGCTGGGCTTTAGTATTTGTGTGTGCTTTTGGTTTTTTGCGCTTTCATCAAGAGAAAAACCCTTTAAATTTATGGGTGCCGCCACATACTTCTTTTATAAAAGACTCTGAGTGGTTAATGAACACATTGGAAATGGGTTTTCGTATTCAATCAGTAATCATTAAGTCTGATAATGTTTTATCACCAAAAGTATTAATGCAGGTACATTCCGATAACGATAAATAAAAAAGTTTTCTTATTGAAATTTGCTTGTCCCTGAATGAATACTTTCAAAAAGATAAACGAGTATTCATTTAGCCCTGCAAATCCACTTCCAGTTTGATGTTCTCATAATTTTAGTTAAACACATTACATGACGTGGTGCAGAGTTCAAAAACTGCACACAATATCACATGGAAGGACGTCTGCTTCAAGTAATTCATCATAAATAACTGTTGCTTAAATTTTCTGCATATTTCTGAATGTTGTTTGTTTTAGAATACCCAAATTAAATTCACGATTAATGTCTTTTTTTAATGATCAAGATAATGTCCAAACCTTGCTAGATTCGAGTACAAAAATCAATGCTGCATTGTATTGTAGTTTTGTAGAAACAGTAGGAACTGAATGTCTAGAAAAAAGTATATTAGAATTGTGGAATTTCAATAAGACCATCATTCAATCACTGACTAAAGATGAAATATTATTCGCAATTAATACGTATGACAAAAGGTGAAATGAAATTTTTTTTTAATAAAAGACCGGAAGTTGAATTGTTAAATTGAACTTTCAGTTTTATTTTAAATCGTATCAAAAATTACGAGGATCTTTTGGGGGGAATTGAACGAAATGAAAGTGGGCATATAGTTAGTGCACGTTCATTAACTAATATTTGGTTGGCAAATTTGAATTTCTCTGCTGTTGATATGGACAAAGTCGGAAATGTGGCAGGAACTGCTGACTGGGTACACAAAAAAATCAATCATTAAAGAGAAAACGTTTCTACATTCATGCTTTTAGGCCACTGAAGATGTTTTACAATGGGAACGTGAGGTTTTCTTGAAGGTAGTACAAAGTCAGTCGCAAGAATATAAAAACAACTCATTTTTCTATTCTGCTGGTCGAAGGTACAAATTCTAAAGTCTATAATAGACTTTATTTCATATTCGTAATACCACATATTATTAAATTATGTTAATCATTTTTTTTTTTACATTCTGGAAAGTTTTCAATTTTATTACATTGTTTACAATTACGAAATAGTTTCAGCGACATTAGCGAGAAGACTATGTTCAAAGATATGGACAAACTTATTTTTGGAGTTTTTATAATGATTTTATACGTACAATTAGTTATGTCGAAATTTAATTGTATCGAGAATCGGGTTTGTTAAATTATCCTGCACTTTTTTCAATTTTTTTATTAACATTGAGGGATATTTTCAGATATTATTAGCTTCAGTAGGAATGCTAACAATTGCAATGGCATTTATTGCAGGCTGCGGCTTATGTTCTCTATTAGGTGTATATTATGGTCCTGTACACACTTCTTTGCCCTTCCTTTTAATGGGCTTAGGTTCATTTAATTAAAATCAATCACTAAAAACTTTTACAAAACTAAATAATGTTTCCAGGTGTTGATGATATGCTCGTGATAATTGCATGTTGGGACGATATTCACAGCCATAATAAAAAACAAACTGATTTACCAGATCGTATTGGATTAATGCTTAAACATGCTGGGGTATCAATAACGGTCACTTCAATAACAGATGTGGTTGCATTTATTATTGGATCTTCTACTGTAAATAGATTTTCGAATTTTTATTGTACAAAGTTTCAATTTATTATTTGTAAACAATTGTTCCAGATATTACCTTGTCTTCAATCATTTTGTATATACGCAGCAGTGAGTGTTTTTATGATCTATGTATTTGCAGTAACTTTTTTCACAGCGTGCTTTTGTCTGGATCAAAAACGCTTAGAAAGTAATAGAAATGGTATATTTCCATGGATTCAATATCCATCTGATTATAAAGTGAATAAATGCAGTCAAAAGAATCTTACTAACGCAGTTTTTCATAAAATTTATGACAAAATTATACTAACTAAAGGTGGTAAATTTGTTGTTATGTCAATAACAGCAGTTTGTTTAGTATTTAGTATACAAGGTGCATTAAAATTAGAAAAACATTTTGAACCAACTTGGTTTATACCAAAGGAAACATATTTATCTAAATTTCTTGCTGCGAAAAGAGAGTTTTATCCAAAACAGGGATTTGAAGGTGGACTTTATTTTGGCGCTTTAAATTATACGAAAGAATTTAGAAATATTAAATTCATGTATGATCAATTGGCGAATGAGACTGATAGTGTTACTAATATTTTCTCATGGGTAGATCCATTCAGAGACTACGTTCTAGTCAATTTTAAAGAAGGTTATTTTTAACTAAAATTGAAATTGAAATTTTGTTATGAAAAACATTGTTGTAGATTTATATAATGATGAAATCAGCGAAGAGCGCTTCCACACGTTCTTATCAATGTTTTTATTTAGCACAAAATTTGCCAAATATCAACCAAACTTCCAATTCGAAAGAAAACTTGAATGCGGAGCACCTGCACCAAAGATAATGGTAAAATTTCAAAACAAAAAGTTTGTTTTTATTAACATTTGACTGTTTACAGCTCTCTAGTATTGATTTCAACTTTTATCCATTCACTTTACCCCATGATTTTATTCCCGCCATGCATAAGTTACGTGCTATTGTTGAACATGGAAATTTAACCACAGGAGACCGTTTTTCAACAGTCTGGTCCAAAGTGTTCACTACTTGGTTAACTGATGAAGTTGTTTAACTACAATTTACACTTAAAACATTAATTAAAATTAACTGGTTCTCCTTTCTAGTTGATTGACATTGAAGTTATGCGAAACTTGGAATTGGCACTGTTATGTGTAATGGGCTGTACCATATTATTAGTAGCCGATTTCCAGATATGTTTTTGGATATTTTGTTGTGTTTTGATAACGATGATAAATGTGTGCGGGTTTATGCAACGTTGGGGTTTAACAATAGACTTAGTCACCTGCATTGGACTAGAATTAGCAATAGGTTTATGTGTTGATTATGCAACACATGTCGGTCATACGTTCCTTACTGTACAAAAAGGTGATAGAAGAGAAAGGGCCTTAACTACAGTCACAACCATTGGATCTGCTGTTTTATATGGTGGCTTATCAACATTAATTGGCGTTTTTATGCTCTGCTTATCAGACACCTACACATTTCAGTCATTCTTTAAAGTATTTAACTATATTTCCTGTTTTTAGTGCAGAAAAATTAGAATGATTATTATTTTTAGATATTTTTACTGGTCATTTTATTTGGAATATACCATGGTGTTGTTTTATTGCCTTGCATTCTAAGTATGTTTGGTCCAAAACCATACGAACGGAAAATTGTACCACAATTCGAAACTGAATTGAATTAGTTTAAATAAATTCGACACGTGCTCTGTGTGATAATAATAAAAATTAAGCATCCTATTCTATTGTGTTTCAATTCGAAATAAAATTGGTATCCTTCGTGTTTTATTAAACGCATTCTTTTTGATAAAGGATCGTTGCACTTTCAAAGTGTGTTTACATTTTTGTTAGCATAGTAGCACATTCAAATTTTAAATATCGATCATAACTGGAGTGTAGAAAGAGATTCTGTTCCACCCTACAGCGGTTTCAACAATGTTATATGAAAATTTTTACAACTTTCTCCCACTTATTCATCAGTTACTTGCGTGTGTATATGAAGTTTCTATATACTTTATTTGAAATCTTGACGTGGTGTCGCACAAACGCTAATAGTGTACGATTTACGTACTGAATTATCAACCTTATGCACCGATCGTATAATGTAGAAAATTGCACAACTCCCAACTATATTTTTTTAAATTTAAAAATAATTTCGCCTATCTTCAATTTAATAATAACAATGTGAATTGTGGTGATGGTATACAGAGTGTATTAATTTAGTATATGTTTAAGTTTTGTTCAAAATTGGCTGTTGTTTGTATTCACAGACTGCGTGCCACATTTTGTGCGATTCTCTTCTCGTCCGTTCGTCTGTTCCGTCCGTTTTGTAAGTCTGTGTATGTAGCAATAGGTATAGCGCTATTGCATCAGCAATGGACCAAAGTGAAGAAAAAACATTTGAATTACAAAATGAAGTTGCAAGTAGTGATTTAAAGGCTTTATGGGTGTTTGCTTATGGTTCATTATGTTGGAAACCGGGATTTGAATTCAATAAGGCCATTGCTGGTTCGGTGAGAGGGTACAAAAGAAGATTTTGGCAAGGGAATACTACACATCGAGGGACCGAAGAGAAGGTATACTTTGTAACTTTTTTCAATACAATTTTAGTTTATTTACATTCACGAAAAAACGAGAAAAATAGGTCAATACTATATACATAAATTAAATTTGTCTGACTGATAATAACAACATTTGTTTGTTTATGTTATAAGTAAGTTTTTTTTAGCATTAAACTACCTTGTCTGATCAAATAAGTCTGTCTGATAGTAAATTGTACAAATTTTTTGCGAATTCCTATTCTTAGATTAAAATTCAAGGTAATTGAATTTTAATTTCCTTTAATTTGAACATTTCTTCCTGCTTTCTTTTAATTTGAAATTATAAAGTTTTTTTGAAACAAACGCGCAAAAATTGCCGTATTGGGTTGGTAAACTTTTAAAATTTAGTTCGAACGTGTAGCTATTTATAAAATTTTTACATTCAAACACACGTATTGACCTTCATTAATTTCGTAGTTATTTATTTCACTTAATTAGACAGTTTTCCCTTTGTATAATCATATTTTCTTTTTCTTTTTCAGCCAGGCAGAGTTGCTACACTTGTCGAAGATAGTGAGGTAAGATTGTTTTTTAAATAATCACTGAGATTATAATATTAAATTTGAATAACTGCTAAAAAGGTCGGAATTTGAATAAGACACGTTGGAATAATTAATACGAAATTTGTTTATTACATATTAATATTGAAGCTGTAAAATTGTTTTGAAATTTGTTGAATAAATAAAATCCCGCACGAAATGGAAAAATTTTGCGCGTGTGTGTCACGTACTGTATACATGACTTTAATTGTATTCTAAATGTGTTATATTTATATCTCCTTAAACAAGTAACATCTTTTTTTTATACACAGTGAGAAAATTGGCCATGATATTTAATTTTAAATGGTTAATCTATAATGAAATGTAATGTATCACACACGAGAAGACCGAATTTATAAGCAAATGATTCCTTAACCTTCAGTTTCAAAGACGCATCAGAATCGGAATAGCATCACAGCCTTTCAATGTATTTTTAAGCTAGAACTGAATATATATAAAACTGTAAAACATATGTCATTTTTTGCACAGTTATTAGATAAGTTTCAATAAAAAAATGTTATCGGTTAACCAGAAAGTAAATTATATTTCACTGTTATTCAATACTTGCAAATTTTAAGCATACATAGACAGAATAAACTTTCCCATTCCGTATTTCCAATGAATCCATATCTGTACTAATTAATATAAAATGCTCTTCTAATTAATCAATTAAAATGTTAAATGATTTGGTTTTAGGGCATAGTTCATGGTATAGCGTTTGCTGTAAGTGGTGAAGCGGCAATACCATATCTATCTAAAAGAGAATGTGAAATGGGTGGATATATAACGCAATTTACAACATTTTACTCGACGAATTTTAGTGAATCATTTCAAGTATTACTTTATATTGCCACACCGAAAAACCCTTTATGGCTGGGCGAAAACAAATTAGAGGAGATTGCAAAACAAATTGTCGATTGCAATGGCGAGAGTGGACACAACGTTGAATATGTTTTACGATTGGCGAATTTTATGAGGGAGCATTTTCCACGTGAATGTGATAACCATTTGTATACATTAGAAAAAGAGATATTAAATATTGTGGAACAGAGTAAAATGTGCATGAAAACGATTATGGGCAGCGGTGAAGGGTGTGTTAAATTTGTTAAAAGGACTACACCAAATAGAAATCAACCAAATAGACAAGACCAAGAACCCGAACGAATTGAATCGTTTGAACACACTACTAGAGTACAAGAAAAACAATTGCGTTGCTTGAATATTTAAATACTCATTAAATCGTGCTCGTCGTTTACCGAATCATTTTAAAATCAAGAGTATTGTCGTATTTATGGATGTACAAAAAAAATTATTAATTTCAAGCTAAATTATCTTTGAAGACTGTTATAAAACTAATTATGTAAGAAACGCATAAAGGTATTTTTTATACATTTTATGTAATTTTTTTACAAAATGTTACTGTGATTTTATCAACTACTAACTAACTCTCATTTGTTTATATATAAAAACATTTTATTTCCATACAGTATTCGGGTTTTATTTAAATCGCCCTTAATATCAAATCATAGTATAAAACTGCATTACAAATAATTCGATTAAAAAAATGATATTGATTAATTAGTCTTATTGTAGATAAAATTATAAAAATCCGATAAATTAATGCGAATTCATCCTTGATAATTGCGATAGCCCATGTCGCGTTCAATAAAACTTCTACTTCGTAATTGTTGAGTTGGTTGGACTACATTCGGTTGTCCATTTTGAGGTTCCATCATAATTCCTTCAAATATAATGTTCTTAGATTGCTGATTGTAGATGAAAAATAGGAAAGGATGATCTGCGATTATTGGTAGTGCAGTGTTGCCCATTAAAGGTACAATAACGACGCCGCTAGCTGCTGCTGCAACAGTTCCAAACTCATCCACCTCAATTTTCGTTTTATGAACGATATTGTCAACTTTAATTCTTTCATTACTTGTTAACATCCCAGATAGATTTGCATTTGGTCCGAAGAGTTCCCGAATTTTGAGCTAAAAAAATTAAATCAAATACATGAACATATTGATGCAGAAATTTACTTACAGGAATCAAATATGGAGATACGTGGCTGGAGAATTCCATTTGGAACTTAGGTATTTCTAACAGTAAATCGTTTGGCTGTAAACTATTCACTAATTCGGTAAAACGAATATGTTGAATGTCCTTTGTTAATATATTAATTCCATTATTATTTACTGGCAACAAAATTAACATTGAATATTTCTCCTGCAAAGCAAAATTATTATTTATTTACTTAGACACACGGACATAAGATTTACCTGATAAGGTAATTCAATAGCATGTGCATTCAGGTATTCAATGTAGTTGTAATTAAATGTATCCTGTATTTGCATTAAAGGAGTAGTAATACAGCCTTTTGATATAGTATTAAAACATTTTGGTTTTGTATATTTCGCATCAAATGCTTTCAGCCACTTTCCTTTGAAGTACAACGCATTGGCTAACAGTAAATGCGTATCTTGCGTGATTGTACCTTCGTTAACCAAATCTCTAATTGCGCCATGCGTTGCATTGCTCACCCACGAATTGATAGCTAAAGCAGCAGCTTTTGGATTTTTGAAATCAACGAAATTGACATCACTTTTATAGTAGTTTTCTAGAGTATTACGATATTCGGGTTTGATTTTTATTTGATTCGATACAAAGATTCTGTTAGAGGACTGTAGATTTGTGTTTGCTGATTTATCCTAGAGGAAACATGATAAAATTTTTGTACAAACAGTATTTTTGGTCAGGTCTTACGTTTAAATCAAACAAAAGTTTGGACAAGACATCACGTAAGCTCAGATCACTCATATTATCAATACGCAAAGCATTGCCGATTTCTTGTGCTGTTAGTCCTTTGGCCCCTTCGAGAATCATTGCTAAAGTTGTTTTAATGCTGGCTGGTGAAATGAAAACGTTGCCATGAATCTCACTAAATTCCTAAAATGTTTGCAATCATAAATATGGTAAATAAAAATAGTTCACTGCGTTAGTACTTGTAGCAACTCTAAATCGAAGTAATTAAAACGATTTGGGATTGTTGTTTCTGTATTAAAACCATTGCCTTGAGGTTGAAGACTTACAGGATTCAAATTCATTCCTTGTCCAAAAGCAACTACAATGAAAAACAACAATAAACTTTAAAGCAAGAAATTCTGTTCTGCAAATGATTGTACAGATTTTCTTTTTATATTCTTTCTTATTAATTCAATTAATTCAGTATGTAATTTTACCTGTAAGCAAAGACAACGAACATAGTATTATAAACATCACGATAGTTCTTTCACATATAAAAATATTCAAACACATATACCTACTACTTAGACATAAGCTGAATGAATCAGTTAAATTATATCTAATGCTAACAGTTAAAAACGCTTACAAATAATGTAAAATTGTTCAACCTTGGAATTACCAGCAGGTTCGGCCAATGTAAATCGATCTATGCAATACCTACATTACATTTGCAATACGCATCATTTCTGAATTCCCCATTGTAATCTAAAAATTCTTTTATTCTATACAACAGGGAGATATCAACATTAAAATTGCTGTTATTATTACGCTTTAATCTAATAATTATCACTTTAAAGTGGAACGAGTCGTATAAAGTTTAAAAAACTATCAAGTGCAAAAACATAGTTTCTTTTTTATTAAAAAAAAAACTCTACAAATATTGGTAAACAACCAATCAACTTCCTAAACATTTACCTAAAGTTTCTATTGTGACATATCATAAAATCAAGTTAAATTGTATTCGTACCTGGTGATGGTGGCGGCGGTGGTACGTCAGTGCCGAAACGTGATGGTAAAACATTCAGTTCTAATGGATTTTCAATTTTGCCAACAAATAGAATTGTGCCATTTGTTTGTTCTTCAATGAAGAACATAAATGGATGTGTTGCATTGAAAATGTAATCAGCATCACCGAATTTATTATTAATTATAATATCTGTTAAGGAATTTATGATTATTTATAAATAACGAATTGTTTTCCATTTATTACCGGTTGCAGCATATACAACGCTGCCTTCTTCGTCCAATTCAATTCCACTCTTTTGCATAATATCAGACACAACGAGTCGTTTCAATTGTGATGAATTACCTCGTGCAATGCCAGGAAAACTGGCTGTATTTTGAAACATTTGTCGAAGACCGTATTCTTCTAAGACTTCTGTAAACTTGGCTTGGTAATTAAACCGGAATTTTGGAATATTTACCTCCACAAAATTCGGTTCCATGTACATCAAATTTCGTTGTAAAGAGGAAATACTGATTTTCTTAATTAAATCGTTCAATCCTCCCCGAGAATTCGGCAGTACGATAAACATATTATATCGGTTACCCTGTAGAAATCCAAAATTTAAAGAAAATCTTATTTTTTATTTCAATCGTTTAATTACTTTGTATGGCAATCTGAGAATTTTTGCTTCTAAGTCTATTGATTCGTGATAGTAAAACTTATCACTAGTCATCATGTAAGGAACAGTAACCATTTCATCAGCAGATATATAAAATTTCCCGTAACGTGTTTGATTTTTTGGAAACTGATGTCTCCAGGTGCCTTTGAAGTACACTGCATTTGTAATTAACATCACAGAATCTTTAACATCCTCTAAAATTTGAATAAAGCAAATTTGTTAAAGTGATATTCAAAAATTTTTCAATATAAATAACCTGGATTAACTAAATTATGTATTTTTCCATTTGTCACTTTATCAATCCATGCATTCACTGATTGACTAGCATTTAAAGCATTAGAAAAGTCCGTTCGTTCAATTTCTGTATGATAATCGTACAGTGTTTTAGATCTATACTTTTGTTGTGGAACTAATTGTGAGTCTAAGAATATTCTTGAACCTATATTTAGTAAATATTCACGATTTGCTGAGGTGTACTAAAAATAACTATTGATTATAAATGATTTTTTTAATTATACAAGACTGAGAGTATTTGCCTCTAGCGCGTTTATGATATTCCTGTATTTTTCGCGCAATTGAGACTTTTCAGCAAATTGCAAAACAGTTTGAAATTCTTGTTCTGTGGATCCGCTAGAACCTTCGTAAAGTAAAGCTAGCGCAATTTTTAAACTAATTGGCGATATAAGAACATTGCGACTTCTCGGTGCGAATGACTGAAAAGGCAAACATTTTCAATCAAAATCAAATTATTGTTAGTAAATTTATGGATTTACTTTCAGTAATTGCCAATCAAAGGAATCTGACCAGTTTTTTGCTGGTTTATACATATCCATGTCCTGAATCATTGATTGAATTGCATCAATTTCATTTGATATGCATGATGATATCAGTCCACCTACAAGATAAAATTTGAGCTTTGTTGAGCTTAATGTTAATATGGAAAGCAACAAATTTAATAAAGCACTTTTGGTTACTTTACCTATAAGAAGAGCTTGAAGAAGCATTATAGCTTTTTCTTTAACAATAACAAATTACAACGCGCACTAATTTAAAACCATACACAAACAATATTATATGCAACGTCAGTAGCTTTCATTAAAACTATTTTGGAAACTGAACGATGTTTTCGAACGGAAATCACAAAAAGAATATTATCGTTAATGTGTTGATAATTTATCGTCAAATATTATTGACCTACAACATATTTATTTATTATATTGCGATGGACATTGAGTATTTGTATGAAATTTAACAAAGAATGAGGTTCTTTTATTAAGTGGAAAGCACCAAGGAATGTATTATCAAAACTGGTATACAATATGAAGAATCTTGTTGTAGTGGTCGAAGAGTGGAACGTCATAGGGAATCCCTGACCTTTTGTCCAGTTTTTTAATGTCCTTTTTTTAATTAACTTAATAGGCAACCAAACAATTAGCAAAATCTTTATCGCTTCTAATTCCTGGTATGTTATAAATAAGGTAGTTCAATTAAGAGACATTGAACTCTCCTAATTGACTTCTAATTAGTGCATTTTTGATTTATAACGTCACTATTATTGATGTTCTTTTTGAATTGTTTTTCATGGGTTCATTTAAGTAATACGAAGAATGCAAAATACAAGCACGAATATCCCTCTTTCTATACCATTATGTACACTATTATGTACTTTCATATGACCGATCAATAAACATAAGGCCGCGTTCAGAAATTAACTATAGGACATTTCACCGTAGTTTACAGTCAGAACTCCTCCTACTTTTACTGACTTTTTACTCAGGTAAAATTTTCATGTCCAGAAAATTTGAAAACACATAATTCTCTGTAAGTCCGAATATATTTGACTTTAGATATTAGTTTAAAATGAAAAATATACGATTTTCTTATATAGAAAAATCCTATTAATTGCAATATAACATGTAGTTAACTTCTTAGTTGCTGTCTATAGAAATTTCGGCTGGGTGATTTGACCGTCCATTTTAGGAAGGATCATTGGCTGTTGCAAAATTGGGAGGAGTCTTCAACTGTAAACCGTTTTGAAATGTACAATAAAACATATTTTATCATATTTTTATTATTTCAAACCGTTTCTTAAAAAATATCCTTATTTTAACTGGGAATTTTGATATTTAACATCATTTATCTCAAAATTCCCAAACAAAATCCCAATCCAAATTCAGCCGTTAAACTTAAACTGTCAACTAAACCTAACCACAATTCTCGGGTCCCATTAATTTACAAGTAGAAAGAAATGTGTTTATTTAAACAAATATAACACATAAGTAAATCACATTTTAATTTGCATTTAAATGGCGTCTAGTGGTTTAACCAAGACTGTGGCAAATAGAAAGACTGTCCTGTAAAGTAACTATTACTTAAAAGCCCAACATTTCGCAATAAACAATTTATTCTAAATGTCTATAATGAATTCATGACAAAGTTTTCACAAAATAGTCATTGAAAATGATTACAATTCGTTGGAAATTCCAAAGTATACCAAAGACTATATAGTAAGTAAAACTAGAAAGTGTTTCGTTCAAAATTCAGTAATTATTTTGTTTTAGTAACACATTTAAAGCATTCCTTCAAAAATGTCGCATTATATTTCGCTCATTAACTTACAACCATTTTACCGATCAAAGTTACTGTGCCGATGTGTGTATGGAGCCAATGTTTTGGTTTGTCGATAACTTTACACATGCAATTGGGCCTGTAAGAAATTCAAATTTCCTAGTCAAAACAGTCTCAATTTGAATTTTTTTTACAGTTATTTGTAATTGCTGTTATTGGTTTAACCGCTTCTGTGGTGTGTATAGCCTATTGGATTGGTTTGCCATACTGGTGGCATAAGAATCTTTACATGTGCATTATACTCGTTATAATAGGGCACTGGCTACTTATTAACATAATATTTCATTACTATATGGCAGTGGTCACACCACCAGGATATCCCCCACAAGTACTTCAAACTCAAATTGTTTTCCTGGAAATTTCAATGCGGTTTTTTTTATAGGGTGAACTAATTACTGAGGCTGTTAGTATCTGTAAGAAGTGTATTTCCCCAAAACCGCCGAGAACACACCATTGTTCCGTGTGTAATAGATGTATTCTCAAAATGGACCATCACTGTCGTATCCTTTTTTCAATGATGAAATAATATTTTGGATTTTTTTTTGTATAATTTTCTTAGACAAATTTTATAGCGTGGTTGAATAATTGTGTAGGCTACAGAAACCACAGATATTTCTTCCTTTATATGGTATACACTGTGATCGGTGTATTTTTCGTAATTCTATGTGGTTTCGAAATTGCTTATACAGCAATTATGTTAACAAATGAAGAGATAGACGAGCCTGAGTTAGAGGGACATCCTGTTAAGTTCAATAAAACAGGAGCTCTTATTCCTGTGGTAAAAAAATCATATTAATAAGAAAACATTTTAATTTTTTGGCCACTTTTAGACCGACGCTTTGTATGTAAATAATTTACTCGAAGACGATGACGATCTCCAAGAACATGAAATTATTAGTCCTTGGAGACGACGTGCTATTATTTATATGGCTTTAATAAATTGCGGTTAGTTATTTGCCATTAAAATAAACAAACATTAAAAAAAATATTTATTAGGGGTTTTTGTGGCTTTGGGTGTACTATGTTTATGGCATGGTAAATTAATTGGCAGAGGTGAAACAAGCATCGAGGCAAATATAAATAAAGCGGAGACAAAACGCCTAGCTGAATTACGACGTGTTTATATGAATCCTTATAATTTTGGCTCGAAAAAAAATTGGCGCATCTTTTTAGGGCTAGTACGTGGCAGGTATTTCGTATAGATGTTTAACAAATAAAACAACAAAATGAACACAACATATTTTTAGAACGTTCTTCCGGCACGTTATTCTTCCATCTCCACACGAGCCTATAGGCGATGGACTAACTTGGCATACAATACACGATGACAATGTGGACGAATGGCCGTAACACTGTGAATTCTAGTCACTTTTTTCTATAACGTTCTCAAGTGTTCTAATGTGATTTATTTTTTTAAATGTTTCTTTCAATTTTGCAAGAACAAATAAAAGTCTTCTATAAGAAATAAGATTAATTTTATTTAGTACTTCGTCAATATAATAAAAAAAATAATGATTAAAAAATTGATAAACAACCATAATACTTTAAATCACCATATAGTGCTTTCTATCCAATCTATATATTCTGAGACTCTTGTGTAAACTGCTGGCGTATTCACTTGCCCACAGGACTTTCCGAACGATGTGACGCCAACCACGTGGAACTTGCATGAATTGCGTTTCTCTGTAATAACTATTGGACCACCTGAGTCGCCCTGAAAAATACTTCATTAAATCTACAATGACGTTTTTTTATAAATCATACTTGACACGTGTCTTTGCCTCCTTTCAATTCACCAGCGCACATCATCTTCGAAGTGATGCCCTGTGGATAGGCGGTCGCTGTGCCATATGCACGTTGACACACACTGTTATCATACAGATTTAATTTCACTCTCATAAGAACAGTATTTGATTCAGTTGTCGCAAAATCTGTCTTGCCCCAACCAGTGGCGATAGCTGCAGTATCACCTAACTGTGCTTTCGTATTCAAACATGCTGGACGTATGAACTTCGTGAAGGATACTCTTCTGATTAATTTCAATAAGGCGATATCGTGATACTTTATGTTGTATCGCCATTGAGGATGGGGAATTGTTTCTTCTACAAGATAATCAGCATCTTCTGAACCGTCATCTGTTGAGGATAAATCCAAATCGCCTAAACGGACGGATGTTGGAACCTCGCTTTGAAAGGAGTTTTTTAATAAACCAGGATCTTCGGTTAATTTCTGATATACTCACTTTTCTCTGTAAATAGTGCAATGAGCTGCTGTTAAAACAAATCTTTCGCTAATTAATGTTCCTCCACAACGAAATACTAATCCGTTGTCGGAAGTGTTATGGTAAATAGCTGCCTAAAAAGAAGTGTTCTGAATTATGATTTTCGTCCTTTTTAGGGAGCTCTTTCTTACCATATAAGGAAATTGTCCAGGTTGTGCTGCCTTTCCACCAACAATTAACGCTACACTTATGTAAGTACATTTTTCGATTTTGTAATTTTGCGGATCGGGAATAGCGATAAGTGGATTGATTTGAAGATTACTGGTCACTTGTTTATTGTACTCTTCGCATTCTAAAATTGATCGAAAATTTAATGAAACTAAAAAATGGAAAAGTCTTTGATCCTCAACTTTCTTCGCTTTTGCGACGATTTTGAACAGGTCTGTCCGATTCAGAGCTTTCAGGAAATCGTATTGCATCCTCGTTATTATTTAATAAAACATTCGGTTTAACGAACCCTTCCTCGCAACATATAATTGGGGTTTCCTCCAAGTATCCACAGAGTGTAGGTCTTATACCCCTTTTGGCCTCCTCTTCAGCAATAAAGCAGGATAATTTACATACTCCACTAGCACCTGTTGTTCGTATTGTACAGCTTTGTCCAACTAAAAAATGCATACAACATCTTCACAACTTTTGTATTATGTTGCTAAACAGGTCTGATATGATAAATAAATCATCATATTTATCTTATTGACGTAAGGACCGCGTAACGATTTTAGCTAACAAAAAAAATTGTCTGATTTTATTCAACTTTTAATTTCTCTCATTTACAATTAATTTGTAGATATAGCAATATTGCTACTAGTTTTAATTGAGACTAATTTTCATTTATACCTATAAACGATCTTTTTAATCGTTTTTACGACTAACATTGGCATTTAAATTTAAACCTTGACTTGTGAAGAACACAAATAATCCACAAAAAATCTACTAATTTCAACATAATTAGTTATATATTATTGAAAAATGAAAAAATTCCTTTTAAACCCATGTGGAAAAATTTTCTGTTGTATTTTATAATTGAAATTATGACTTTAATCAACGCAGAACTTGGTACAATTTCGTAACTTACCTTGTGAATTAACGTATGAAAATGTTATAATTACTAAAAAACTGGTGAAAATATTTGTATAAGACATTTTCATTAAGAACTTTTACACCAAATTCACAACACTAACATCGTTTCAGTTGCGCTGGTATAACTATTAAGAGTATGTGTTTTTCTTATGGTATATAAAATGTAAATAAAGCTGGATTTACCAGAAGCCATGGGCGTCGCTTAACCTGTTTTAGAAAATATTATTTTCCTTTTGTGAAATGATTATGAATGTACATTTTGTTCTTAAAATGAAAGTAATGAAATGACAATACGTCCATTGAATTAAAATTAGTCTTCAATAACTATTGTCTTTCTGGTATTTATTATATAGAAAATACATCGTATCATTTTGCGGTAAGAATTACCTAATAAAATCTATTTAGTGCGTAATTACATTAATTATATATGCAGCTGTAATCTGTTATTACAATTGTGTGCGATTCTACATTTATTCCCATGATTTGCATATACCTAATAGTGTAGGAAACAGCTGGACCAAATGGGAAACTCGATAAAATGACCAAAACTGAATTCGTTAAACAAATACTATTCCAGTAAATGCGCCTTTATTTGTTCAACAATTCGAATATTAACTGTATTTTTATTGCCATGTATTGTTCAAACATATATTTTTAGCATATTTACGTTTGACTCTGCATTACAAATTCTGTTCCACATTCTCTTGCATATAATAATAAAATATTCGAATTTGCGGTTTTTCTATGACAAATACTTGAATAATTCATGAATAAATTTTATTAATTCGTTATTTTCTATCATTCAATCATCATTTCTGAATATGTAATGATTTTGTTTATTCGCAACGCCACTGCGTTAAAGCTATTACTTACAATCAATTAAATAACTTGGTAATTTACCTTTTTCTTAATTACTCTGGCCCACCTACACATCAAAGTGCAGGTAAGGAAAACTTTTCTTAAAAAAAAAAACAAAGTAATTATTACCTACATGAATTCAAGACGAATGGTAATTTCAAATCAATTATAATTATTTAATAAGGTAAATAGTCATTTAATGGGTTATCTGGAAAAGACCATAAAAATGATTTTAGTTGGAAGATTTCTGAACATACTCAAAATTCTTGATGCCATCTTTCATTCAATTTACGAACCAAATATAGCTCCAACGAAACATCCAAATCAACGCACACACATCTGTTTGCCGTGTTGGAATTATTCAAAAACGAAAGTACCAGACGTGGCCAACAAACAGTTTGAGTGTAGTGCAATTTCTGAATTATTAGTAATTAAGTAACCGTCAGTAAATCATCATCATGGCACGTTCTTTGAGTTTGCTTGCAATTTTTGCCTTAATTTCCACCGCATTTTCCTCATCTTGCAAAAGTCCTCAAGTAACCTCCAAATCCTTCACCACACAAGACGCTACAATTGTCGCAAATATCGGTTTTATCGCGGAATTCAACGTGAAATGCACATCTGGTTCTTTAACGAACTTGTATGCAGAACTTAATGGTAACGTGGTGCCAGTTTCATCAGTTGGAGACAATAATTATCAAGTAAGGCATCTTTTTATTATTTTCAATTACAATTACTAATAGTATGTACATTTTTAGATCAGTTGGACAGAGGATGTGAAAACTGCACGAAGTGGTGACAAACAGATCCGTATCTTCGACGAAGAAGGCAATACTTTACTCAGGAAAGCAATTAGAGCCGATGAGGACACTTCATCTGTACCTTCAATCTTCTCAGTCACTTTAAGTCATCCAGGTGCCTACAATGGACCGTGGTTGAACAGTGAATTTGTTGCTGCTGTTATTTCCTTTGTTGTTGCATACTTTGCAATTGCATCGAGATCAAAAGTTCTTTCATAATTAGTTGTTCAAATTGGAATTGTTAATTTATTACCAAAATTTTTCTAAATAAAGTTCTCCAAGTTTAATAAATATTGTCAATTTACTTTTGTGAAAGGGTTAACTAGCACGATAAATTGATTTTGGACGTGTCTATGGGAATCGAATTAGTTAATACCTTAAAACCTTCCAATCATTGATATTTTTAAGAGCTTTAAAAGTTAAGTCTTTTTTGAGGATTATAGTTACTGCGCATTCGCCAAATTTTAAACTCAGATACTTAGAAAAATGGACTTAATTTTTGTTAAACTAATTATGAAATTATAGATACATATTTAAATAAGATGTTTTAATACAACAATCTAATCTAATATGTATGTAGGTGTCTTATATTTAAACATTGGCCGATAGACATCTATTTATCGAGACTGAAACTCAACACTATATAAGAATTGTTGTCATTTACGTAAAAATTACATTTTGGTCACCTCTCTAAAAGAGGTCTACACATGTCTCTTTTAATAAAATTCAATTTAAATTGACGATTATAATTGAAGAGAGTATATGTATAAAACGTTATCAGTTTATCAAACAAGATATTGGTTTAATGATTTTGTGTCTACAAAATAATTATTAAGTAAATATTTTTGACATAATATGAAATTGAAAATAATTACATGTAGTTTAGAGACATCATCCTATACGATTATTTGGGATTTTAAACATAATTAACGAAATGAGATATGGAATATACACACACGTGGGCGATTGTAATTAAAGTTTAATTGAATGTAGGCGTATCTACATGTTTTGGTATAAATCCCCGAAATAACAATTAACAAATTTGCAGGAGATGAGCAAAAGAAAAATGGTCACATTTAAACAACTATAAACCTAGACCTTCATAATATGTAATTAAGTGGATGTTAAATGATCAGATAATTAAGTACACCGAAAAGATTTACAGGCATTAATCCTTTGTGTAATATTGTTATTGTTGGGAGAAAGGATCCTAATATATTCGAAGGTGCAGCACTCAGCAGCAACAGCATATATGTATATACAAGACCATAAAATCTTTCGAAAGGGTTGCTCTTTTTTCATTTTCTAAAAAAAAATATTGAAGGTATATATAAGTTTGTTTTCTTTTTTAAATAGCCAAGTATATACACTTGTATGTAAGCATGATCGTGGCTAATGCATCTACCTGCTCACCTTGCAATGACATTGAATAGAACTTAGCGTTGTCTGCACTTTATGTAGAAATTTATTACTTATTGTGTTTGATATAAGTATAATTAAAGAATAATTCCTCCCTCGACTATGTAGGTCAGTGCGATGCATATAACAAAGTTGACCTTGATCAGCCACTAGGAAGAGTGCATTTATAGATGTACGTTTCAAGTTCTGGACGTCGCGACATTATAGGGGCCATCATTCCACCACCTGTCTCTTACAAACAACTATACTATACTATGTCCAATACCACTATACTATATACTATATGTATAGTGTGCATACAATATATATATGTACATATAAACGCATTTATACATAGATATTTGCATAAATAACTCACTTACCTAATACTTAATATTCAATTGGATTTTTTATCATTTGGTCAATGTTGGAAATGCAAAAAAGGACTGCAACTTGCACTTGTACCAAGTTAATTTGTATTATTCAATAATATTATTTAACCATTAACCTTCACAAAATTATATCACTTTTGTATATGAAATGATGCATTGACAAGAAAAGGAGAGATCGTGGAGGAGGACCAGTTGTCAGTATTGTATAGAGAAAAAGGACACCAACAAAAAGACAATGTCACAATAATTATATATAATTTTTTTTTCTCCATTTAAACGAAACGAGTTTTAAATTCAGCAACTCAATTAAAAATCACTTCTAATAAAAAATGAACGATTTCCTATTAAAAATGAAATTATATAACATTATTTTACATATGTGTGCGTCTGTTATATGAGAATTGTGCCAAAGAGTACTCCGTTGAATATAATGCTTAGTTAAGCTATAATAATGATGAGAAGAAGTTTAAATAAAAAAAATAACACATTTTTACGCACGTATGATCCATTTTATTATAATTATCATATGACAATTTAATAGAAAGAACATGTCTATATGTGTCAATTAGTTGAAATTATTTTCATAATAAATGTAGTTATATAACAACATTCATATATAATTTCTTATATTATAAATTCATCACACCTAAGATAGTTTATATTCAACTTGACATTGGAGTGAAAAGCATTTTTTCCACAGTAATTTTTTCGTAATTATTGTTTCTTTTCATTTGCTTGAGTATGAGTGTGTGTTGGATAAAAGTGAAAAAAAAATATTGAAAAACTTGATGGAAGATTGCCAAGAATTATATGTTTGTAGTTCCTTATTAGTTCTAAGCATTTCCTTTTGCTGAAAGGATGTTTGTTCCCTTATCAAGACAACATTACGATATTCTTGTTTTTTCATTTCTGTATTAGAAATAAGAAAAAAATAAATTGCTATAAAGTTATTAAGCTCTCCATATAGTGTAAATTTAATATGTATACTTTCCCAAGAATAAATCCACTTCTAATCTTGCGTCATATATATTATCATTATTTACGAATTGTTGATAGAAAATATGTAATAATGTCGTAGAAAATTGTTGCCCCTTGAAAAAGGTGTCACATTTTTCTGTTGTCAAAAATAATACCTAATGCAGCTCTGAAATAAACGAGAATGTAAATCTCCTATCATCTAAATTAGCTTCCGCACGATTTGTTTGCTTTTTTTCCTGTTTCTGTTAAGGGGCTTAGAATCTTGTTTGGATAAGTATAGCATCTTGAATATATTATGCGTAATTTTCTATTTCATAACAAACATTAAACATTCTCCTATTTAAATAATAAGATAATAACTAAACAAATGCTGTTGCATTTTAGGTACCAAAAAGTATGAGTTATAAAATATTTACTCTGCTAATAATAACAATACATGATAATTGTTTATAATTGATTAATAATAAATATGTATGTGTTTGGTTTATCAAATTAATAATAAGTAATATATAACCTCGTATTGGTACTTTATATTTACAGACCTTGATTTTCGTAAACTTGTGGAGAAAAATAAATAAAGCAAAAAGTCGCTCTTTGAGATTTCTTAAAAATCGTTTTGTAAAGGTTAATGAAATGAAACAAGTGTAATAATTTTTTAAATAAAAATACAAAATATATTCAGTCTCATTATATTAGACCTAACATACTGGGAATTAGGGCGAGGAGGGCAATATTTTGTAGTATCGTTTAATTATAAAAAAGGGATATAAGGTGTTTTATTATTTTTTAAACTTTTTTCTATATTATTTTAGTCTAACAATAATTATAGATAAATTACTAAAAAAACATTTTTACAATAAATTCACAATGATATATATACAAATGAATTAAAAATGATAAAAAATAATGTAATTATTTTGAATAGAGGGGTAAAAATAGTAAATGAAAATAATAATAATAAAAAAAAAACAATTTGTAATTAAAAAATAATGAATGATAAAATGCAGGTGATGTTTGGCTTAAAGCCGGTCGGCCTCGTCTTCTACTAGACGGACGTTATGTCCCAAGGTCCAGGATGTTCCCGATCAGGTTTACAAAGAACTTATTACATACATAGAGAAATAAGTGTAAGATGAAAAAAACAAATATAAAAAAAATATAGGGGCAAGTTTATAATATGTAATGTATAAGTGTTGTGTAGTATAGGTATATATTATATATGTATTCCTTTTGCCCCACTGTCCTACATAACATGTTTTATATTTTTTATTTAACGATGTTACAATGTTTTTTTTATATACTCATGTACGTATGTATATATACTTATATATAATTGACCGATTAAATCGGTTAGAAATACAGCAGGCAGGACGGAATAGATGAATTATTGTGTATATGTATGTGTTTTTGTGTATTTTTTTAATGTGTGTGTATGTTGTGTGTTTTATTATTTTTCCTTTGTGTATATGTGTATTTATGTGTGTGTGTAATTCAAGGAGATGATGGCCTTCTCGGTGTCAATATTAATCGAAAACAATCTGGTGGTACAGCAACACAACCAGGCTGTGTTTTAACAATATCAGTCGTACTAATATCAAAATGTTGTAGTAATGTTGCTAATATAACGAAACTATAGCATTGGACAAGTCTTTGTCCAATACATGTCCGTTTTCCAGTACTAAAGGGTATAAAATGTGCTGGCTTAACAACACCACCAGACGGTGATAGAAAACGTTCTGGCTTAAATTCGTTTGGTTCATCCCAATATTCAGCACCCAAATTAAGTTCGTAATTATTTATGAAGACCATCGTGCCCTTATTGATTTTGTAGCCATCTATGAATGTGTCTGTCGTTGCCACATGTGGCACAATTGGGGAGGAGGCATGTCGTAAAGTCTCCCATAATGTGGCTTCAGTGTATGGCATTAAAGATTTATCGAATAGGTTTGGCAAACGATTACCTTCAGTAACTCGATCGACTTCTTCTTGTATACGTTTCGCCACTTTGGGATGTTTAACGACAGATGCTAATGTGACCATAACTAGATTACCAATAGCCGAATGGCCCCCGATGAAGTCTTCCAATTCGAATATAATATGTTGCCAATTCATGTTTGGATCCTCTTCTAAATGCATCAATAGTGCATCAGTGAAATCCCTTGGCGGTCCATTTAGATCCAATGACAATCGATGTTTATCAATAATTCGCGATAATATGAATTGCCTTATTTCACATGCCCAATTCGATAATTTCTTCATGTGACCAGTATACATCGGCAATAGCCATGGCAAAAAGTCCACGGCATATCCTTGATTTATCTCCCAGAAGATCTCATCGAAATAGCGTACGATTTTTTTAAATTCACAGTCATTATATGAGAAACTTGTCGAACACATATATTGTGTAAACATATTTGCACATGCACCAAGTACTACTGGTTTTATATTACATGGTTCACCATTTGGTAATTTCTTTAGTTCGGTTAAAAATACAGACAACTCTTCTGTACCAACACTATTTACCATGTCATATTGGAGTGTAGCGAAACGTGGTGAACAATACGTTCTAGCAATGTTACGTCTTGTCTTCTGTAACGATGACCAATCGCACAAGGCAAGTGCTGTAACAAGAGGAGAAAAAACAAATCAATATTAAAATGCAAACATTTCTAGACAGAAATACAAATTCAAATATACATAAAATACTGCATACTTGCAGTATGCAGTGAGAGAGATTTCTATGTTTTGCGTATATTGGTTGAGGGCAAAAAACGCAAAATCTAGTCAAGTCTCAAGGTCGCATTCTAAAATGTTTATGTTAAATACCATATGTATATGCACACACATGTATACAAGAGATTTTTGCGCCTCCTTCCTTCGACTATCCTGCACGGCACGCGTCAACCCACGGAACAGATGCCCATTGAGGCGCGTGGCCGAACTTTCTTTGTATTACACCTGTGGCTGTGTGCTGCACTGTGCACTGTTTGTTCTCGTTTCTCAAACGTGAACACAACATAAATAATCACTCTCATTATAAATCCTAATCATTTAATTAGCTATTTACAACAATTCTATTTAGCATTTTACATTGTATGTTTCGTTCGATTTTATACTTAATGGAAAGAAGAAAAAAATTCTCCACCTATATTACAGCCGTTATATCAGTAAATTAAATCATCTTCTACGGTCAAGGACAAGGACAAAACCTACTACAACTACTACTACTACTATACACATTCACACACACGCACTAACACATTAAAATCATTCATATTTCTCTTTGACTCAGATTCCAAGTGAAAATGATTTTAATAAATGTTCGGACAAAAGTCATTTAACAATATTAGTTAAGTTGAACAGATTCAGTTTCATTAGAATCGTCAAGTTCAAGTTCACGGTAGTCGAGTGCGTAGTAAAGCAAATCTTTTATGAATGAGCCATACATTTATGTATGATAGAAAGTAAATCCTAAAGCAAAAAACAACTCGACCTCTTAAACTTACAAACAGTTTTCATGGAATGTATATAAATAACCGTATTAATAATTTCTTTTTTATATTCACTTGTACACACACTTAACATGGAAATAGGAAGATTTTCGTAAACGTTTAACATATGTAGGTATTTTCAATTTTTTATATACGAACATTATGTAACTCTTTAATGAAATTAACTGAAATGATGTTATTGTATTGGTTTTGTATGATGTTCTGGTCAAATCTCACTCACAACTCTGCTAAGTGAAAATTTTAAAGAGTTTTCGAGGAGATCCCGATGCCCGATTAGACGCGAAACCTTTTTTTTTTTTTTTGTCCAAGAGAGCCCAACTTCCGGGTCTAGTGAATGTTTTAATCACGTTGAACAGCAATGATTTTCTGAATGATGATTAAAAAAAATTATACAAATATAAGAGTCAACTTACAATTATTACGATCACCACCAAATAGTTTGTGGAACCGTACAAAGTCTGGCCGTCCACCAAAGTCAGCTCCCTTCGTGATAAGTACTTCTTTAATAAGTGTGAAATTGTTGACAACCACACAGGGCATAGAGCCCAAATTTATACTAAATATGTCACCATAGATGCGACTAAGGGCTGTGAACGCTTGAAAAGGAGTCGTATGTTGTCCAAGTAAATGTAAGCTGCCGATGAATGGCCAAGGCTTTGGTCCTGGAGGTGATTTAGATGTTTTGCGGATCGTATTGAACCACCAAATCAAGAGCACTACACAAAACGAGGCGAGCGCAAGCATGTCCGCAACGAGAACACTTAGACGAGTCACTGCAGAGCAGACGAACCGCTACCCTCTATATGACGGCTAGTTAGTTCAGAAACTTTTAACAGAGCTGGTGCGCGACCAATGACAGATCCCCTCTCTTAGCCCTCGACCCACCGGGGGGTGCAGGTACTATCTGCAGATTGGTCTGAAGATGGTCTATGGCCGCCCCCGCCACCGAGCACTATTTTTTAATTTTCATAAAATTTAACATTTAGCCAAGTGTTTTGATATGTGGTTTATATTGTCTCTGTTTTAATGGGACGTCCCCCATACACCACTACACTCATTATTCATGCTGTCTCTAGTAATATTTTTTTATTCCCGTACTAAGGTCAATATTTATGTTATAGAGACGCAGACAATGCTAACTAAGATCGATACGGTGTGAAATAATGCTGAAAATCACCAACTAAGTACTTCCGTATTGACAGACATTTGATTGTTAGACAAATATATTGGAAGCCAGCCGCCACATAGACATATTTTTTTTTACAATTTAGTAATATTACACCAAAACTTTTACGTGCATATGCACCGCACACATTAAGTAATTATAATGCCTCATTACACTAAACGATTCTTCTAATATTTCAAGTGAAAATTCAGGTAAAGAAAACAGAGATTTACATGCAAAAGTATTATAATGTAGAATTTTCTACGATGATGTCCTATTCTGTGTAATAGTAATATATTTTTCTGTAACATCCTGTCTATTCACAAAAAATTTATATATACCTACTATGTAAATACACATATATGTATATCGTAATACATATTAAAATTTATTCTAATCAAGGTAAGTTAAGTTCTTTCCCCTTTAATGAGAATCATATTTAAACTAGAAGCTTTTTTATATTATAAATTCCAATTTCTAGAATGTAAATTTTCATTTAAAAAAAGTTACAACAAAAATAATTACATTAATACTAGATTATCACTATTCTAATAGTAAAAGTCATGGTATATATGTATGTATATAAATCTATTTGCATTGTAAAATTATCAAGATAAACTACATTGGCGTTTTTATTTGAATATACATAGAGATTTTTATGTTTTACTTTTCCCAGAGAGCAATCAAGCATAATGATGAAGAAAAAAAATTATAACTAGTAATATAGGTACATATATTTTAATTAAATTTGTATAAATTATGGCCACAAGAAAGCACTTTCAATTTAAGATCAATAACTCTGTCGCTATTATATGTATAATGTATACAAACATTTATATGTATACTTTCGTCTTGTTTCTTATGAGTACTGGTACTAGTATATAATAGATGAAAAAATCCACAGCCACACAGCAACAGCAGCATTATTATTAAATGATAATTTGTGCGTAATTTGAAATCCTTTTGATTTGCCGCGTTTCTTAATTCACCTCTTCATACATAATCTAATTCCCCTTCTTCATACTTGTCCATACTTATAACTAATTAAAAAATATTTAAGCCACCAATGAGTGATTATAAAGTTCAAAAATCGTTAATCAAAATTTACAGAAAGAAATTAGCATATTTTGATGATGAGAAAAAAAAGTTGCGTAACATTTTAATGAGTTTTTTCTCCTGTATTTTATTACAGATTCTTTTCTAAATGGTTAAGCGCGTGTATATGTATCATACATATAATAATACACTTATGTACACTTGTATCGGTATATATAATATATATATATAAAAACGACTTTTAATCTATGTATAAATGTATCAGAATCGAAAAAAATCATAAATCATATCAAAATCCATGCTATTTCATTAGAAAGAAAATAAACGTGACACAATAAAAATTTGTGTTATAAAGTATTAAATTTTATTTAAATACATTTAATGCACGTATTTTTATTATAAATTCACATATATTATTACAATATCATAAAACAGATGCTGTAGGTAATATAAAATGCTTGAAAGCAAAATATTTAAATTACGGAAATTGTTTTGAAATAATATAGTACTGTTTGATTTACTTTGTGTAAATAATATTTAATTTAATTATTAAGAGACCACTATCTATAAGTTTTGGTTGTTTTCAAAGCGACTTTTCAACCTCCTCAAGAATCAAGATGTGATTGAACTAATATTATAGCCGGAAAACCCCAACAACTTGAAAATTTATCTCTTACATTTTTATTATACTATGCCCATTTTTGCTAATAAAGCCAATATTTCAAAATGAATCAGATCCTGAATGACGTAATAAAAATTTTACTAAATTTAAATGAAATTCTGGCAGAATCTCTATTCGAAGAAGAGAACACGAAACTATTAAAAAAATACTTATGTAAATAAAGTTATTAAATACTGCAGCAAAAAAAAGAATAGAAAATTACTATAATTTAAGTGTTGGACTGTAATTACAGGAAGAAAATTGTATAATATAAATACCTGTTTACGTATCAAAAATTTGTATACATATTATTTTTGATTATAATAATCAGTATTATTTGTATAAATATAAGAAATAAACTATAATAATGCGTTTCATTATTAAATTAAAAGAATTTCTAATATGGATAATCTACTTTAATTGCTACGATAAGCGTTTATTATTTCTTTTAAAATAAAACAGTGTCAAATTACAAATTTTTAATTAAAAACGCAGTGACGATGTATAGTAGATGTACAGTGGATACATAGATTGTATCTATTGATACAAATACGATTAACTGGATTGGTATATTATCAATCGGTGGTTGATAATAAATACAAAATTTATACGCATAAAATTCATTTGATTAGAATTGAAAAACGAGTCGATAAATGCAATATATTTCCATTATTCATGTGTGCATTTGTTAATAGAATTCAATTTTATTTTGTAAAATATTGCTTGGCCATTAATTAATATGCTTATGAGACTCGATATGGGAAAATAAATTTGATGACCAAACTATTTGTATTTACAATATTTAAATCCCACGGTTTCTTATATTATTAAAATAGATAATAATAATTTTAATGGGTAAATGAAAACTAGGAACAAGTTCAATAACAAAAATAATAAAATTATTAATGTTTGTTATCGATAAAATGGTTGTTGCACAAGTGTAAAAAAATAAATTTGCGAAATCAACATCCTACTTTAAATGTACACTAAAGTAAATTTTTATGAACTATTAAAAATGGTATGATTATTTCATTAACAAAATGGTTTATTGCATTTACATATATACGTGTATATATAGCCATAATATAAATTACTATGTTTTTTAAATAATATAAACAATTATAATTCATTCATGTATACGTACCATTGTGGGTGCATTTAACATTTAATTTTCATTTGAATATTAATTAAATTGGTTTACAAGTATGAAATAGGTAAAGGGATAATGATTATAAGGAGTAGTAGGTAATACTTAATAAAATAGGTTATTGAAAAAGAAAAAGCAGTACTATTTTTTTATTTAGGTATGTTTGTCAAAAATGCAGTGTAAGGACAAATGAAATTTAGATAAACATAAATATTTATTGCTAGTTCATGAAAAAAGAAATTTTATGGAAAAACCGCACATCGTTATTGTTATACATATATTTCGTTTGTTTTCAATATTCCCATTCCTTTATACAGAAAATGATTTAGAACTTTCACTATTTACAAATTTCTTAACGCACATCATTTAATAAAAAAATCTCTCGACTTTTCATACGTTATTTTTCTTTATCTGTTAAGAAATAGCACTCATACATAATATATATATGTTTGTATTTATTTGTAAGTGAAGAAGCGAAAATAATAAATAATTTTACGAGCCAACTAAACTATAGTTAAGTCTGTTCACGTATAGGTATAAGTTCTTGCCCAAAAACATGTACTATAAACTTGAAGTACAATTATAATTCGGTATGAAATAACACAAAAAGATGTCTGGCTCTGGCTTTTTAATTCTGACGCTAAATTTTCATGAAACATACAAGGTACAAAATGTTGTACGTAAAGTACTTAAAATATGTAGATAAAATCCGTTGTGGTCCAGTCTCTCCAGTCTCAGTGTGTGTGTTGTTGTTTGCTTTTCTTATTTTTGCAACTACACTGCATCTTTTTACTTTTCCCATCAAAATGCGCTTTTTTTGTAAGAAACGCGCGTATGCCTGTGGTGTGACGATAAAATAATAAAGTGCTGAAAAAACTATAACCGTAAACAATTCAACTTTATACACGTATATACGTACTTGTAATACCTATACATGCCTACGTATTATACGACTATATAGGAATGAGACGCGTTTTTTTCCTATCTATTATACACGGGATGTTCACTAATTAAAAATTTAATAGATTTACTGTTCGAGATAACAACTCGATTATTTCATTTATTATATAACAGCAAAATTTCATATTGATCCTTTCACTTGACCGCGACCTGATAGTTGAAACATCCGGTTAATAGTATATTATATTAAGCATAAGTTATAACTTATGTAAATCAAAAAGAAACATTTTTCTTTTAAGAAATTTGACAAAAGCGTGTTTACTTTATCAATGTCTAGTTGACAACCCCCTTAAGTAATTAGAGAACTAAATTGCTTTTGGAAGATTTCTTACGTTTTTAGTACAAACTGTGCGTAGTTAGACTATTTTAACACTAAAAGTACTTAAATTTAATCTGGTTTTTTTTCTATAAATAAGTAATCGTTTATTAGTAACATATTATGTCTAATTTGTTTTCTTGTCAATTTGACAAATAAATCCACACATGTTTATTTTATCATGTCTGAGATTGCCTATTGGTGTTAATATGAAAATTGTGTGTGCAAAGTATGTTGTTTCGCTTCTAGAAAAGTTTATTAATGAAAACTGAATGTGGAGGTCTACTTTTCTGTCTGGTCTGACGTCAATAACTGACATCTTTTACGAATAAATTACTTATAGATGTTTTTGGCAGCCTCAACTGTATAATGTTAAAAAAATTATATCCATAAATGCAAATGGCATATTTGACCGTGACCCTGACTTCAAAAAATTTGTGGGAACTTTTAAATTCGTTAAAAAATTCGAATCAAGTTCTTATATTTACCGTTACACTTATAATGTATTATATATAGTTAAGTAGTATATTATATACCTACTAACTATGTATATATCAAATTGTCCTGTTCTAGATATTTCTTTCTACTTACATTTTTTAACAAATATCAAATATCTACGTTCTAGAATTAATTTTCCACATATACATATATGTATATAAGTGTTAATATATGAAAGAAAGAGAAAATTCTACCAACGAAATTGATTTTGTCACACTTAAATCAAGAGTTTTATAAACTTCCTGTACCTAAAGCATGACCTTACTATAGTAAAAAAATATGTAATAGAAATTTTTTAGTTCGCTTAAAAATATCTGTTTACAGTTGTGTAACGATTTAAAGAAAAAAAATAACGGAACCATTTCCCGAACCTTCCTTAATAAATTCTATTCTGGTTCTACTTAAGATTAGGAGTACACAATTTTTAAGGACTAAATCAAGATTATTTACAAAAAATGGAAATTTGGGTTTCTATTTTTCTATGACCACATATACCTTAATACATTGGTTTTTAAATTGTCTACAGGCGTAAAATTTCTAACTTTTATCTGTTTTTCCAAAATAAAAGGAACCATATCAGATTTTCTCTCTCCATCTACGAGAGACACTGCAAATTAATGAGAAAAATTGTTAATAAATTATAAATGAATTTTTTCACTTAATAAATATTCATCGAGAACAAGTTTGCTTTCTTGAAATTCTTGATTATTTGTATATGATAAACAGTTGTGACAAAATACAGAAATAAAGGTAGGTAAGAGAAGTAGTGAGGATAAGAGAGAGTGCCAGGACTGCAAGAGAGTGTTTCTTTGCTATTGAGAGTGTTATAGTAAAGTGTGCTCACGGTCAAGTTCATATAAATACAAGAAACAAGACAACATACTTTATATATATCTCACTTCCGCAATTAGGTTATAAGATCTTTTAAATAAATTATTAGATGTTCATTATAAAAAAAACACACACACCGATAGTCTGTATATATACATATATGTTTCAACTAGAAAAAAATCATCTAACCTAATTTAAATGTATAAAATTTTGTAATTTATTTATTAATAAATTATAATTAATTTACATTTAAATAAGTAATTTTTTTATAAATCTTTATTATATGCATATAGCGTAAATAAACGTTTTATATAATTGACATAACTGATGGCAATGAATTCAAAAGTGTACTTGTGTTTGTAAAATATTGTTAATTGCATAATGTTATTTAATCTAATTTTCTCTCTATGGGGGGAGTAATATTGCCTCAATTTAAGATTATAATTCATTTTTATTATAGGCTTTGCATCAAAATTGTCCAATTATACATAATAAGGTGCTTGAAGAATAGTATTATTAATTGATTTGTTAAAAAAAGGTTAAGATTGTATGTAGATTTATGAAAACAATCTATAATGAAATTTTCCTGTAATTAATATGAAATTGCTTGTATATTGTCCAGAATATGTAAAGTAGCCCAACTTTCCTTTAAGCGTTTCGTGAGTCATAAAAACTAACTTACATACATGCTTTGATACAGAATGTCACTTTCGTTATTTCATAACAATTTAACAAGTCAGGTAACACTTGCATCAGATTATATATAAATTAAATCATCATAAATAATTAATTATTTAGAAAAATCCAATCAATTATAGAATAGAATAATAGACAATTTGAGACGCAAAAAGTTCTGAAGAGATGAATGTACCTTTATGACTCTAGAATTTTCGCCAATCATTGGCCAAAAAAAGTTGAGTACCCATTAGATGAGGTCATTGTGTTCTTAAAAGAAACTGTTAGGTACTTCAATTCACATACATTTCTATTTACTATGTCTATGTACAAGTAATATTTTATTATTTTCGAGATTGAAAGTACCAATTTGATTTAACAAATCGTTAAAATATGCATATTATATAAGAAATTCTTAATAAAATAAGTTAGTAGGTTAAAATTGTATTATAGAATGTTCTATTGCACACACACAAATCAATTAATAAAACTATCCCAATAGTAATAATAACAAAATTAGAACAGCATCTATAGAAATTGCATTTGCAACATTAACGAAATACGGTACTATATTATAATTATACGTGTTTATGTATGTGGTACCTTTCGCAGACAACACCATTCTCTTTTACTGTTAAATTATATATATATGTATATAGTTATTTTTTTTTCTATTACTTTCTTATGATGCAAAGAGTACAGTTTGAATTTGAACATGTGGTATTGTTATTTGCATTCCGTGCTTCTTGCATCATCTTGTCCCGTTATACAGGGTGTCTGGTTTACCATACCACAATAAATTACTTCCTTGCTATTATAGTTATCACTGACATCTAGAACATTTTATATATTTATACTCAGTTTCACCGTTCAACAGTTTAATTACCGTAATAATCTGATTTTAATTAAGAAAATTCGCTTATTGTCCTTTTCACGATCAAATATAGGACATGATTTCTAGCATTTAATAAGAGTACTTAAAAAATGTGCTTTTATCTATCGAGTTGTTGAATTATTATGTTGTATACCTAGTATGTAAACAAAATATCTTAAGGTCAATGAAAATACAGTGGCAATTTAAAATCTAACGGTGCAGACATGTTTTGTGCCCCGAATATCCGTTCTAACATTTTTAGGAGTTCTTAGAGGTCAAGGTCAAACTACTTTTATTTTTAACTTTTTCCAATCCTAATTAACGTTAAAACCTTGCCACCTTACCAATCGACGACTACTACTGCATGTATGCCGTGCCAATGACCAAGTTTACTCCAACTGTACATGTTTTTTGTCTTTCCTACATATTTATTATGTATATCGAACAATCACATTTAGCATTTGCCTCACGTTTATTATATACAATATTATATCCGCGTTCTATTTAGCCAATATTTAATCAGAATATGACGTACATACTTGTATGCTTCTCATTTTAATTTATTCACCTACGTAAACAATAACAACACTTTTTCTACATTTTACAATTTACATCATACACGTAATATATTATTATGTGTGTGCATCATTAAAATTTGACCAGAATTAGAACAGTTTTTACGTTTGGTTATTGATATGCATTTTTTCCTACGGATTTGTTGACAACTTTTTTATTTTCAATTACAAAATGCATTTGTCATTTCATTACACAATTGAAATCTCAAGGATTTTCATGTCAGTCATCAGGAATCAGGACTCTCCACCTTTTACAAGGGTTTCGTGGGTCCTTTACCAAAATATATTGGCTATCATCAATGATCCTGTGTTAAATGGTATCCATTCATTCATAAATAAATCAGCATTTGCATGGTTCATTTTACAAAATCACTGTCTCCTTATATGAGTGCAGTTTTGCGTTGCATGAAAAGGAAAATTATACAAGAGGAAGGATACCTACACTTGTAAAATGGTCTCTTTTACAACACCTGTTGATAATTCGATTTTACGACAAATACCTACTATCGGTAAAACTCAAATGTGTGATTTATGATCAGTGACAGTTTGTACCTAAAAACAAAATTGATATATAATATAAACCAATGTGTTGTAAAGTCAAGGTTAAAAATGATGACAGGATTATTAGCTATTATTATATTGGTATTATAACTGTTTAACGGATGATATTTACGGAATTTTTATTGAGAGGTAGATTTTTTCTAGGAAAACCTAGCGGCAAATAGATTTTATTTCAGGCTTTACGTTTCGCAAGTAGATATTTTGGATTGGAGAAGATTAAGTGTATTACCTAAAGAGAAGAGAAAAAACTGTAAATTTTACCTAAACTTGTTGTCTTCACTGTTTTTGGAGGAGATTTCATTAGAACGTTGTGTGCGTTACAATTCTAAAGAGAATTAATTTAATGCAGAGAAAGAGAGAGCTTCAGATGCAAAACATTTGTGATTACAGTTTTCAAGTCAACTCAGGAGCGAATAAGTTAAAGTGTGATTCGCTCATTCATAAAATGTTTCGTACGTTTTTGTGATTTATAAGAGAGGAGCATCTCTTGCAAAGAGCCTCAAAATAATTAATATACATAGATTTAATTGCAAATTTTTTTGTTCACTTAAATAAATATTCAGCGGCTTTTTAATCGTGCTCTAATTTTGCGTTCTCAATTTATATTACCTTTAATAGATACAATGTTAGTGAAAGTTGATGTAAACGTGAATTTTATTAAGTTTTTATTTTTTCTTGTATAAATAACATTAAAATAGTGACAAATGCATGCATTTGATTTACATATAAAGATACACACAGACACATAATATTTCTAATAGTATTTTCTATTTCGTACTAGATAAAAGCTTACTCGTATATTGAATTACGTACATGAGAAGATCAGAGAAGATGTATAAATTTTCTTCTCATTTTCTCCCATATTGACCACACGAAAAAACTTGTTTGCAACAGATATCCGATATTATCACATTTATTGAGATGTAAATGTTTATTTATTTTATCAATAGATGTTATAAAATGTTATACGTGTGGGAATTTATGTATTATTTATAGAAATACCGCCCTGTACACAAGTATACCAAGAGAGAATTATATTCATCGCACACATTATATTCAAATGTAATATAATTTTCTTATAGATTATGATGAATTTAATTTAGTCGCGACTACCTTCACTTACTTAATAAATTTTTCTGAAATTCTTGTATAAGATTTAGCAATAAGAAGTATTATTGTGTACATAAGAGATCATTTCAATCATGTCAAGGTGTATTATTCATTTTACATTTATAATAAGAGTGAAATTTATGTGAAAAATAAAGAAAACTTTGAGAGTGTGTGTATGTGTGGTGAAATAAGATTATATAGAACTAGAAAAACTGTTGTTGTCCTAAAAAATTACTTTATTACGCATTTTATTTACATATAAATAGAAATATATACATACATACTTTTATTGTACGATATAAACAAGCTATAAACTTAGCTAGGTCAGGTAAAAGTGAGTTTTTCTATCGGCCATTTCACTTTTTATTTCCTTTCATAAAATCATTTTTAATGTGTTATTATAAAATTTACAAAACCATTTCATTTCCGTATCGTATTTCTTACAAAACACTTCCATTTCCAAGAAGAATATACCGAAAAAGCTTTCAATAATCGTGACTAATGGCGTTATAATTATTATATTGAACTAGATATAATATTGGGACCGTCTTATATTTTTTTTGCTTCTTCCCCATATTTCTAGCTAGATTACCAAGAAATTCCTCCTTTGTATTCGCATATGCCCGCATAATCACCAAGAGAACAAACTTTTTCCACCACACTCTTTGAAAATAGATTACAACCTATTATTTAAACCAATTTTACCTTTCGCTTTCATTTTCCACTTTGTGTGTGTGTCCCACACACCCATACATAAAAACTGAATCGATTAATTTTCTCAAACGTCAATATTCTCAATATACATATACCTATGTACTCATAATACTTGTTGTCCTTATTCAGAGAGAATATCATTTTTTTTTCTCTTTATGGCTAAGGTAAGCAAAAAATTTACCTGAGTGGGTGTTTAAGTATTTTACAAAGAACATCTTCTTACATTATGTATACAATAAGTGAAAATAATTGAAGATATTCAATACTTTTACTTGTAAGCAATTTAAACAATAGACAAGTAAAAGCTTTACAGTATTTTCCTAATCGAAACAAAAAAATTGGTCTTGTTTAAAACATTTTTTCCTCAGTTAACGTTGATTAGGGTTGAATGGATCGATGCGCGCGGTTGATTTTAACAAACTAAAATACTTCCACCTAACAACCAAATTGCTTTTAAATGCATCTAAAAGTATGTAGTGTTAAGTAGGTTTACTTTCATGTGAACTTATAAGGAAACTAATCATGTTACAAGTGTCCACAAGAGTAACTGTAAATTTAATTAAAAAAATATCGTTTTTTTAAGGGTTGATATAGGTAACAAATTATATCCGCACCACTTTACCAACCATCTAAAAATACAAATTTATTTTTGGGTTTTACTTGTATTTATTTATAAACAATTAACATACTGAGCTGAATCATAATGATATTGTCGTAATTGATCACACATACATTTTTAAATACTCCTGGAAAATTTACTGTCTTTTCAGATGACCGTTTCTCTAATTGTTCACAAATCATGCAACAGTTATTTCCTCAAATCCGATTGACCACTATTATGCAACCAGTAATTTGGACAGAAGAATTTTTCATAAATGCTGTTTCAAAAAGAGGAAGTCGAAGTTTCAATTTATTTGAGCTTGAATGCAAACTGAGACATTGAATTATAGATATACGGGGCAGCAGGTGCACGTTTGTGTAATTTACTTGCATTAACGTCAATAAAATGCAATTTCGAGTATTATAGAGTACATCTAATACCAACAAGTTTGAGATATTTCTGAAAATAGCATTGCAACTGGTTCAAATTAAGCACAGGCTTGTTTGGCATTTAGGCACTCAACCCTCAACCTATTAAAATGAAAGCTCTAAAGCTCATTATTATTAAAAATAGCAGATTTAAATATTTGGCAAGTGCATCACTCCGTTCCCGTTTTATAACTCACGAGAATAATAAAGCAATTTTTCTTTTCAACATTGATTGAAATATGAGCAGCCGTTAGACGAACAAGAGTAAATTTATTTTTTGTTCTTGCTAAATCGTTTATACACTGAAAACCACAAATATAAAAGTAGTAATGAAATGGAACGGAAAATGTGTGTGCGAGGAAGTGATGCCTGCAACTTTTTGAATCGTTACGAAACAGATGTTATTATTTTAGAACAAACAAAAAAATTATAGCAAAAAAGCTCATCCAATACCTGAATGGTGCTAAAGCTTTGTTAATTAAAATTAATTTTCTTTAAATATTCATTACATTGTGAAGAAGTAGGTATAATAAAAGTTGTATTTTTCTTATTTTTTTTTTCTTTAACACCAAAGCAGTAAATTACCTTTTACACTTAAATACTTAAAGTGAGCGACAGTTTGATAAAATTTTAATTTGTCTAGAGTTAAAGGTTTCCCCCAGTCCCAGTGTGTACATGTATACATGTGTATGTTCAAGTTTTCCCCTCACCTTCCTGCTTACGTACACAAAGAAACAATAATTATTAATAAATATTAAACAGCTCTAAGAAATATTAATAAATAACTTATGTAAATATGTAGGTATAAGTAAGTGCATAAGTTTTGAAAGTGAACGTCACTTGTGTTGCTTTAATTAAAATAGACTTTAAAGGGTCTCCCAAAATTCACACCGTAATAAATATCAAAGTTGATTGTTTTTGTTTAAGTTATATTTTAATACTGTTTTCAGTTTTCCAACGACTATATAACCACTGTCCACGTCGTCGTGGTACATGTTTTAATAATAAAACAGTTCCAGCAATAAATCATTTCCATTTCTTTTCGCAATGCGTTTGGTGTGAAAATGGGGGTGGTTGGGACACACCCCCGACGGGTTGTTTCACTGAGAGCAGACAGAGTAAAACTAACTCTCGGATCATGTGTGCTTGTGGACTCTGAAGTGTTGGCGTTACACTAAAGTTGCGGTACTTGCAGTATTCACGTGTTTGTTCGAGATAAAGGACACTCTATAGCATTGTGTTGCTCAATCATTTTTATATATGAAACTAAAACACATTACTGAAGGGGAGAATGATTGAATCATAAAAAAATACCGGAGCTTTTCACATATCTCTCACTACCCCACTAACATTATTCGAAAGAGTCTAAGTGTCTGAAACTTATTTGTTTAATTTAATAGGTGCACATAATCGTCGAGTTGTTGTTTATTAAGGTATGTGAGCAATTTAATAAATAAAACTCTAGAAACAAAAAAATGGGCTTTTTGAGCTTTTTTTGCAATTGCATTAAGTTGTACGACACCTTACCTCAAGTCATAAAAATGCTATATATCATGTGTTTTAAATATTTTATATAGAAAATTCAAGGCATTTACAACGAACACCCCCTGGAAATTTGAGGGAAAAAAACAACGTAACACTTTAGAAAATATAAAAACTGTTGAATTTCACTATATAACCTACTATAAATAAGATAAGTTTAATCCCTGTTGGTCTAAAACGAGACAAACTTGGCAGATTATACAGGGTATATAATATACATATAAAAATGTATAAAATATTATTTAATCTGCATATTTTATGAATTTATAACTTTTCTTTCCTTCGTATTTAATTAATTTTTATTACACAAAGAAAGTTGCTTTTTACCTACCTATGTATATTATTGTTTGAAAAGCCAAAATTACAAACTGTATACAAGGCTATTTGAATAATATTAATGAGCGTAATTAAAAATGTGAATTTCATTAAATGATAAACTATTTCAGTAAATATAATAAAAATAAAATCCATAATGTACATAATTTCCGTTCAGATGTGATTAAAATTCCAGAAAATTAATGGAATATTGTGACTATAAACTTAAACGTTAATTACGTTAGTAGCTCAAAAAGTATAATTATACTGTTCCTTAAGTTTTGGAGACCGTACGATTCAGTTTGCGTCTTTGTTACCGTAAAACTAATAGTTTTCATTCGTATTTGAGACAAAGAGAAATGCGAGGAGAAATGCAAGTGATAATCTTGTTGTAACCGCTTGTAAAAATTTGTTCTAATTCGACTTGGAAGAGCTTTCAATAAAATAAATTATATGCATACGTTGAAAATGGCATCTATTGCTTCATCAATTATACAATGAATTTACTTGAAACTTTTTTGTTAGGTGTCCGCTTAAGTGTGAAAAGAAATAATTTCTATTTCAATTTGTACCCTGTCAAAAACACAGTGAAATTGTTGAATAAATTAAAAGTGCTAAAAGATTATATAGAATAGGGTGGAATTATTGTTTCGTTATCGACTTTATACAGTCGTACAATTTTTCTATATTTCATTGAAATAATAAAAGAGATAAAATTTATTTATTCATCATTCCGTTTAGTTTAATAGTAGATATTGGAAATAAATTCCTTTAAGAGTACTAAACTCGTAAAGTACTTTTAATTTATTACGTATTGAGTCTAGGAAATGAATTAAGTGCAAAAATTCTTCGGTAAAATTCTATTCAATAAAGCAAAAGGGTGGGTCTCCCTAAATTACTCGAAACTTATACATTTATGTTGTCTCCATCTGTTTCTATTTATTGTAATTCTGTGCCGAGTTAGTATCGATAGAAATTTAATTAAACCATACAAAATTAAAGTGTAGACGAATTTCACATATCTACAATTTGTAATTATGACATTTATTGTGTAAATGATTTTCTATCGTTATTTGAAATAGGAGAAGAATTTTAAATAATGATTTATTGTCCGAAATTATTAGCATTTTGATAAAACAATGCCATAATGGAGCTATCTAAATGGGTCCGAGGCACATAACTCACTCTCTTCTACCCATATTGTATAATAGTGGCACGTATAAACGATTATATCGAGAATAATTTGTAAAATTCGATAATAGTACCTACTAATTAAAGTTTATTTTAAACAAATGCTCTACACGTGTACATAAAACAAATAAATCGTAAAAGAGTTTAAATAATGTCTCTCTATTGTGAGTCGAAATTGCTACATTTGTCTGCCACTTATTATATGCTTTTATGCAAAGAAGATGACTGTATTTATAATGTATAAGAACAGACTTTACAAGTATAAGGTTACTTAACAGTTTTTTTGTGTACAATGAAAAAATCCGGTGCAGACACTCTTTCTACCCTTTTAACTTGTAAACTCTGCCTCTTTTATCAGTATTTTGATGCAGCATTCTGTTTTCGGTCAATGAAATCAATTGTATCTATCAATAACTTAGACTAACTAGTAAAGTGTGCCGCCCATCCGTTGTCGTACGAATATAAATATATTGGGAATCGGAATAAATGGACAATTCATTTTTTCTGCTCTGCGTATAATAATTCATTTATTAATCAAGGGTCATTATGAAGATGCACTTTTAGAAAACATCTTTTTTCCATTTGCGTTATTTTCCACACGAGGCTTTGTGTATAGTTCGTATTAATTAGATTAATGAGAGAATGTAAATTTTTTGTGTGACGATTAGATTTTTTTTGGAAAAAAACATACAATAACACGACGACACAAAAAAAATTAACGCCGCTTTATTGTTTCGGTCCAATTAACATCCAAAATGTACTTGTAATTATATTTAAAATTATTATATCCTCTTTTTTAGTACATACTTAACGAAATAAATCTGATGAAATGAGAATTAAAAAAATCATATCGGCTTTTATAGGCCCTATAATCTACACAGTTCCCACAGATAATATACAGCGTATGAAGAGTTAAAAATTAATTATACCTACGTACGCTGCACTGTGAGGTGGATTAAGAATCTCTACTACTACTAGCATAGTCTCTCTAAAGGGACTATTTTCAGTATACTTTACAAAATATAATATACATAACAATGTTGGAAGATGTTCTAACAAAACATAGTAATAATTCTTATTAGTTATGCATATTATTTTGTTGCTTAGTCAAATTTGAATAAGCTATGAATATTCTCACAAATTATTTTCTTAGACTTTGCGTATACGTATTACGTATACAGCAAAAGGTACAAGACAAAAAAGCCTCTAATTAAATTTAACCTTAGTACGTAAGAGTATTTAATTTATGAATTATGTATTCTGCATTTGAAGAGGTATAAAAGTGTAATCTATGTAAAACAGTTGTTTCATTTTGTGGACTGCTTGTTTATCTTGTCGTGGTTTTCCACTATTGTTCGAATTCATGTACCAGTTGAAACATTATCATATCTGAAGGGACATTTTGGACAGGGAGAACGAAATTATGTTTTCATTAGCAATTATATTATGGAATTCAATTTTGGTTAAGAGAAATGTTTATGTTTTTCGTTAATAAAGTTTGACAAAATACTCCTCTGCAATGCAAGAAACTAGTCGTTACATTACTGTTAAATTGAACCCTTGTTTCAACGCAATTCCTATGTGACAATGCAGGAAAAAAAAATGTCAAATTCATTAATAGTTTATGTAAATGAATTAAACCCTTTAATTCCAGATGTTATCTCCTTTAGTAAATATGCGAAGCGCTGGGACGGAGAAGGCCACTAGTTTACTACTTACAAATACTGTACCGCAATTTTGTGTAAATTCAAATTGATCGGGGGTATTACAGTTTGAATAAAAATTATGTGTAAAATCCGGGTAGATATGTTTATCTCATATTCCCATTTAAATATAAAAAACCATAAAAACATATATTATAGTTTATTTAGGGTAGGTATAAGGGAAATGACAAAAATTTACTGCAATGCTGAAATTAACTATGCTACTTTAATCCTGCGGGACTATATACGAGTTGGTATCAAGGAAGGCAATTTAAACGTGCCCTGGCTTCGGTATTTTCGGTTAATAATTCGAAAATGATATGATTTCAAGAACAAAATGTCTTATAATAAAATTAACATATAAATCATACTAAATGTTTCCAACTTCTTTCTCTCGTCTATAGAAATGTTTTGTTTGTAAAATAAATTATATTTGCGGTTTGCTGCAGTACAAAATGGAATTTCGGATCATTATGTTTTATTTACTTTTGTTATGTAATTAATCTTGCAGTGTGTTGTGTTTTGGGGTTGCTTTGAAATTTTTCTCAAATTGTTACATACATACTTGTCGCTCTCACAAATATACACATTTAGCTTCCCTACTCTCTAATAGCTTCCAGCTAAAATGCACTCTCTGTTTTGACTTTGATCTTTTATTTTACAGAAAGTGAGATGTACAGTGTTGTGGCTCATCAAAATTATAGAAAACGTGAACGTTCATCGCCTCATTCACATTGTGTAACGCCAGAAGGTGGCGCAAATGAGACCAAAGAGAGAAGAGAGAATCGTAGGCAATCTGTCTATCAGAGGATATATAAATATTTCAGGAAACAATTTCAGGATGAAGAAGGTGAGTAATTAACAGATCTATTTATCTGCATAAGTTACTGTTACCATTTAAATTTCGCGCCTGGTCCCTGGACCCTTTAAACGGGAAGCAGGAATTTTATAAAGCATTTCCTGAAATCCTGCCACCTCTACTTCGAACTTTACACGTTAGAGGGCTCAGCTTCAACATCAAACTAAAAAATATTCCTGCAGAATTTAATACTTATTTTAAGAGTTTTTGTTTGTACCAATAAAAACGTATAAATTGAGCAAGTTTACACAAATTCCGGATACTGAAATGATTTTAAAGCTTACTGGACAATTACAATTATTGGAATGTAAACTTACACTCTAAGAATTTCATTTGAATAGTTTCTATACATAATTGGCTACATTCTAAAAGGCGCTCCATAACTCTCCCTACGTTAGTACATACATATTAGATATAACAAATATATTCAATATTACATTAGGATAATGGAATCTAAATAAGATTCCCTCCCTTTGATGCCTAATTCTTCCTCTTCCATAGAAATGAAACATGGTTGTACGTAAGAGTAAATCTCGCTTTGGCCTCCTTATGTAATTTATGAATTTTTAATTTTTCATATCCAAAACCCAATAAATTAGCAATAATCGATAATGGTTCTTAACTGTCAGGTACATGAAATGTAGGCGGGTATATTTTAGAATTATGGTTCAAAGGAAGTCCCTTTAGGTAAATGAAATGAAATTAAAAGTTCACAAATTTGGTTATGATTTTTTTCCCCATCAACATAATCTCTTGGCTTAATATATAATGAACTTTATGATCCATAAATAGTCAATATGCATATTAACAAGGAGAGAGGTCGTTGTTAAAAGAAACTTTTGTCAATTGAGTAAACCATTTAGATCGTAATTTAACCATAATGTGTTAGCACCGGATTTGGACAGTAATATGTGATACCTATATTTCTGTCAATAGTCAATACCCACAAATAGCAGGAAATCTTAATATTTAACTAACTTTTATTTGAAATTTGAGAGAAAATGCTTTTAAAAAGTACTTTTCTCATAAAAGAATATTGAATTTAGTTAGATTACTAGAATAAATGTCACAATTTTTGTATATGTCGTTCAAATTTACATTACAAAAGTTCAGGATCTGATACATAATTCTTTTTATATTTTAAAAATTGATGGAATACCGCGATTTTTGCTAAAATATCTAAAGAATTACTCCACTTCGGGCGAAATAATTTAATTGAATACAGAAATGATTGATGTTATATTGTTCAAAAGGTTAAATAAAACGTACGGAATGTAGAACCTTTGACTTATCACCGGAGGTGACTAAATTATAGTGTACTGCAAAAATTGAAAACTGCTTTTATTGTACCTAATTTTTAGTTGAATATTCTGTTTATTTTGAATCGCAAATTTGTATGCGGATTTTTTTAGACAAATAGAATAGTAAAATACGCTAATTCAGACTGTATTTCAGTTCTTAAATTGCAAACGTACCTATCAAACAGTAACAACTAGTACATGGTGATTACCGCGGTAATTCTACGCATTAAATTACGTAATAAAACACCATTTCGAGGCTTGGTTGCTCTTTGGATATTCATGTTACCATATAAGGAACAAAATTCTATCATTGGCCATTTAAGAACGAAAAAGTACAGTACGGATGCCTGAAAACATGAAAAGCAAATCTTGTTAAAAAAAATTTTACTTATCTTGAAAAAGAATATATACTCGTATTAGGAACGGAGTATGAGAGGCGCTGTTTGTGCCAAATATAACAATATAAATAATATTCTATAAATATTTAGAATAATACACTATTTTTATAAATAATACTTGAATATTTTAAGAATAACTAATACGAATAAATATATATATATATAAATATATTTTGTATAATATATTTATATTGTACAATTATATATAGTACATTTTTATTTATATTGTTATATTTTATTTATATTCTTTATTTCATAATTTTGGCACAAACGGCGCCTCATAACGGGGAACGCCTATTGTTGTATAGCTAAAACGGTGTTAAATTGCTTTAAACGTTTATACGTGATGCTATTTTACTTCAGCATATCAAATTGCATAAGAAAAGAACCCATTGATTATTTAAAATCTCAACTGCAAACGATATCTTAAAACTATTTCTGCCTTGTAATATTTCAGTTTATTCAATTGTTTTGATTCATTTTTTAAGTATAAAGTTACTTGTCTATTTTTGATTTAAGGTCTACTAGTTGGAGTTGGACTCCTAGTTCTAATTCTACAAAGTTAAGTTAGTTAGTTCATTCGATGTTATACATAATGTACCTAATGCAGTTAGTGAGTGTATTGACATTATGAAATATAATTATATCATTATGGTGTTTGATTAAAACCAATTAGGGATCGAATCAGTTAACCGGCAACAACAACTGTCAAGGTTTATTATTATTTGCGGACGCTTGGTATCCTTTGCACTATTCGAATGCACTGAGTTAGGTTTTACCGATTTTAATTTATGGAAAAATAATAAAAACCTGTGTTTTCCATATAAGGCGTAAATGAAGTTGGAAAGTTTTGTCACACAATATCAAAGGCACTTCAAGTTGAATGTAACGTTTTACAATGTTGCGGCAAATAGTATGTGCAAGTGAATTATTCCAACAATTTGTATGTAGAACAGTTTACGATGAAAATGAAGACATCTTATATTTTAATTTTACACTAAATTTAACGTATACTAGAAAGTTTGTTATAACATGAATATTTAATGCATTTAGTGGTAACTATTTTTTCATTTTTAATTAAATCTGCCCAGGTATATCCTCTAATATTTATTGATAAATATTTGTTTCGTAGTTTCGAAAATATTGTTTCCAAATGAAAAATGAGATTGATTAACGAATTTATTATCGAAATTCTTCATGCATGTTTTTTCTAAATAAAAAGTATTCAACAACAAATCGAATGAACATAAAATGAAGTCGATAAGAGTTTAGCAAATTAATCAAATTGATTTAAGCAAAAAGTTGTTTTGTGTTCAACAAAAATTAATTCTATTGTTTTATACGAGGTTTTATATTATACAAAATAGAAGTTATAAAATCAATTGAACTGACAATGATATAAATTTTACTTGGGAAAAAGTTTTTTCGTTGTAGAAGGTGAACCTTTTCACTTAAATTAATGATCCTTCTTGTCTAGTTTTATAGATTTTGAGCGTTAAATGTTTTACTGTGTTAAAATAAATGATTCCAATTGTATTATAGCATTTCTATTGGAGATATTCTGATGTGGTTTTACAAAAAACAATTATTTACAACAATAGTTGAGCTAGATAAAGGTGAGAACATTTAGTAAAAAAGTCGACGCACTATAATGTGAAGATGTTCCTTCCTACCATTTATATGTCGAAGATTTTCTTATACAATAAAAGTAGTTTTGTCAATATACAATATATGTATGTGTATATAAGAAAAACCTATCATTCTCAGTATTCATTCTGTCAATATGTTCAAGCATTCATGTCATTACAAGGCTTTTTTATAAGCGACTTCTACTCAAGAAAAGTGCCAGACAAGTTCAAAAAAGAACTGTTATTTATTCACCAAAAACCCAACCATTACGGTTGCTGTAATCAATCAAATCATTTCTTTTCCTAAATATTTTTTTGGTTTCTCGACATTTTTTATTACTCACATACACGAACGTTTTAAACAATATGATAGTGCATATATGTGGATTATATTTAGATACGTAATATGCCATATAAATAAAATAAACATTGAGGAATATTGAATAAAGATTTATTTGTAGCTACGTCTATGTATGCTATATATCGTTACAGGATTGATTGACAATACAATACGCGAATCTAAAAATAACCAAAGGAAATTTTTAAACTCGCAATATACATATGCCTTTAAATAAACATACACAAATATAAAACAGACACCAGAAAGAGGGTAGGATGTTACGTATATATATATAAAATTTTCATTTCTTTTTTATTGTATTCACGCAAGACATTTAAACATAAATTGCAACAAAAGGAAAATTATGTACTTTCATTTTTTCGTTTATTTTCCAAATATATACACCCTCGTCTAATTTAACGAAGGCAAGAAATACGTGAGAGATAAGACAAAATCTGATTTTAGAATATCGTATTAAATAAAGTTGTCGGATGGAGAAAAACGTATATTTATGTAGAAAAACATTGAGCATGGTAAAATTTGTGCATCGAATGGAACATGATGTGAATGTGAATAGCTGAATTTTAGTATTTTGATGCCCCTTTGCTGTTGAATAAATAAGAAATCTTGGTGATTATTTCAAGGATGTTTGTTTAGCGTTTTTCATTGTTAATATTTATATTAGATAATGCAAAGGGGCTAACCACACGTTTCATTCTCGTTATTCCATTTATAATTAATGCGATCAGGAATACGTTAAGTTTGTTATTCAAAATGTGTAAGCCAGGCTATTCCTGTTCAATTTTGTCGAAAATTGCTATTTTCAAATATAGAGTTTCCGTTCGTCCTGCGTGTAAGTCGATTATATTGACAAGATGAGAATTTATTTCTCAAATAAGTCGAAAGTTCATTTCCCTGCGAAATTCTCTCTCTGAACATAATTCATTTGGAATGCAGAAGGATGTTAATTGACTCCCTTTTCCCTTCGTCTTTTACTTTATTATGTAAAATTTCGAAATAAAATTTTGAGTTTGTCGATTAATTTAACTTACACATTGTTAGCAGATAAACTAGACAGAAATAGAATTGTTCTTTCTTAAGGAAAAAAAGGAAACAACTAGTGCAGAAGATATAAATGGTATATGAACTGTTCAAGCCAGATGATGCTGAGCTAGTGACATAAAAACGAAGAAAAAAATCAAATGATGTATGACGACATCAAAACTAAATCATAGAAAATGTGCTCAAAACAAATTAGACACAATGGCAAATTTAATATAAATATGTATTCATATAAGGGCCGGATTATAAATATTAAAATGAATGCAATTTAAAGATTTCACTTGAAAAGGGAAACTTTCAAAGGGATTCACACAAAGCTATTGTTCTCAACTTTTGGCAGGTTATTGTTTCAATATCTGTCAAAAGTTAGATAAATTTTAATAAAAGCGCTCTTTGTGCTATAACATATAAATTAAGAAACAATTTATCTACTAACTTATTAAATGGACTATACCTAGTATCCTTTTTTACAAACGTTAAATCGGATACCCGCATATGCAATTTACCAGCAGGAAAATTAGTTATGTCTGGAAAAGTAGCATGTAATGCTAAATATGTACAGCAGGCCATTAACGTAAAATAGATCGTAAAATGTTGTACGGTTATACACTATAATGTATTACAGTTTGTTAACAAAATAAAATACGAATCATAATTATACATTGTATACGCGCACTTGTATTTAGATAAAATAATTGGAAATCAGCACAACAATTTCCCTTAAATGCAGGTTCATTAAAATGATGTCTGTAGCATTTGTAGAATAGAGACCCCTATTTACACCATCCCTTAATGTAGTGAGAAAAGAAAATGAGAATAGCATTTCTTGAATAAAACCACTGTTGTTGAACCCCAGATAAATGTCCTAAATTAGTGACACATTAAACATTTATATTCCTCCTCCACATCATATTTACCTTCTATTCTAGTGTTTTTTTACGTTTCGCTTTTAAACTCTCAAATTTCTCAACGAGATGAATTATCTTCTAGTGGCTTATAGAGACGAGTGTAAAGAAATACACACTGCAAAGATAATACAACATCCCTTTTGCCTTTTTCTTGGTTAGATTCCAAATTAAATTTGAACCATGTCATATCCTCGAACAACAATCCCCAGAGTTCTGTTTTTCGAAACGACTCAGGTATAAGAAAAATCTGATCTGAATGTACACGTACTCGTACACTTATTGAGTCTTTTATTTTTCCTCTCATTCATTGCGGTTTGTCTGAATTTCACAAAACTCTTTGTATTATACGCTACCTGTCCATAATATTTGCGAGTACAGACAATATAACGAATATAAAAAAAATTTACGAGATCAAGCATTTCTCACAAGTTTGTAGATATTCATACGTCGACCATATTACGGAAGTTTTACTAGTGACCTTACGAGAAATTGTTTATGCTTGAATTTCTCTCTTCTAAAACTTCAGTTTATATTATCCAAATAATGTAAGACTTTGTAAGACACATTCCCAAGGGGCTGGACGTGACTTTAGTTCTCTATTATTCTTAAACTATAATTCACTTTTGTATCACAAACAGATTTTCTAGTACATTTAATCTCTTCAATTACCGAAAGTATGGAGATTATCTCATGTTCAAATTTATTACATATATATTTTTTCTCTATGTCTTACCTACTTAGCTACCTTTTACATATTCAGATTTGGATAAAAAGACCAAAGATGAGGAAGCTCAAGTATTGTATTACTCAGTACCTAATATATTAAAACAACGTTAGGTTTTACTAGTTTAATGAAGCTTATACCCTTGTACTCTATTATTTAGCGCCCTTTTGATGTATTGTACCACTAGTTTAGTTTACTTTATTCCTGTACCCAAAATGGTTCGCTCCTACACACCAAAGGTACACCTGATATCATTACCGGTCATTACAATATGCTAATGCATTTCAAATATTGAATTATTGTTTATTTATGTGTTTTTTTTAAATATGAATTTCGTTTTGATCTTTACATGAAAAGTATGCATTTATAAAGGCTCATTAAAAAGGGTCAGGTTTTTAATACTGAAGCATGTTTTTTAACACGTGAAAGAAGACACTGAACATCGTAAAATTATTAATGGCTGGACTTTTAGGGACAAGAGAATTTTTAATTTTTTGTTTGGTTGTCGTTTCAGGTGGAGAAATCTTTACATAGTAGGTATTTTATTACACTCTTGAAGTTAATTATTTGAATATACGAAAATCTAATTTAATAATCTTACCGTGACGCATTTAAATTACAGTTAATAAATTTTGAATCCTAATATGGTACTTTATTAACCTCGGTATTAACTGTGTAACTAGTATTCGCTTAATAAATGCGACTGTCATTGTGTATTTTCTTGTAATTACACTTAAAAATATATTCACGTATTTATCTGTGCAGCTTTTGAATTGAAACTTTGTAAATTTGTTTCAAATAATAGCTAGCGGTTGTGTGTTGGAAGAGAAGGAAGGACTATTATAAGAAATATCATAAATCAAACGTACTCTCAAAGCAGTTTATGAACTTTGTTGTTCATAATAAACAGCAAAACGCAATACCAACAGCTACAGAAGACAGCATCCGAATCAAACAATATAAAAAGTAGGTATATAGAAAGATTTTTTATTGGGCAAACTTTTTTTCTGTGTCAACGTTAAATTGTTGTGATTTAGTACAAGATTTAATGATTGTGTAACGTAAGAAGTGTAATATTTGAGCGACCATTTAGTGGCTCTTTTTTCTATGTGTTTGCGTTTGAAGCTCTGATGAAACTGGTTGGGAAAATCTATTTTCGTTGCTGCTTTGAATGATAACAAGGCTAAAATTTGTTGAAATCAATTTGTTATTATGTATTCGATTGTAATAGTGGAAGTTCTATTAGTAGAAAATAACATTGACGCCTTTATTAATAAAAATTCCAATTAAATGGTGATGAAAAGTTCCACGAGATATTTATTCAAAGCTTTATCAAATTAACTACTACTAAATACATGTGAATTCTATAATCCTTATTTAGAGTTGTTTTATGACAAGAAAAGTCCACTAAATTCTTTTGTATTCGCTGTACCTAATTGGTCTGTGTTGGACATATGAATATTTGCTGTAATAGAATTATTGTTTGTTTGGTTTAACACTTATCACCACAGCAAGAAAAGCATGTAGGTAAGTAAGTTATGTTTAAATGTTTACATTAGTAATGGCTTTCTCTGAACGATTTTTTGCGATCATGTTTTGTCACTGTGCCAATTTTCTTATCAATATATTATTCTAAATACATTATTTATCAATTAAGTCGAAAACTTTGAAATTCATTATCGATTTTGGCACAAAACTAATGAAAAAAAAACGGAAACCAGAATTGATTGTGTAATTTATATGAAAAACAATTACATTTCATATTAACAACACTTATTAGGAGTATAGTGTATTGTAATTGACAAGCAATTTTGTTGCTAATATATCGACTCATTACATTTTCATGTGAGTTATTAAAGCATCAAATTTACTTCTATAACCGAAATTGAATACTTTGTTCCCTAACCCAGTTATTAAGGTAATTGGGAATAAATACTGATTAACTTTAGTAAATTTAGATAAAACACAGCATGAAATAAATCTTGATCATTACCGATAAATTTCTGGAAAACTAACTAGCCCTAATGTTTGGGGTGCTTAACAATGTTGTAGATTGTAGAATGTTTTTTTTGGGTTGCAAAAAATTTAAAGACTTATGTACCCGTCGTACATAAAGTTTAAGTACAATAAATTTGAACCGAAACTTAGTCAACTATGAATCCGATAAAGAGATTTACGAAATCACTTTCCTTACATTTATAATTGGCCGAAAAAATAATTTTTAATTTAGCCCCAACTGAAAAAAAGTAAAAAGATAAATCAGCTTATCCTATAGTTGTCTAACATATTTCTAAGCTCAGCTGAAAAACAGGAATATTTCGGTTGTTGTGAAATGAGGACAAAATTCATTGTTATTCATCAGTTAAGAAAAAGAAACGTCTAGAAAAATCACTTGTTTGTAATCATCATATCTTGTTGGATACAAAAACCGTTCATATTTTACTTAATTTAATACAAAATGGATGGATCCCTTTAGAAAAAAGACTATTGTTTATTGTTACAATTATTTCATCTGGGTCTCTATTTTGAGGAAAATTTATAATCATTCTATGGTACAATACAAACAGGATTCGCAATAAAACAATAATTTAATGTTTTCTGTATTATACCCTTTTACATTATTCAGTACATGTAAGTATAACACGATCGCAATGCGTCAAAAGGCTTGTTAGCAGGATTTGTAATTTGTTCAATTTAGTTTCAATATGAATTTATTGAAATATTAATAATTATGTTGTGTAGAATCAATGCAATGGCAATTAGTTTAATTGAATTGTTTTATTTTTATCAAATTATGTGCAGTATTAATTATGTTTGTTATTACATAGCTAAATGTTTTTCGTTAAATGTTTAAAAGGGATATATGAAAGCTGTCTCTACACATATGTATGTGCACACATACATATATATTCTAAATATAATTCTCTAATTGGGTCCATTAAGATTTGAAGTAATCATTTAAGATTTGACTGTTTGTTTGTTGATATTCGTTAACATCAGCATGTGTGTGGCGGCTATTTTTGGGCGAGAAATTACCTAATAATTTGTTTATATTATCTGCAGACATTAGAGTTAATAGACAAATTGTAAATCACGCGTACGTAATATAATCAGATTGGTTGGAGTTTTATAGCCATTTATCAAAATATCACACAATTTATTTGCAACTTTTATCGTTGCACATTATTGATGGTAAATTAATCAAAAAGTGTCTGATGCACTAACGAATAGTTAATTTTCATTAAAATTATTGCGTGCATAACATACAAGAAATTTCTCTCTAAAAACCTCTTCTATTGTCTACACGTTTGACAATATAGTAAATAGCCGGAAAATAAATGGATAACGAAAAAGTTTCGAAACTCCGAATAAAAAATACGTCAAATGAAAATTGTGCGAGACACAGATGGGCGGATAATCAGTTTTTCCACGCAAATGTTTTACTTTTTCCCTATCTGAATATTTCACTAAGGAACTTTTCATTGAAACGGTCTTTTTTTAATAAAAAGATTTCTCTTAATAAAAAATAATCAAACATCTTGCACAATTAGCTTAGTCCTAGTAAACTTGAAATGTACAAAGTAGAATCATTAAATATTTGCGAATGGAAAGAAAAAAACTGTATTTTAATATAGTCATAAAAGTAGAGTATAAAAAAGTATTTGGTGATGTAGAAAAAAAATTGCTTTTAGACGGACCCAAACAAGATTATCTTCGTGAACATTTTACGAGTTGAACTATTCTTCACTTCCACTCTTTAGCCACCTTTAAGTCAAGGGTTGCCCTTATACATGCGAAGTTTAAGTACTTTTATTTCTCAAACAACAATATATTATAAGTTTAATAATACATGTGTATAGGTATAAGACTATTAATTATTATAATGCGTTTAAAACTTTCAAGTTGGAAAACGTTCATTAAGCTGGGTTTGCAATTGTAACAATAATTTTAAGTAATACACAAGGGTGAAATGTTGTACGGTTGTACATAGATAGATGTTACGGGTTTCGGGTTATACAATGACGTAAATTATACTCATGTAAAATGATTTATTCAGAAAATTTATAATGATAGTGGCACCGTAGAAGAATAAACAAACAAAAATTAATAAATCACACTATACACAGAGAGAGAACGTTTTTGTACTACATAATGTATTAAACATGATAAAATCGAAAGTGTTAAAAGCCCTTTAATATTAAGTAATAGTCCTTTCAAGTTGATTGCTGATTTTTTATCCTTACTTCCCAGTCTTTTTTATTTTAAACCTGCTGAAATATTAGTTTTGTAAAGCGATAAACTCTGTTTTGATTATAATGTAATATATTGCCTAATCATAAATTTCCTTATGATTAATAGAAAATTAAATTTTCATATGTTAAAGTGTGGAACCATATATCACTTTTTTCTTTTCATATTAAACAGAAGGCGTCGGTTTTTTCCAACCTGACAAATTACCGAGATTAAAGCTTCGTGATTAATTCTAGTTTAAGGGAATTAAATCAATTTCATTTGCAAGTAGTTTTTAAACTCTCACTAAATGCACTATTCTAACAAACTTAATGTGTCTGCTCCTAACTGGATGCTGTGTGCTGTGTCTCTAACATGATTTTCTCTCCAACTTCCATTTGATTTTTCCAAAGCAAGTTAGGTATAATTACGAGATGAAGATATCCGCAAAGAGGAAGATACGCATTGGAAGCTGGTGTATGTAGCACATACAATGCTTACAACATGATGCTGTATAGTATAACGGAATTGAGCACGAGCTTTGCGTTGCGCCGCGTAGCTCCGCCATCCTTGCTTTAATTTCAGGCTTTCAGGGTAAAATGCGGCCTCAGTATGCAAACGGACGCTCTGTAAGGGTGCTTGTGCGTACCGACGCGTTTCTAACAGAACTTTTACGTACATTTCGTATGTGTTGACCACGCGGAACAAACAATACACATAATGGGTATATATAAATATTTCATTTAGTTTTCTTTGATGTTGTTTGATTCAATTTAACACTACCCTTAATATCCGCTATAAAAACATTCCAAGCATGTTATTATTATTATTACTTACAATTGTTTTCCTTACTCCTCAATGTGTTTTTAAAAACTGCTATCGTTTACAGACAAATACAAATGGAAACAAAAAAACATTTATCTACACAATAATTTTTTTATTATTCATGATTTACACGAAAAAAGTCCTCGAGCGCATTTTTTATTTTGTTGAATGTTTCAAATATTCGGTATATTTTATTAAGTTCACACATAGATATTCACGTAAAATGTATAAAATTATTTAACTAATGCCAGTACATTCAGAGAGAAATATGGACCTTTTTCTATTCACAACTGGAAATTATAATATTTAAATAACCGAACAAAAAATTAATCTGATACAGAGCTGTTTGGATTCGAGCGTACAATAAAATTTGTTATCAGATTAAACTTGGTTTAAATTAGATAATTGAAACATATACCAGGGATTGTAATGTAATGTTTATTGAAAAAAAATATACATGTACATACCATGTAAAAATATACACTCTATATCCATAGAGCATATATCTCAGCTATACACACTCTTCATTATATTCCATCGATTTCCCTTTAGTACAATGAGAAAATATCTTAAAGACTCTTTACAATTGTGTGTTGTACGTTATATTTTTCTGTCCTTATAATCTCATAAATTACATTCATAGGGAAAAAGTAAAAGGAAAAGGTCTGTGTATCTTATAATAAAAATTTATGATTTTGCATTTAAGTTTATAGAAAAGATGGATACGTCATTTTTACTGATCATAAAAAATGTTCACCAACCTACTGGTATTAGCATTATTTCCTAGGTAAAAAATGGGGCTTGATTTAAATTTATTATACATTTAGATCTTTAAGAGACGAGAACATTAGTCGGCAAATTCAACTAAAATTTGCTGATGATGCTTCAAATACATCATAATCTGGTGTCTAACAACATACCGAGCAACATACACAGAAATGATGAGGTGGTAGTGCTGCTGTTAAGGCAATTTTTTTCTATTCTGAAAGGAATAATAAAAAACACTCACATTACAAACACACAAGGGTGTACATTTCATTACACACATATATAATAAATCACTGACAAATATTAGTATACACCAGCGTAATAATTAAAAATTGTTAAGCACGCATTTTCTCGATTTCCATGTCTGAAGATCAATTCACATTTATATTTGGATCAGATCGCGAGAATAAAGGTTAACATATAAATAAAATTAGATACATACAAATAAATGGCGGTGAAAGAAAACGATACGCTTGTCTGAATAGACGCACATATTGGGAAAAAAATATTATAAAAATATGAGACCAATAGGACAACTGACCCGGATTGAAAATTCCAATTGAATGGAAAAACAAAGGGAAATAAGCTTGTGAATAAATGGCATTACATATAAACTTTTGAAAATATACATACGCATATAATAAAGACACATTCTTATATAATAGAGTATATTTATTTCGTGTATTTTTATTTTCTTTTGCGATATTTATGTGCCCACTTCCTGTTAGAAAAGCCCCATTTCATATGATTTTTCTCGTGATATTTAAACGAGATTGTGTGTATATAAGAAAAGTTTCTCCAATGGGGGGTGGGTTTAATAACTTATTGACTGACCTATAAGATTTATTATTTAGCAACAAATTTGGTGAAATGACATCAGTTAGCTAAATGGGAAATGTCCTTAATCCTTTGCCCAAATATTGAATGTCCTGGAAATTCGTCACTAAACTTGAATTGAGAACACGACCACAAAACAGGGATACCAATAAAGATAAATAACAAAAAAAGGAACACTTCAATCTTATTAAATACGCTTCGAAACTGTACATGGATCTTTCATTAGGTGAAAACTTTAGGAAATTTGTCAAGTTGCAAATAAACAATGACAGTCTGCGCGGGATCACATTTGTTCGGTTAAATATTCTTGAACAATTTTAAAAACGCTTTAACCAAATGGTTGAGGTATACGTTTTCGTTACATACAATCCGGACAAAAAAATATAATCAAAATGGATTTACTTTTGTAATTGTTATAAAAATATGCAAAGCACATATTGCCTGAAATGGGCAATTTTTTTTCAAAGCATAATAGAAGGACCAATTATACTACTTTGAATTCCGTCTGTATATGACATGGTTTGAACCATTGGTGAAAGAGCAATTAAAATCACGATATAATATATACGCTTTTGTAATGAAAAAAAAGAGTAGAAGAAAATTATTTACGGAAAAAATTGCTGTGCACGCATTTATTTTCGAGAAAAAAACTATTATTTGTCTTTTAACACGCTTACATCACATTTAAACAAAATAAAAGCTCCATTATTTAGGTTCATCATTAGACTTAAGAGATACATTAGTCTTATTAGAAAAATGTGCACCATTCCAATGAAAAATTAGATATTTTTTATGATTCTCCATATATATTAGAAAGAAAAATACAGAACTATAAAAACATGGTCTGAGATCTTTGTTAAAAATATTTTTACGATTATTGGTGATCCAATTTATTGCATGAAAAATTGATTTGACAAAAACTATGTTTCTCTAAGGAAAAAATATAATGACCATAATTAATTAATATTGTTCTTTTTTATACATATACTACTTCACTTCCTTAAAATGCATTATAGGTAATTAACTGTGAAAGTTCTTTTGTTCCTTTAAAAAGATTAAATACGACGTAACCTTAATTTATGTAACTGATATGTGTTTATGTTTATAAAAGAAGTTTAATTTTGGTTACAGGTCCAAAAATTAATGACTCCTTTATCTACCTAGATGAAACTTTCAAATACAACAAAAATAGGACAAAACGCCTCTAACCGTTTAAAGTACTTAATAAAATCAGAGTCAAATATGCATAAGATGAGTGATAAAATGTTTGTCCCTTTTGTCATTGAAATATTTTCCTTGTCTAACACACATTTGTATGTATGAAAGTTACTAATACTGAAAAATTTCAAACAATGATTACTAATTAATGGTTTGTAATAAAGAAAACGAAAAGCATTTTTCACAAAATCGACGTTGTAGTTTGTTTGGGAAGCCAATAAATTAATATCAATTTAGAATGGGGAAAGAGAATGATAATTAAACTTACCTTTTGAAGGTACTTTAAACTGACGTCAGGATACACCAGACCACATACAATGAACCCGGTGAAAAACATAAAGCGAGCAAATTTATACTTTATATGTACGAGTACATATGAAAGTTTATTAGCTACAACTATATTTCCTACAAATAAAATTCCGAAGCATACGAAATTACATCACGTATATCTATATTATTTGTTCTAAATATTGTTTATTATTATTAGAGCATGAAGAAGAAAATTGCCTTATTTTTTGAATTCGTTCTTTGGAAATATATTTTGGCTCAGCTTTAACATCAATTTTATAATGCAGCTTTGCATTGTGAGCTTTTCCCCATAAACGAGTTGCTGAGTGAATATGGCTATTTAATTCGAACAAAAACAAAGATCGTTTTGGATGTTATGTAAATCTTTTTAGAGAAGAGAAACATTTGTGTGTTTTTGTGTTTTTAAAATCACTGCTAAACAAACTAGTTTTCTAACAAGAATTTCGTATATCGGTAAAGAAAAATTTGTATAATGCAAAACAGAAACCTTTTCATTTGTTCTGTGCATTAATTGAAAACGCATGGAAAGTTCCATGTATTTTGAAAACATAGAAATGTTACTGTTTGACTTGGAAATTAAACTGAAAACATGTATTAAATTCAATTTATTATACCTACCTATGTAGTTTGCGGCCCAGAAAACTGCCACAAATGAACTAAACGTTTCCATTGAATCCAATATGTTCGTTTTTCGTGGCTCAGAGCCACATTTTCTTATCTAATAATCATTGAATTTGTTGCAGATGAAGAAACTGATGAATTTAACTATCACATAACTCGGTATCGTCCAGAAGAACTGCACAAATTAGCATCAAAAACGAAATTTACAAGAAAAGAAATACAGTTAATGTACCGAGGATTCAAACAGGTATAATTGAATCATTAAACATTAATTCATTTAATAAACAATTTCTCAATTTAGTTTTGTAAATTTACTTAAGTCTACACTCACTACAGGTACATACAATGAATAATTCATTTTGTAAATGAAAACACACTTTATTAATATATAATATATTGCTGTGTGTAATTTTTCATAAATCAACGATAGGGCCCTTTTTCCAAAAAAGCGCACATTTTGTTTGTTTTTTCCCTACTAGGAACAGGTCCATACTTGGAACAGGTAGTTCATTAAATTTTAACAACAAACAGCCCATTAAAACAATAAAAAACGACTGATAAATAATTCTTTGGCATATTCCAGAAAAAATAAAACAAAATGTGTATGTGTATGAACATAAAAACGAATGCTATTTGAAAATATTAAAATATATGTATCTGACAATTGATGCATACATGTGTATTTAATAACATTATCTTCCGTTTGTATAAACAATATTTTTGCCAGCATGTCGTCTGTGGTGGCAGTACCTATTTAGGATTGGTTTTTTCTCATGACTAAATTGTGGATTGAGTGGAAAATTATAGAAACATATGTTGTGAAAATTATGTTTTATAGTTCCAAGTTTATTAAACAAAATTTCAAACATCTGGTTTAAAGTACCGAAAGCTGACATTTACACACACGTTTAACTTTACACAATTTCGGCTTTCCTACCGAATTAATTGTAGTTTATTTAATATATTTAGAAAAATAACATTTGAAATAAGCTCGGAAATAAGGTTGACATTAAATTATTGAAAATAATTCGCATTCCCTAACAGCTTGACTTTGTGCTACTTTTTTTCTATTTTACGGAAATTTCATCACTTTGTCTACGTTACTTCCAAGTGTAATAGACCCCAGAATCAACTAGGATCAAAACGGAAGCCTTCCGGTTTTCACTGTTATTATTAACAATATAAGATGAATTTAAGAGGGATTTCTCTCATATATTTACATTGTAAAAAAATCAGAAAAATCCTATCAGGCTATATAAATAGATCTTCTAATGTTACACTATGCATCTAAATTATTCAGCAATGTGGAAAATGAGGATCAATTTTACATGACTCATTCTCTTTTTAACTGTTTGTTATTCAACTACAGAATTATTTGCCCAGACCAGACAATATAAGCAAACAGACAGAAATTAAATTGGCATGTCATCGATCACCACCACATAATTATTAAAGAGAACTATCGACAATTGTTTGTTGAATATAAATTAAAAACTACTAAATACATTCTAATTGATCATTTGGCAGAAGAAAATTTCTCTTTAATTTTCCAATATTTCGTAATGAAGGATCAAACCATGATTTACAATTCACCATATACCTCTATATTAAAAGAGTTCATCTAAATTTTCTAATAATGCCAACTTTGCCAAGGTTTTCTGAAGACAGTTCATTTTTCTTAAATATAAAATGAAATTTTTTACCCTTTTAACTAGACTTTTTATAATCAAAAGTTTTAGTGTATGCTGTGAAGAAAAGGCTGCAAAGGACCAATTTAGTAAAGTCATTTTATAAAGTGTTAAAGTACAATAGAAATAAGACAATACAAGTACTTTGTGAAATGATTTTTTCGTTTTACAGGAATGTCCTACTGGAATGGTCGACGAAGAATCGTTCAAACAAATATTTTCACAATTTTTTCCATTAGGTGGTAAGTTCAATATTTTTAATTAAAAAAATTATCACACAGTATCATCAACCCTCTCACCAATCAAAATTAATTTGATTTTATATTTAAACAAACACTGACGCAACTAAAATTTTTACTGTTTATTGAATTTTATTTGATTTGTTGACGAATAAACAATTATGTATTAAAACTTTATGTTTCTAGAAGAATGTTTAGAAAATCTTTAATGCAAAATATTAAAAAAACTGGGATAAAATCGCGACGGTTGTATAATTTCTTTAACCAGACCAAAAGTCTCATAAACAAGCTTCTTAAGCATATTTGTTTTGGTAAAAGAGCGTAAATAAATTATATCTTTTATATTCATATGAGAAGCGAGATTTTGAGCGTTGTTCTTGCCATAAATTCCAAACGAAACTAATTAGATGCAGCAGTAGAGTGCCCAATTTTAAAATTGCAACTATACTTTTAGGAGTTTTAGAAAATTAGAAAATCACGTCCACGGAATTTTGTAGTAAAATTGTTTATAAATTCGCACAATAATCACCTATAAACGAAAATTCTTCTAGTACTAGTACGTGACTTGAAATAGAAACAGGATCGGAAAAGGACGATCTAACAAGTATTAAACTCACGTAAAATTCTTTGTTAATTATACTTGTAGTATTTGATCCGTATAAGGACCTACGTTTCTTTTACTGGAACAAAGAACTGAAAAGAAAAGACATTTTTTTCTTCTATATTTTATTAATGTGCCGAAAATGTAATGAAATTTTTTACCTTTTACTGACAGATATATTTAATATTTTTCACCAGTTACAGGACCATTTCATATTTTTAAACTTAATATGTGACCAAGATTTATGTGCGCTTAAGACAACACTTAGGAAAAAGGTAGAAAGAATGTGTCTACATAGAAATTTTCCACTGTTCTCTCAACCATTACGAATAGAAACAAATTCTGCTTTTTCAAAGTGATTACATTTATCTAATATATGTGTTATCTGTTCAGCTTACAGAGGACAATTTAGTGAAATTGTTAGTTTTATTGTTTTACAATTTATACAGTTCATAATGTAGATAGAATCTTAATTACCTCGTTTGTATCTCAAACATGCACATTTCCAGAGATTGTTACTAAATAGAACAAATTCGTAAATGTGTGTTAAGCTTTGTATTGACTTTTCAATTTTCAAAACCCGCACTAGAGAGTTCCTTTATGATTATAATACCTGAAATTCACATATTTTCATTATATAAAAATGACACGCTCGAGAGACTTCCTCAACAAGAATTTTCATTGAAAACCAGCATAATGTCTTTATTCGAAAAATCTTTTCAATTAACACTCGCGATTTTACCTAATTGCTTCGAATATAATAATAATGACGAAACTATTTCATCCAATTTATTAATAAGCTCATTCAAAACTACTTTTCGTCAGTTTATTCACAGTAGATCACAGATAATCAATAAAAAGGTTATCTAATTATTAAGAAAATTGTGTTGAAGTAACATGAAAATTAACCTACTTTCGTATACAATCCGGCGCTTTTTTCACTCTATATGTATATCTCCTTTAATACCTATTCATTTTATATATAACAGATGTGTGATTTTCAAACACAAAAAATATCAATGTACGTTCTTGCATTGCTTTCTTCAGAAAATTTTCTGCTTGCCAAACTACTTTTTTTATATGTAGTTAAGATTTCGCATTAGTTTTTTCCTGTGTTACATTTGTGCTCAAAACTAAAGAAATTTTTTAATTGTTGGCATATTTTTAAGTTTCATTGGATCGAATCGTAAAATCGTAAAGTATCGTAAAAGGCGTTATATATAAAGGGACGAAAATGTCGTCCAATAAAATTTTTCATAAAATTCTGGCTTGTGTACGGAATCCGGTTGAAATTCTCTTAAAACCTTCTTGTGGTTGACACAGCATGCACTTTATTCACATCTAGGGAATTCACATAGCCTACGCATTATCATCTTTGTATATAAGCAACAAATCAATGGTATCAATTTACAATTTAAATTGTTTCCCATATCCCACATTATACATGTCGTTGTTTGTGTATAGGTATTTACTATATACATATACGTGTACTTTCTCCTTCTCCATTTAGAGTCGATGGCAAGTCCTTTCCTCAGTGGCGGACCTTACCAGCATCGAATTGTCGAATTTTTCATTCGGAAATCGTTGATAGGGCTGATAACGAGCCACCACTGATTTAATCACATTAAAATCCAGTATATTATATGCTAAAAACGTTTTTATATCTTAAACCGAAATTTCAGTACAATTCCGAATCGAAATGACCCTTAATGTTGTTAAGCTGCACAGGAGAATGTATAAATTTTCCATATTTATGTCTTTATAAAATTTAAAATGGCTTTTGGACGTGACAAAAGTGCCATACTACCAAAATATAAACGTTTCACTTAAAATCCATATTGTTATAATTTTTCACGAATATATTTGGCTATTTATTAAAGGGAGCTGCTTTCTTAGTGAAACGTGGCCAATGTGCATAAGTTATGCTAAATAGTGTGGCTAGTAAAGCTTAAACGAAGGTAAAACACCATAATCCAAAACTGTTTCAATTCACACCCCTGTCATATTTAGGGTAAACAGTTTACCTTCACCCATAAACAACTATTTAAAATTTGCATAAAATTATAATTAGGCCTTGTAAAACATAAATTATGTTTTCAATAACCCTTGCAAGCTCAACGAGATTTTCGTTAATGTTTTTATAGAGCTTTAATTTGTTGTAGAATACCTAATGTGGAATGCTATTGTAGAATAGAATGAGTATAGAAAATATGGTAATTCTTGGCGTAAAAATGATATTCGTAATATAAATTTTGCATAAATCGTCATTAGCGTAATTCTGGTTATGTGTTAAGTGGGTCAAATCCCATTGGAAGAGCTTTATTTTCTGTTTATTCTACACTCGCTGAGAGCAGAAATGTAGAATGGAACAAAAGTAAATTTCTAATGGATAGAAATTTTGTACTAATGGACCGGAACTGTTACAAAAATGTCAAAAATACTAAAATGCTTTCTCTGTGTGTCTTACATGTATATTTGCATACATGTTTATAAAGAGAAATACATTATATAGGTATAGAAATGCACGAGCGGATGAAAAACCTTTATATTTCACATATTTTCGAAACTTTTATATACTCTTAGGATTAAAGAAGGTACCGAGAAGCCAGTCAGACGTACCGATTAACCTATTTAAAAAACTTCATCCACGATCTGTACTTAACGTATTTTTTTTCAATATTTAAAGGTAAATGTCATGAAAACATTATTGAGTATAATGTATGAGGAAAAAAGGGCAAATATATTTATTTGACTTTTTTCGACTAAATCACACACTCCATAGATAATTGAATACGAGATTTATAATAGAGATAAAGATTTTCTTGGGAAAAATTGATAGAGACTTTATAGGGAGTATATAAAATTCATAAATATTAATGAATATTGTAAAGTGGTTTCATTTTAGGTATACTCATCTCCTTCAGTTCGTTGAATTTTATATATACAGCTTTATAGCTATTAGAGAAATGATTAATGATACTTCCGTTAAGGATTCAAAAATAACACAGTTGTTTATATATCCCATTTTTATTCTTCCAATGCAGAAATTATGTCGAGGGTGATATTTTTTCTTATCTAAGTCGCAAAAGAGAACTTTCATTTCAGAAGAGTAAAAAGTGTCGAATCGTTTTCTGTTTGACCACGATATATGGAAAAGTACATATGAGTAACGATCAAATATTTAAACATCCTCCTTGGCTTATTATAGCTGAAGTGTTCTTTATTTTTTTTGTCCCTTTAATACAATATTATGAATTTTCCGTGCTTTGATCTTCTTATTGTTTGACTTCCTTTATAATGTCTTGGAAATATGGAAGGAGATAGTTAACTTAATTTAAGATATGCTAATTTTAGAAAAACCCCGAAAAGGACTTCAGTGCTGGAGGTACATACACGAGTACATAATATACACAAGAGCTATTCATTAATTACATCCATTAGAAATAATTTAAGGAAACTCTACTTTGTAAATGAATATTAAATAATGTGTATACATACATACATATACTTACAATGTTTAAGTATACTTACAATTTGTCTGTAAGTTTGTAATCATTAATTAATTTAGAAATTAATGTATTCACTAGAGGCTTGATTATTATTTTCATGAAATCAAATAATCCCACACTTTCCTGTGCAATATTGAATTATATAAGGATCTTTTTCGATGTTTTAACTAATCCATCACATGTCAGCCAAATCATTGGCTTCAAGAACAAAAATACAAGCTGAACGACTAGAGCACTTTTCTTTTCGTATATGTATAATATTTATATAATATTTATCGATTTTCCACCCGACAAGTAAATATAATGTTACGTTTTCAATTTGTGTCGCTTCTTTTGTGTTTATAGTTATATTATTGTTTTTCCCTTTTATATGTCCGACGGTTCTTTTTGAAATATTCGTGCGTGGACAGAATGCGAATGCCTTTTCTTGCTTATATTCAGAAAGCACGTAACGAAAGTCCATTTATTAGCGCAGAGATATTAACTATTTAAACAAATTACCAAGTGAATTTAATTTCTGGCATTATTTAAGCATTTTCAAGGAATTGGGATGGTGAAATTGTTCAATAATAAAACCATTTGTCTCCTGTGTGTTAGGGTACTCGGTGTAATTTGTCTATGACGACTATCAACATGTGTTAGGAGTGCAATTTCGTAGGAAAAATCGTTTTTCTCACTTATATGCGGGTTAAACCCTTTGGGCTTAAAACTTTTCCAAAGTTTCACTATTAATATGATATGGGAATGAAATAATCAATCCACTTGGTCAAAAATTCGGACCAAAGGCTCTTCATTAAAAGTTATAATTCACAATTTACATAGGTATACGAAGCTGTAAATATTATTTACTGGCATGAAACTTGCATAAGTAGGTAACAAACAATGTAGGCTCCCTTTATTGTTACGTTCATTATCCATTATTGATTCAGACGTGTGGTATTGTGTATTGTTTGTATGTACTATATACGGTTAACATGACTGAAAATTCAATGTTTTACGATTTTTTTCAGATGCAACGAATTACGCCCATTACGTTTTCAATACAATGAAACAAAAACAAACTGGCAAGATAAGTTTTGAGGTAAGAAAAACAAAGGAAAGACCTCTTCATTATATTAGTACAGATCCATCATCGGTGAACAAGAAAAAAATTTATCGAAAGGCCTTGTTCACGATGTAAAGCAGCTGTTTAATCATATCATTCTTCTTCCTTTCATCATCTAGTATAAACACGCTGATTAAAGATGTTTTAGAAGTATAGGAGAGTAAGAAAACAGACACACAATTTGACTGAATTGAGAAAATTGTTCGATTTAAAATTTATTTTGTGGAAATCGTGACCGTTTGCCAAAGACTATCAGTTTATTTTTGTATAAAAGTGTATTTTCAAGAGCATTCAGGTGAATAAAGAGCAGGAAATATAACGAGAGCCAGTAAATCAGTAGTTTTATTTAGTTGAAAATAGTTGAATACGTCATTTTATATTTATACTATCCAATGATAAAAAACACCACCCCATATAGGCATGTGAATAATCATTTTTATAGATAAAAGTAATATATGTATATGTAGTTTAAAAATAGCAGAAGGATCTCATTATTGTGCTAATGTCAACATTTAGCTATAAATCGTATTCTACACGTAGAAAACCCGTTTGATTGGCGGGCATTAAAATGTATTCTCTGTTTGATTTTATAAAACAAAGTTGTGCACATTATGATTTATATATAGACACAATATACAATAATACGAATTTATTCATATTTGTTAAATTTGTTCAATCAGGATTCAGAATTATTAATGAATAAACATTTACATTATTTATACACCTTCGTTGTTACCATTTCTACACTCGTATACATCATAAATTATTTTCTATCTTATAACTTTGAATAAATTATTTGTTCAAGATATATTGGAAGCGCAGTTTCCTTAAACAACTTCAATGTAATAAAAGTCTGCAACTTGTTATAAGCAGATTCTCCAATTCTCAATTTATTTTAACGTATAAAAAAATATCTAATAGTGTGACCATAGTCACCTTTTGGTGAGCATAAATATTTTATTTCGAAAAAAATGTGGAACGTAATTAAAACCAGACGAGCATGAAAATCATTTTAACAATTCATCCATGAGCATTTAGAAACTTTTGCTTGAAGGTAATATGAAAGTGGCTGCTTTAAATGTACCTTTAAATTATATTAAATTAGCAGAAACGTTCAAATTGCGGATTTTATTACTTCACAATGAATTAAATCGTTTCAGTTTTGACAAATGAAAGAAATCAGGAGAAGAACAACTCTGAAAACAAGCCCCAAAGTGAAAATAGTACCTATTTACGTAAATGTTGACTTATATTTCCCCCAAAAATGCGAGAGTGTCATTTAAAAAACTTAGAGTAAGTTGGTGGAAAGTTGAAAGCCGTTATATTTTTAGCTCTTTGCTTTCCATATAGCCTGCCTACATAAATATGTATATGCATGCGGGAAATTTTTATAGAAGTTCACATTAACAGTATTAAATGGAAATTATAAAAAAAGAGTAATTTCCCTCTTTAATATTTGAACAAATTTCTTTTCAGCCGATTCTATTATGTCCGCTTTAATTTGAGCTCTTACAACAAAAAATAATATTGTTCGTTGGTTGATTTTTCAACTCTCTACAAGTATATGTGCACCTATATATGTATGTAATATATGTACCTACATGTCTAGTAAAAGACAGGAATACTCGTATGCCCCTTCTAATATTAATATGTAACAACAAGGACTCATTCCGTCTCATTTCCGTCTCATTCATGATACGTCTCTTGAGAAAATACTTTATATTTGATACTGGGTGTTATTGAGCAAGCGCAATAATTTTATCATAAATTATGATCCATCTGCAAATATCTAAAAATGCCAAAGCAAATATTTTTTTAAACATGATTAATTGTTGAGTGGGAATCATTTGTTGGTCCACGGAAAAGTAATATTTATCCCACGTAAAAGTTTATTTAAATTCGTTGAATGTTGTTAGAACCGAGAGGGACTCCTTAAAAATTCTCATACAATACTGTATGAAATCGATTAATTTTGTATTGGCTGCTGTAGGTTGTTAAGAAAACTGTCAATATGAAATCTATCTAGATGGAATGAATAATTTTCCACGGTTTAATGAACACAAAACTGTCAAATCAATTGTTTTACATCCCATGAGAAAGGAAAATCCTATTATTGCAACTCTTTCAACAATAGCAAAATTATATGCTTTTTATCGATTAGATTGACCCGGAATGGTACAAATTCGATTCCCATTTCCATTGTTAGTTGTACTTTAATTTATTGTTAATAATTCGTTGAGAGATGAGTTCGCTTATTCGCTTTTTACATTTGCAGTTTCCACATTGAAACGGAATTTCTTTCTTGGCGTGTTCTTCTTTTTTTATATAGATTTTTTTATTGCACTCTTGTAATTCTTATTTCCATAAAGTGTTGGGTATTTTTTGGTGGAAATACGTATAGTACTTCAATTTTTACGAGCTTCTGTGGACAGATTTTCACGTAATGGTCCATTTTCACAGTATATAAAACATACCGATAGTAGTGAACATAAAAAATCTCTATGTATCGTACTTGTGGTAGTTTTAATGTGAAAATGTTAACTTTTCTACACACAAACATAAAACAAAAACGAATTTTCATCTATTTCGTTTTTTCTATGCCTCTGGTATGTCCTATATTTGTGTATTTAATGCCTTTTGTATAGACCAGTTTGTTGTACCTATATTTAACGTTCTATATTATATTATTTAGGCAGTGGTGGTTGTAAACGTCTAGGTGTAGTATAACACTACATTATATAATTGTAGTCCTAAAATAGGAGCTTTTATCAGACCAGACAGATTTGCACATAGAAAGGTTAAAGGTTAACATCAGAATTCGATTAAAAGGTCATCCATTATTAACACCCTCGCAAATATATATTTATATATAAATATCTTCATACGAACGAACTTTTATTAAAGATCTCACTTTGACATTGACATTCGTCAATGTTTATATTATTTAATTAACGGAACAATTCTTAACAGTTCATTAAACTACAAATCGAGAATCTCTAGGGGCTACTTTGAGATACGTTTAGCAACAGTTTGTTGTTATAATGAGCTTTAGTCACAACACATTCTATAAATATTTAAATTATTCATATTATTCATGGCATGATATTGAATATTTTACCATTTTGTCCGGTTTTCTGCATTAAACTTATTGTAAACGTGTACAACAAAATCCTTATCAATCTTTACAAATATACTCAGTAAAGTTTGTTTTGTGGAAAAGCACAATTTACTCGTATATACAATAGCCGGTCTTTTATATTAAATTACAATCAATATAATATCACAGGTAGTTTTTTATATTTCCACCTTTAAAACAGGGGAATTTATTTCACCCCGTCTAACTACATATGTAACCTTTTTGTCCTGAAATAATGGTGTATTTTTTCAAAGAAAATTAAAATGATGCTGGCAGGTACAAGTAGTGAGATAAGATGTGAAAAAGGGAAAAACACAAGAGAGTAATAAGCAAACCCTATACAAATAGCCCTGTTCTACCGAAAAGTATAACCATCTCTCGACATATACGAGAACACATACACAAAAAAGATCGAATTTATAACGAAGTAGAGAGCGGATAAGGAAAATTGCCAAGATGCTCCCAATTAATGGGGATATGAAAATAGTAATTTTCACTTTATTCATATGTAAAAATTCAAAATCAAATCCTATGTAGTAGACGAGTGAGTATAAAACGTTGCAATATATGCAAGAGGGTGTATTCATAAATTCTGGAGGGTTGTGAGTGTTTACTTATTCCATTCACTTGTTATGGTAACAACACATATTTTTCAGCACTTGTCTACTTTTTTTACTGTAAAAGCAATCCAAGTTATTTTAAAAAGGACTCAAGTATTACCTACATGTGTATGCAGATGCATATGTATGTTGTATGTATATGAATAAAAATAAAAAAGAAATAAATAAAGCCACACCGAAATAATTAGGTACAACAAAATGAATTTGCTGTCGCGGAAAATCCTGCTATATTAATGTATCTAACAATTTTAATTAAAATTCTCAATTGTTTATTTTAAAGCTGAAAACTAAACAAAAATAATCAAATTATACTATGGAGCTATTGGTGAAAAACCTTGTTTATATGTTGAATAAATTTGCCCAAATTATTCAATGTATTATTGTTATGCATACAATATTATCATTAACATAAAAACACACTGTGGATTATAAAACATACAGATAAAACTATCTCTCCCAAATTAGGATGCGGAATTATTGTTACCATAATAAAATGCTAGGGGGTTTTAGGACTCTGAAATGTTTTTCTTTAGAGGATAACATTCATTTGCCTTTCATAATGTTTCAGGGAATTATCACCTTTTTTTCACTTCTGTATCTTTTTATTGGGAGCATTGTTCTGTTTGCGTTCTAATCAAATTAATTTCTAGTACAAGTTCTGGTATATCTAATATTAGTTTCTAATTTTCTAAGTAATTTCGTTAACAAGGAAAGCGTTGACACAAGCTTTGCTTTTCTATACATATATTTCTTGCAATTACACTACCTACCCATCTTGTACACACTTTACAAGATTTTCTATGGGACAAAATAATTAAGTAAAACAAAGAAACATTTATGTTACATTATACTAATTATGTTAAATGTAGTTTCTTCTTGATTAATGTTCTTTAATTATGACAGACATACTTATTTGTTATATAAATGGAAATTGCTAAGATATTTGTATACTTAACCATCACGTGGTGAAACATTGAATTTATCCTTTACAAGCAAGTTTGCCGAATTATTTCTAACTTTCATCAACAAATTCATTTGGCAAATGAAAATTAAAACACAACTAGTCACAACTAGTTGAACTTGGAACAAGAAACAATAGTAACACACTAAAGAATATTTTTTATTTGACAATAAAAAGTGATTCTTAAACAATTGGAATGTCTGGAATCTATGATACTTGTTATAGAAAAGTTATATAACGGTTTCCAATGTGTCAGATTGCTTCATAAATGAAAATTGAAGTGGAACTTTATTGTAGTCCTCGTTTCATGTGTCTATTTTTCTCGGAGCTATTCCGAATGAAACAATATGTGGAATAGAAATTTTAATTTGTCAGAGACAGGACTGTCATAAGAAAATTTGGCTCCTCTTCAAAGGAAAGATATATTATTAAGAAACAAGTACCTTGTTGCATACAGGTAGTAAATTTGATTGCCAAGAAGTACAATGGATATATTTTATATGGTTGTGCATCTTCTCAGTATGTAACATGTTGGCAGACATTTTATTCAATTACACATGAGCGTTTTTCTTATTCCACTCTCACACTACTCACTAAAGAAGCGACTTTTCCTCTTTTTAAGAGTAAAAGAAATTGTTTTCTCTCAAGACGATATACATATACAATAGATCGATTACGGCAAAATTTAACTTGGATATTATATAATAAAAGTGTAGTCTTTTATTAAACAGGAAAAATGTTACTCCGTATAACAAGCCGATTGTAATAAATAGCCCAAGGGAGTAAATTCACAATAATAAAGAATGTTTTGGATATACTCGTAAAAAAGTTACTTACTTTCTAACTGAAACTTTTTCTACTGACAATCAAATTCAAATTTTCTTTGGCGAATATTTAATGGCACATTGACTTAATTTTATTTTGAATGCGTCCTATTTAACAAGGCTGCTGGTTTTTTGTTGTTTAATAGATAGAAGGTTTGATGACGGAAACCATTCACTGATACCCACGAGAATATAACGTATAAACCGCAATACTGAACAATAAGTGCATATAACAAATCTGCTCGTTGTAACTACAAGTATGTAGAGATAATGTGTTAATAAATATTTAAAGCTTCCATGGAAATTCACAAAGGTGCATTTAAAATGTTGGTCCCACAGAAATAAAAAGAATGGCAAAAAGTGTTAAATTATGTTAATGGTTGCATACGTAGTGTGTTTAAATATTTAAATAAACGCGAATGGTTTTACTGTTCACAACATAGACTTACCAGTGAAACATTTATAGGCTGATTTCAAAGTGTAAACTTATCTAGCCACTTTTCTTTTTCTTAAAAAAAAAGTAAAAAGCAAAGATAAGAGTCTGGCATTTAATTTATATTCTTGATAAATATTTTAATTATATCTACAAAGTCATCAGTATTGAAAACTACTTGGACGATTTAAGCAAGCTGTTTAAGGCGATTTATTAAAATTTCAATTGTTAAATTAGGAATTTCTAATGCTTTATTTAATCATCTTGAATGGTCCAGACCTCAAACAGCATTTTCGACTATAAACTATGACTGATTTATGCAAATGTGCCATGTGTATTTAAATGAATTTGTATTTTCGTCAAGTGGAAAGACATTTTTTGCTTAATTCCAGCTTTTCAGCCTTTCCGTTTGAATTAAGCTTATTTTCAGCAGTAATTAAATTTTACGTCGATAAATACGTAACTATAATGTTGGAGCAATTACATCGGTAAATTTATTTAATTTTATTCGTATTGGGAGTACCTATATTGCTTAAACTTATACTTTAGTTTAAATGATTAACTTGCAAAAGAACAATATTTTATTATTAGAAAATACAATTACTGCAAAATACACCTTTTTTTGCTGAATTTATTGATGGGTTTCCTTTCGCAGGCAAAAATACAAAAAAAAAGTATAAGTAATTTAACAAAAGAGCAGCAGCTCCATTCCTCGATAAATTAAAGGATACAAAATTAAAAAACGATGGAATGAACACACTTAATGATATAGAAAGTAAAATAGTGCATGAACTTTTTTCTGATGTAATTGATAGATTGAAATATAAACAATTTCGATCATTGCAGGGGTAATTTAATTGTTTTGAAAAAAAAAGAGTCAGACACATGAAAAACGTTAAAGCATGTTAGACGTGTCGGAGTGGCCTGAAAAGGGTATTGAAACTTCAAAAAGCCTGAAAAGCGTCCACAAACCAAATCCACAATAATGAATTATTGCACAATTGCTTTTTGTTGTGGAAAAATCGATTGCAACAAAACATAGTAGGCGACCACATAAATGTTGTTAATAAATTAGCTAGACAGGGAATGAAGTTTTTATGGATAATTCAGAAATATTTATAAAAAAACCTGGAAATGTTATCGAGATGCTGAGCACTCACTCATACATGCACTATAACATGATCAATTATCCAATGGCGATTATACATATTATATGGTAGGTGACTAAATTTTCAGGTTCAATTAACTGTAATTGTCTTATTTGGGCCAATTTTGGTGTAAATGAATATTCCATTTTCAATTTTTCTATTCGATTTTCTTTTTTCCAGCAGCACATGGAAAAGTTCAATTACAAAGCATTTCCAATATACATAATTGAAGTACGATTGATAAATACGTTTAATTATTTCAATTCTATAAGAGAAAACTTTGAATTGGCTGCATTTCATCTAGTTACATTTATTATTGTATTTTTATTATTATAGAAATTAAATGTTTGGGAACTGGTATACACAATTACATATAAGCTCTTTTTCTAAAAAAAAAATACAATAAAAGCTCGAAGATTTATAGTATAAGCTTTTTATTTCAATAAATCACGGACTAAGAAGTGGAATATGTTCGATTCCATTTATTTAACTTGTTGCATGCAGATTCTAACAGACACATACATCCGCAAATATAGGAGGAAAGGCAACCATTTTATTATCTAACACGAAAACTGTTTAGTAAAAGTACAATTATGCATGTATAATAGAGGCAGATCCGGTATGGGTCTCTTTTTGTGATTGTCGAATCCACAAATCAAACTATAAGGCCCCCGATTCGGAGTAGATTTTGACGTGAAACAATTAATTATTCCCTTTGTGCATTTAATCTTATAATAAATGGATATATCTAGAAGGAAATCTTCATATCGTTTATTTAAACGTCAAATGTCAAAGTACGATAAAAGCTCCTTTAAAAGCGTTTCTATAAAATATTCTTTGGTTTGCGAAGTTGTAAAAGGTAGACGGATTTCCAAGTGGTTTTCGTCTAGTATAGAGAGTATTTGTATATGTATACCTATACATATAGTATAGGAATACGTATATATATATATATATTAAATTTAAGTGGGATGCGTAAGTGAAATGATTTCATCTCCTCTTTAATGGCCTTGGCAGTGAGAAGAGTTTGACGGTGAGTGAAGACTATAGAAGGGACAAAGTTGAGCTGTAAACCGGGGTCGGAGGTAATATTGATTCCTTCTATTAATAGCGGAGGGTGCACTTGCCGCTTCTCATCATTCTGTGCTTAACCGCCTCCACATAACGGCTTTTTTCTGGTGTACAATCAAAATTTTTCTAACATGTTTTCACATTAAAACTCATTACAAGCGGAACCAAAATATGCAAGGCTCCGTTTTTTAGGAAGTGAGCTTTATTTTTCACTGAAACTATTAGTTTCACTTGTATATTAAGATCCAATCGTAAAGTTTGTTGAGTTTAATGCGATCTTTTCGATCGTTAAACCTAACAAGAATCATTGCAATTTTTCTTCTGTTTGCATAATTAAAATATCGTGAAGTGCTTATAGAAGACAGTTTAAAAAGTTTCTACAACTTGTTTTAATAAAATCATAAACAGCTTTTGCTGGAGAACAAACTAAATTTGCGCGAAGGGAGCAGAGAGTACAGAGCGGTGATGGTGCTGAGTGCGAAAGTTTTTTTGGTTTACCTGAACTTTCTTTATTCTAGAATGATTGGCTTTAATATTCCGTTAGTATATTTTTAATTGAAAGTTACTTTTTAATAACTACCACAGTAATATAAAAGTGTGTAGATGAATTTAATTTATTAATAACACTTAAGTTCGTAGCTACTTTTATTAAGGTATGTTGGTAATAATAATAATACGTAGACTTTTAGGGAATAAAAGCTCATAGCAAGGAAACTACTTCTCATAAATGTCATTAAAGTGAAAAAGCACATTTACTTAAATACAACTTTATCATCAGTATCTTATACTCAGCTAGGAGAGTGTATACATATATTGTACCGCAGGGCTTTATTTTTTCACTGAAAACCCTCTACTAATAAACTCTAATATTTATATATACATATAATTTTCCTCGTCATTCACGATTGATTGTTTCTTTAATTGTAAAAATTGGCAAAAAGTATAGCAATTTTGGTAAGGAGCCAAGTTCCGTTTAACAGGAATTGCTATATAATATAGAAATGTATATACTCGTATATGTAATGTATGTTTGAGTGGGAATGATTGATTCGTGAAAAAGTTATTGTGAGAGACGTTAAATGATTGTCATCATTCAATAAATTAAAAGAAAAACGTACAGCATACAGCAGGGTTTGGATGAAATCATTTCTTACCCAGTAACCAGTAACTCTCCGATATGTTTAAAGCCGTTTAGAAAGTGTTACAAAACAAACAAATCCAAACTTTCTATTTTACCGTGGCGAATGAGGCATTGAGATCTTTTAAAAGATAAAGATTTCTCTAAATGGACAAAGTTGTGAGTTTTATGTGGATTATTTAAAACAAAAGGAAGATGAAGGGGAAAAAATTCACAGTGCTTGTTTCACTCGGATACTGTTTGGATGCTGGATACAGTATTCGGTATTCATTCTCCCCAAAGACTCGCTCTCGCTGTATCAAACTTACGTTTTTAAACATTGTTGAACATGCTAATAAATTTTTTATGCTATTACTATTATAATTTTATTGCAACATAAAAAATTCATTTAACTCGTGCACAGACTATACGAGTATAGGTAGACGTATATATTTTTTCTTTTATACGTATTATGTGTGTATACGTACGCATCCTATTAAGGATTATCGTAAATCCACTTGAAGCTACCTAGCGAACAGCACTCACATGTACGCGTAAACAACTTGTAAGGGAAAAAAATCAATTTACCGTTTTACATTCGAGTATAGAACTAACACGAACACAATTGAATGTTTTTGTAGACAGATTCATTTTACCGAGATATAATTTAGATAATCGAAACATTGTAAACACAACACCATATTGAGATAGTATTATGCGAGAAAACGTTATATAGGTTATTGTTTATCAAGTCTCCCGAAGCAACTGTTTAACTGTTCTCGTCCTTATACATCCCTTTACATCCTTCATTAACAGTTTCCCTACTATTTTATGAACCATAATATCTAATAATAGATGTGAAATGTTCTAATATGTACTTCAAAGTTCCACCGAGCTTTGTGTGAACGCGAACTTCTCAATTCTTCAATCAGCACTATAAGAGCATGTTTAAATCTTTTAAATTTCGCATAGAACTTGATCCTGCTATGTCTATAAACATATTAATTCTGTTTGCAATGTTAATGACATTGCGGCACACTTACAGCTTTCAAGTTGTTAAAAGTTTAATCAACCCTTAAAAGGTCAGTCAGCAAATTGTGAGACAAAAGTAATATTTTAATGTGTGGTAAATTTTTCATGCAATCTGCAATTTCAATTTAAAAAGTATCCTTGCATAGAGAAGTTCATAATCATGTTGCTGGGAATAATATGAATTATGTAAAGTATTTGCTCAAAGGTCGGTTTTAAAGTTTTGCTGAAAATTGAATTTTCTACAATTTTCAATTATTAATACTTAGTACAAAAAATGATTTTCGTAGGCGTATTTACTGTTAGAGATATACATAATATGTATGTATGGAGTACACATGGTTTGTATAGATTTTTACGTAATTCGCTCTTTATACAATATTTACAATATATGGAATTACAGATCAATTTTTAATGTATTCATTTAGATTTTTTTGGAAAAAATCAAACTAATTTATTACATTTACGAACAGGTTACAGTACCAACAGTAATAATTATTATATTTATATGTAAAAGTATTTTATTGTGTGTTGGACACATGTTCCATATTTTAATGTTAATTCGTATTTTGATAGAACTGTTATTAAACAGGGGCAATTACCACCAGAAGTACCTACCTATACTTATTAACTACAGTTCGATAATTTAAACACGTACACCACACATTTAATAGTGTTATATACAACAGTAATTTTAAACAGAAATTCTTTCAAGAGTTAAACAATCTGCTTTTATAGCAAAATTTAATTAATCAAACATCAATCTTCACAAAAGGGCTACAATCTTTTTCAAAATAGACGCCTCTTTAATTAAAGTAGAATTTGTGGAAGTGCATTTATAATGCGTTATCATAATTAATGGATATAACTTAGGATTTAAATGTATAACCCCACATCATTTCTCTACTACTAAACTATTGATCAAATCATTTTACCTCCATCAACCATTATGCATATATTTTATTAATTAATTCAAAAACATACACCCCCACATTAGTTTCCAGAAGAAAAACTTTGTGGAAAAAACCTACTCTCGAATACTTGAAAGTTAACAATTAGAATCGATAAGAAATAATTATAATCGGTCTGATTGAAACTTAACAGCTTAGAAAATAAAGTTTTAACCCCGCGCGTATAACATCTGACATTTGTAAATTTATATACCTATTCCTCTATTCAAATAAAACGATGAATCTGATTTCTGTGTGTGCTATAAATTCACAAGCTTTAAATTGGAAACGATTTTACCAAAGCATCATAATTTACATGTTGAATTGGTAAAATCGTTTGATTAAATAAAAAAGCGAATGCCAAGTGCACGAATTGAAAAGTGTTTTCGCATATCTAACAAAATATTTCTCTTATCATTTCAGGATTTTCTGAGTATACTATCGAAAGTATCAAGAGGAAGTGTACAAGAGAAATTACAATGGGTCTTTGGTTTGTATGATTTAAATGGGGATGGTTTAATAACTAAGACAGAAATGTTGGACGTTGTCTCCAGTATTTATGAAATGCTTGGCAGAGCAACTCAACCAGCCGTAGAGGATACATCTGCCAAAGAGCATGTAGAAAAAATATTCCATGTACGAAAAAGAACAATATATATTTCCGTCCTTATATAAACAACAATCATAGCAAATAACATCGTTTTTATATACTTTTTTCTTCTATGTTACAGCAAATAGACACGAATAAAGATGGTGTTGTTACAATAGAAGAATTAATTCAATGGTGTTCACGAGATGAAAACATCTTAAAATCGTTGGAAACACTAGACACCGTATTGTGATCTTTTATATTTGCGTATCAAATAATTATTAGAATTTATATCGACATCTATATATTAATTTTTAAGATTTTATATAAATGTTTACTAATAAAATAATTACAGTGCATATATTGATAATACTATATTATAATATTTACTTTTATTACTAACTAATGTTACTGAATTTGCCAGTTGTTTTAATAAACTTATATTTCCTAGGCATTTTCGAGTAGGCAATTCACCTTATTATTTTGTGTAAATAAAGCAAATTGTACTCGAATTTTCCTTAGAATGTGAAACAAATTAATTACATGTATTTGTGTAATTATTTCAAATTACACATAAAACGCTTCTTCGAACCACACCAGTATTTTAACTCATTGCCAACATTTTACGAACATTATTCGATTTCTTCTATAAACAAGCCATAAGCCATTAATTTACTTCTCTTTATCCAATATGATGTATTATATTCTATTGCCAAAAAACGAATCTAAAACTGTAAATAAATAAATCACTAATGGCTAATTATTGGGGGCCATTTAAATGTACATAATATATCACTATTATATATATATACATACGTATACATATGTATATATATGTATACATATGTTATACTTAAAGATTATAAATTAAAGGACCTAAAAATATTGCGTTTTTGTGCAATGTGGGTATTATTTGTGTATAATAGTGGCACACCCCTAATTCCTCTTATCCTAATTGCATATACAAGCCCGTCCTCTTTACGAATATACAGGGTGTCCTTAATCGACCATCTAGAAATGCATACTTTGCTACAGGTACCTGGTATACGTAATAAATGTAAGAGAATCCATCCCCTTCTTGGATGTGGAAAGATTCGGTGCAATAATTAAATAAAATACATTTTCATTTGTACATCTAAATAGTGTTTAATAACAAATCAGTTTAGAAAATTGGTTTGTTTGATGTATTTTTGCTCATTTTAGAAGCTATTTAAGGACATCCTGTTTTCTTGCCCGTTTATGTGCCACAAAAAAAAACACTTTATGTGTTAGATATTTTTTTATATATGTTGTAAACATGAATCACTTTCTGTGTTAATATTCGCTAAATATATGACGAAAAAACACCCACAAGCAGAAAACAATAATTTTGTACAATATCTCAAAAGGTGATATGATTCAACATGTTGGTGTTTCAATAATAGGTCAGCGCATTCCCTTGTTAAATTATTCCAAGAGAAGTTATTGATATTCTAGTTACTTGAAAATTAAATGCTCCTACTTAAACGTATTACGACTTTTAACTAGTTGAAGATTATAAACAACCCCCTCGGTGTGCTGGCCTATTAAGAGTTCACTGTATATATGTTATATGTTTATTATTAGGAAAAACAATTCAATTTAAATTATGATAAAATTAAAATTGCTTAGTTTCTATTGAAATTTTCGTTTTAATTCACCTAGTATCGTACACAACAATAAAGTTAAAATTATTATTAATATTCCACTCACTAATGCTGTTTATTATTACCGCCCGTTTGGAAAGATTTTATGAGATTTTCAAGTAATGAAAATGGCTAAGTAGGATGAATCATTGCTGCATGCAGTACATTGTAAGGACATTACATTTAAAGCGGTTTCTTTGAAAAGAAAATTCAATACATTTCATGATTGATATGTAGATTAGGTAGAACGTTTTGACTCTTAATAAATTTCTTAATAAAAAGGTTAAAATTTCCAGAATTTATGAGGACGAGGAAATGACTTAATCGCGTACTAGTTGAATTTTCTTAAGAGAATCTACTTCCTCCATTTAAATGTTTAAATATTAACTAATAAATAGTGACTTATAACATTTCATGATTCTAAATATTCGCTGTTACTTGAAATAAAGTATTTTTACTAATAATTGTATATCTACTATATATACATATTATATATAGAAAATGTTCATCTAATAGTGGTTAAGGGCTGCATGTTGTAATTTATTAATGAAACAAGCATTCTTTACAATTTTATAAAGCTAAAATGGCTTAAATAAATGAATAAATCGTCAATATTGTGAATAAATACTCTTCAAAATGATATTATATATATGTATATGAATAAAACAAATAATTATTGTGATAGAATAATATGAAATGAGAATTATAAATTATTATTAGTATTACTAATACAATAATTAACGATTAAGTGTTGTAGAAATATGTTAAATGTATAAATTTATCTATTTAACTACAAGTGCATACTACATACATCTTCATTTACCATAACTTTCCTTTAAAAATGTATTTGTTACATTTATTTTGTAATCCAATAAACGTAACACTATTTAATTTATTCAATCTTTATTTAAAAACAAACGTAAATCATTATACCTTTATCAATATCGATTTATAAAAAATTATAAAATAAATTATTGAATAAAATAGAAGAAAGGACAATATCTATACTACTTAGTTATTGATTTTTTGATTCCCTATGATAGATACAAAAATAAGATGATTTTAGTCACGAATGACAATATTTTTCTTTTATGCTTTCTTACTTTCAAGGAAATTGAATTTGGAAACTTTTTCACCAAACGAATTAATAGATTGATACGACAAATATTCCCACTTGAGATTGAGATAAATATTTTATAATACAATGTGACCTTTTTATTACTATATTCGAATAATAACTAATTATGGAGGGGGCAATTACTTCATGTATTGATGTATTCAGTGTGCACAGCAATTTGTACTCTTTTAGATTATACCTACTCAGTATTCTTAATTATTTCGGTGTGTTCTGCGAATCTCTCTAAAATGTACCTTGAAAGAATTGTATCGATTCATGAAACCGAACGTAATTGCCTTGGTATTACCTTGCACCTGAAGAAGCGAGGCAGTAAGTTGTCCACTTCGACCATATACCTACATTTGTATTGAAATGTTAAAATTCAAAAAGGGGGAAAGGGAAAGGGATGCGTGAGAGACCCACTCCGCTTAGTCAAGAACATTTTTTAAAACAAGTAAATTTGTTGATTGAAAGAGAAAGTTTTAAAAAATGTTAAAGTCCAGCAGGCCGACAAGAACGGGGGAGTGTTTTCCTGTCAGGAATGGATGGGGAAGGTAAACTGGAACCGGAAGGGGCTGAAAGAGAACATGAATTTAAACAATTTTACAAGAGAAATTTTATAACAAAGAATGTTCTTAAACTACCCCAAACTTATAACTATAAGTTTTACATAATTTCTAATACTAAAGATTACTATAAATTAGGTATACCTAATTCGATAGTCATACCTAACTCTAGTAGAGCACTAATAGGTACACTTGAACTCAATAATAAAGTAAAAGTAACAGTAAACTATCTTTTGCGCCCTGCAGGTAATTAAAAATGTTGCATTATAAACAATTTGATAAAAATGATGCTAATAGTTATTACCTATAGTTAAGTTAATTTGATAGTTACCTTAAATTACCTAACTCTCATTTATTTGCGAGTTTACCTATTTGTCACAAATAACACTAATACACTTTAACACAATTAAGTAATAATAGGTAATAAACAAACTATTATCTTTTGCACCCTGTAATGAGAAAAAGATTACATTATCAACGATTTAATAGTTATTAATACTTAACTTCCATTTTTCTGTCACAAATTCACTTTAATACAATTATAAGTAATAGTAATTAACAAACTATTACCTTTTATATACTCTGTAATCAGAAAATATAATATTATAAACAAATTGATATAAAATTCTTACAATTTGTACCCTGAAATGAGAAAATACTACATTATAAACAAATTGATAGAAAATTCTTACCATTTGCACCCTGAAATGAGAAAATATCGCAGTATAAATAATTTAATAGTTATTAGTACTTAACTTTCATTTTTCTGTCACAAATAGCATTAATACACTTTAACACACTTAAGTAATAGTAATAAGTAAACTATTACCTTTTCAAGTCAACAAAATTTTGGCTGAAAGAGAACATCCTAAGCTGACATGCTGGCACGTTAAGCCGCTGGAAATCCCTAATCTAACAGCGTTTTCGGATTAAAGATCTATTTATCAAATTTGTGGTTTCGATTGAAATTGAAAATCAAATGTTTAAATCAGATTACAATTACTGATAATTAGGTAAATAAAATTAGAAAATTGAATTAAATTATTAAACTAAAAAATATAGAATATTTAGAAAAGAAAATAATTGAAAAACGAAAAATAATTTTTTATCCGAAAATGCTAAAACACCCTAATCTGACATGTGGCACGTTAGGCCGCTGAAAACCCTACACTACTCCTACGACAAAAAAAAGCGCACCTGAAAACCCTACTCTAAATACCTGAGATAAAAAGAGGTGCTCCTGAAAACCCTACTCTAAAGATTAGTTAAAAAAGCCTAAGACAAAAAAGCGACTTGAAAACAATACGCTAAAAATAATTGGAAAAATCCTACCTTTGGGGGCCGGTATATGGCTTTGCTTGTTCAGCTACATAGCTACAACATAACAGCAACTAATCCCATTGGCACTATCACTAATTGTCCAAATGAATTATTTTCAAAAAATAATTTCACTGATACCACTTTAAGAGAGGTTATGTACCGATCCATGATCTCCACATGACAATCGCGACACCACTGATTTAGGTATTTTAGCGAAAAATGTGCTTAAATACTAGTTGAATCACACTTTTTCAAAAATTCTGCTCAGAAACCTGTTTTTCAAAAACTTCCATATGGCAATAACAACTATGAGTAATAAATACTTTTTCAAGTTTTTCCATAGCAACAGGAATATATGAGTAATACTTATCTTTTCAAATATTTCCATCGAACAAGGGAATATTTTTTAAATACCTTCTAATATTTATTCTACAATGGCATATTCTTCAATTTTAAGGTAATTTTCACAGGTACGAGCAACTTGTGCCTGCGTTAGGGTCAAAACACAGTAAGCACCTATTCGCCTATTGGCGCCGATTGAATTTTTGTTGAATAATCTTAAAATATTCTTTATGCATTCCATAATAGTATTCAATGGGTATTCTCCGATTATTCCCTACACCTCAACGATCTATTCAGCTAAAGACCGCCGATTTCAAATAAAAGTTAGTTTTATTTAGAATTTTCTTCCTAAATCTCTTGTATTCTTGTTAGCGTATTCTGTTCACTTCAATGTACATTCTCGAGTCTATTCTCTAGGCTTTTAGTATTCAGTGTACGCTAATTTTTTTAGTTATTGCCCCCTTGCTAATTATGTATGTTGTAACGATACAGACCCCGGTATTTACTTAAATATATACAGGGTGTTCCGTTCCAAACCGTCGGTTAGAAAAATCTCGAAATGGGTAAATAATTGAAATCTGAAAATTTGGCTATAGGGGTTATCCAAGGGGGCCGATCGATCTAAAATATTTTTAAGTTTGTGAGACTTCCGGTAATACCGGAAGTCGGTACTAACTTCCTTATTTTAAATGGAACACCCCATTTTTTATTACATTTTTGGATTCCTTATCAAATTTTAATACTACTTTATGTAAGGTACCATATAACCAAAATTGATACTTTTCGAGATATTAATTATTTTATGTCAAATTTTGGCTTTTGTAGTGTTTTACCAAAAAATTTGTAACTTGAGTCACGATTGAGATTTTAAGTTGAAATTTGGACTGGAGATAGTCAGAATGGTCAGCTACAGAACCGTCTAATTGGTTTTGGATTTCTTACCATACAGGGTGTTCTTGTGACCAGTTACATTTGCAGCAACTTTGAAGTAGAATAACTTTCTTATTTCAAATGGAACACCCAGTATATTTTTCGCTTATTGGATAGAGAATTTAATTCTGAATCGAATGGTATAAGCATACCCTATACCTAAAGTTAATAGATTTCGAGATATAGCGAATTTAATAGAATGTTACATGTTTTTAGCCCGTTTTAGGCCTTTTTGTAACATTTGCGAAGGTATAGTGCATATCAAATGAACTATTTTTTACAAATGAAGCTGTTTTAGCTAAATCTAAACAAATCTTTCTATTTAAAACGATTTGTTGATCAAAAATTGAGAGTTTTCGAAATATAATTTTTAAGACGGATTCCATAGACCAGGGTTCGATCCCCGCTGGGGTCTAAAACTTGATTTGGCTTTTTTCTGTACAAAATGGTATTTTCTTGATATCATATCCTCAAAATCTTTCTAAAATCATAAATGCGAAGCATATTAGTTCACCAAAGGCTCATACCGAACTTAAATTAATGATAATCAATAAAAAAATCGTTATTATTAAATAAATCTCTAAATATCTCAAAATCTATTAACTTTAGGTATAGGGTATGCTTATACCATTCGATTCAGAATTAAATTCTCTATCCAATAAGCCGAAAATATACAGGGTGTTCCATTTGAAATAAGAAAGTTATTCTACTTCAAAGTAGCTGCAAATGTAACTGATCATAAGAACACCCGGTATGGTAGGAAATCCAAAACCAATTAGACAGTCTTGTAGCTTACCATTCTGACTATCTCCACTTCAAATTTCAGCTTAAAATCTCAATCCTGACTCATGTTATAAATTTTTTGGTAAAACACTACAAAAGCCAAAATTTGACATAAAATAATTAATATCTCGAAAAGTAGCAATTTTGGGTATATGGTACCTTACATAAAGTAGTATTAAAATTTGATAAGGAATCCAAAAATGTAATAAAAAATGGGGTGTTCTATTTAAAATAAGGAAGTTAGTACCGACTTCCGGTATTACCGGAAGTCTCACAAACTTGAAAATATTTTAGATCGATCGGCCTCTTTGGATAACCCCTATAGCCAAATTTTCAGATTTCAAATATTTGCCCTTTTCGAGATTTTTCTAACCGACGGTTTGAAACGGAACACCCTGTATTTAGGAAAAGAATAATTAAAAATCCGAGAGTTATCGTTGAGCAGGCTCTAAGATAAAGTAGACCATCTGAAAGAAATTTAAATTGAGTAATAGTCTACGCGACTAAGTGAGCCCAATAAATCGATAACAATTATAACCGAATGCGTTTTACTTTCGGTCTGCAAATATTGCTGTAAAGAGTTCGAAACCATCAGCGTCCCGATGGGTGTTAGGCGTCCCCAACAATGACTGGCAAATATGGGAAGCCGTTTGAATTGAATAGATTTTTTATATATGTGTTGCAGATTATATGTATATGTATGTAAAGTGTTTATTTAACCCCAAACGGCTTCCCATAGGCAAACCTCACTATGAAGCTTATTGCAGTCTTCATCACACTATGTGATAAATACGTAATTAAATAAGTGTGCTATACACTTATTATAAAATGGCGCGATACCATACATGTCAGTAACTTGCATTTTAATATAAATAAACAATATAAAAATTACTTTATACTAAATATTGATATATAATGTACATTATGTACTAAGTACTCTGTGTACTTATGAAATTGAAATAAAATCGCATAATTATACTAATTTAACAATCGCAAATTTGATCATATTTGTAGTTAACGAATTAATAAAATGAAATATAAAAGTAAAATTGGCACTGACAATTATTGTTGATAATTTCGGCAACTAACAATTAATAATTACACAAATAATTCAAATCACACTTTCAAGGCTTAACTGCCTCACAGTCACCAACTTAATGAATCTGTCTCCCCTTTCAGCAATACACGTGTTAGTTTTCGGCTGCAGCAAAGACAAGATAAGAAATTGCAGAATTGCTGATTTAACATTTCAATAAATGCGTTATTTTTTATACGCACTAAAATACTTTAAAAACAGAGCCGGGCTGGGATTCCTTACAATGTGGGAAACGTGCATACAGAGTTAAATTTGAAGGGTCTATTTCAATACTTCTAGTGCCCATCTCGAAATAATACATTAATTTTTAAATAAAGCGGGTCAATGACTAACATTATTACACCTTTTGCGTTTAACGTTTAACTAAATTTCTGTTTCATTGTGCAACCTAGTGCACAAGTCTGGAAGTAGTCGCTTTTCTATTCCCGAATGTGTTGAAAATGTAAGGGGATCGATTGAATTCGAGGGAAAATGTGAACGTTTTCTGTTAGAGGTCGTTGGAAAAAATTTCAAGTTTTTAATGGGAAATGGGCAATGCTGGGTTAAGTTTTCCAATAAACCTGCAGTAAAAGTTACGGGATTCTGATTTTCCATAAAGAAGCCTTAAATTTGTGGGAAAATTGCAGTACTTTAGTTTTCTTTTGATTGTGATATTTAATAGTAAATTTTCCTAACAAAAAGGCCAGATTAATAATAAAGTATTTAAAATACGCTTATAACGCCCTCGATTGTGTAGGCAGTGTATCCAAAGCTCTGACGCTTTCCTCGTAATTTTCACTATAAATTCGAATTATAGCGATATAAATTTATGAATATAATAAATGATCCGCTCATATTCATTAGAAGTAAGTATACTGTTATATATAACAATTTATTGATAACAATTTTACTATTAAATAAATTGTTAAATTATACTAGCGATAAAGGAACATCATAATATTATTTACGGTAGATATAACATATAGTTTTGAAAAATCGACTAAATGCATCATATTTCTTTTCAATTTTTTAATAACTATCCAACTATCTTTGCATATAAAAGAGGAAATTGATTTTTTCCCTCGTTTGCATAGTGGTGAAAATGGACTTTCTCCAACACGAAATGGTTTCACTTACATAACACACAAAGTGTACTTATTCTTTGGAGGAAAGTAAACTCTTTCCTGTTGGAAAAGTTAATTAATTGCTTAAAAGAAAAACGCGTGTGGCTGGTAAAATTACGCAAAAAGGGGTTGAGTTGTACATATATTCGACTCGAATATTAAGTGTGTGTACTTTTAAGTGTAAGTTGCTTCGTTTTCAAGAAAAATACTGCACATAAAATAGTTTTTATACAATAAATCAGGGGGGTGCTGTAGTCCTTAGTCCTGTGCATGTGTATAATATTTATGTTATCCCTACTATTTGCCATTTTCTCCCCCACTTAGTTTCAACCCCGCAAAAAAAAATTCAAACTCAAACAGTTCACTACTTTCCTGGATGGCATCGTTTGATCGCATGTTTTCAAGCAATTCTCGGTCCACAGTTCTGTTCAAAGTGCCATAGAAGGAACAAGCATTGAACAGAACTCCGTACCAAATATTCGTTTAAATTACATGTATTATTATTATATTATAGCATTATAGTAGTTAACTGAGAGCCAGAATATATGGTCCGAAAATGAACAACCTCTATTACACACTTCTTATGACTTTCATCATTTTCTATGGTTTTGTCGGTAAGTCCTTTTTGTGGCTATCCTTTTATTTTCTATTTACATCTCGCTATCACTTAATTATTATTCTTAATCAAATTGAGCTTTATATCATGGCTAGTTGAAGAACACACACACAATTTTTAGGTATATTTATTTCTAGTTAATTAATCCTAATTTTACATAAAAGCTTATCTATACTTCATTAAAGGTTTATTTTTATTACATGTATATCTTAAGTAATTTCTGTTTTAATCCATTATACTTATGACCTATTTCAAGTTTTTCTTTAAAAACTTCTACTCTCTGTTGGCCACTAGTTCTGTATGACATTTAATGAATCTCTAGTCTAATATTTGTTTGTTTGTGTCTTGAAAGATTTTTTTCCTAGGCACTAAAGCACCATTCAATTAAAGAAAAAAGAAAAATCTATTAATTAAAAGTTTTGCTTTTGCACTGGAGACCGAGTGGTTTAATTAGTTAGTGTATACACGTTTCGAATAAATAAGTAAATAAAATGTATTTTATGTCTGTTTAAAATGCCTAATTTAGATATTTTTTTAAGAAACCAAATTTCACGGTCATTTACGAAATTTTGTTGTGATTTCTATTTATACTAAAATGCATCAGTTATTAATTATTAATTTAAACAAATTCTTTATCGTATTATACTGCACTGTCTGAGGTTATTGAAAAAAATCATTTTATATAAACATACATATGTATGGATAGACAATTTTTTGGTATACATATATATGTATAAAGCTTTAATTCTTAAGTCGATTTTATAAATATTCTATAAGTAGGTACTTAATAATAAGTAAATAGTTGGAAATCAATTCTACGTAGGTTTGCATTAAATATTAGCTTTTATCTAATTCTAAAGTTATTTTTTATTAAATCAATCGATAACTAGTGAGAGAAGCTCTCTTCATTAAAAATTCCTCTATCTACATAACGAGACAATAAAAATATTAACCCACATATTCCTGAAAAATTTAACCCCCCTTCCTCCCCCAATTCTTTTTGAAAACATTTAAATCTATAACATGATATATATATGAAAAATGTATATATTTGTACATAAACATATTTATATTGTATATTGTTTTGTTCTATTCAGTCCACACAAATGTGCACATCTTTCTTGGTTCTCTTATTGTCTTCTTTAATCTGAAAAAAGTTGATACGTAGCCAAGTTTTCCGATGTTTTTGGCGTCAGAGAATCGGTGAAAATATATTATATAATGTGGAATCTTCAGCAACTAAACAAATTTTTTTCCATTTACTTCACTATACACCACAAACTAAAAATATATACTTATTAAAATAAAACTCTAGTTGCATGAGCACTATGAGTAATCATTTTCCAGTTTGCGTGTTAGAAAAATAATAATAATAAATTATAAAGTTTTAAACGTTGCCACATAATATTATCATTTTAAGTATACCTCCATTATACAAGGTACATATGTTGAATCTATTATAAAAGAGAATTTCATACTATGGAAAATTCACAATACAAACAAATCTGTTTAGTAACACGTACATACAATTACAATCATCAAATTGATCCAATTTTTTTGTATTCAGTTAAATTGGACAAGAACTAGGTATTACATATTTAACTCTAGAAAAATTCTCAAGTGTTAATTGGACTTAGGGAAAAAGTCGAATTTTAACCCGAAACTTCTTGTTAGTTAACAAGTTTATAAAATTCTTGTAGCAATTTAAAAATTAATTGCACTCAGAAGAAAAGCGATTTTATAGGAAAATGAACCTTATTTGTTGTTTCGTAAAATACGAAATTCGGAACTAATTCCGCATTGCAGGTACCATCGTGCATAGTATAAGTTTTGTGGAAACTGAATCAATATACTATGACGTCTGCAATAACATGTCCGTATTTATAATTTTTTTTATTAATGAATGAATTATTATTTATAAACGTAATTAACATGACACTAGCGAAAACTTGTCGACGTTTTAAATTTATTAAAAAACATTATGCACCCACTCTAAAATTAACAGCTTCTTTTCGGAGGCGATAAAAAAGCCGCCCTACAATTTCCATTATTTAATTACCTACTGTTATTTGATATACGTATTACACATATAGGTATATACATAGATATAGAGGAACTACTTGAAACTTCAAGTATAGAATTATTTAGTGTCGCTCGTAACTTTCATCTCACAAAAGTGTTTCACGTTGCGAAATTGTAAACATTTCAATTTTATTGTAATACGTGATCAATTTACAATAAATTCAATTACTTAAAAATTATTGGAATTTGTTATTCTAGACGAATTTTATTTCAACTCAATTATATAAACGGTTTTTAGGGGTCTTCATCTAACAGTCTATCACAGGGATATAGGGAGACTTGTTCAATTAAACTTAAACAGTCGCTTACATTGTGGAGACTTAAATTTGTTTAATAGTCTTATTTAACTGTTCAAGGTCATATAAACGTTTATCATATATTTGTATCTATAGTCAAAGATGCAAAGATCAACGTTGAATCAAAATAGATGAGTGTTTTTACGTAAATATTACAGCAACAATGTCACGTTCATATATTCAATTTTAAGGATATACATATAGCAAAGGACACGCTCAATTCGGGATATAGTGGACTACTCGTATAATTCCTATTAATACAATGCAGATGATTAGGCGGCATTTCAAATAATTCTCTATTTTTTCAGATAAATTCGTTCAGACTTCATCAATCAAAGCTGCTAATCCGATTGTAATTAGAGCAGGTAAAATGACACAAAATGACACCAAAATTGGTTCCAAGAATTATATATCTATTTTAAAATCCCCCATACACATGTATGAACAATACATATTTTCCCTATCTATATGTATGGATACCTACATACGTACTGTGTGATATATTAAATTTATAATTTATATATTATTTGTTTAATATACTTGTTTTAATTGCAAATGAAAAATGTTATTCATTCAATTCGATCTGTGTCTGTGTGTGTATATTTTGCATGCATTTTGTTTATTTTCAATGTTAGAAAATTAATGAAATTGCTGTGTAAAATGAACTATTTACAAGAAGGTGGAGAAAAATCTCATTTTGATTCTGATTTAATTTCTATAAATACGAACCAAATATGTGTATATTGGAATATAAGAATGGAATAGAAAAGTTGTGCTTTATTATTTCATATCGTCATTTCCATATATATTGGTAATTTCCATCATGTACAAATATAAAAAATAATTAATTGATTGGTAAGGATTTTGTTGTATGTTGCACGTCTCTTTACAAATAATTTCTGTCTACGCTTTTATGCTTTTTTCGTAATATTCAAATGATTGTTTTTCTATATAAATCACTTTGTTCGAAGATTCTTTAATATTGCTTTGATTTTGGCCAAATCTGTAACACATGCAATAGTGATAACCACCATCTGTGTCTTCTCGAAAAATAATCTTTGATAAAGTTTTAACGACAAATAACGTACAAGAAATATAAACGTATATCTGTTTGCAATGATTGTTTTCCGTTGGTTTTAGGGGCTATAGAAGAAGATTGTACTGATTTTAAGGGGCAAACAATTGCACATGGTTTGCTGTATGTGCCAGGACCTGCTGTTTGTACCATGTGTGTATGTTATCATTCAGAGCCCATGTGGTGCAAAGCTATTTATTGTGACCCACCCTATGTAAGTATTTGTAATCTGCGTCTGTTGTCTTTTATGCAAACGTCATATAAATTCCGCCGAAGCTTTACTTACATATATTTACGCGATACTAAGTCATATGTAAATTAAAACTTGAAACATCATCTTGTTACTTAATATTGCGTACACGTATTCGACCAAGTTTTCACATCTATATTATAAGCATAAGGGGAATTCTCTTATTTCTATGTGTGTGCGTGTAGGTAAATAAAGTCCACTTAAAAAATATAAATAATATTTCTAAGTGGCTCTACACTTGACACAATTTCAAGTTGAAATATGCACACTTTTCTTTTGAAAAGTGCAGTACAGAACAATATGTGTAATGATAATTTTCGAGTTAATTAATGTGCTTTTTACTCGGCTTTTTATATATGTTTATGCATGGACTGAAATACAAAAATCTCTATTTGATATTCGTTCTAGTTCTGTAAAAAATTCCGCGTCGGAGAAAGATGCTGTGAATTTGAGTGTTTGGACCCACCTGGAGATGAAGCAATGAGATTATTAGAAAAGTATCGTCAAAGACAAAAATTAAAATTAAACTCACAAACGAAATTAACGTCAACATCTTTTACCGTGTTATTTACTGCTTTAGGTATTTTGACCATGCTATATTAGATAATAATAAATAATAACGTATATAGGTACTACTAATTGATAAAATATTTATTTAAGTATATAACAGTTTTGAACCAAAAATATAAAGGCTTGAAATTTTTATTAAACAAATATATAGGTATATAATATACATAGGTAGATTTCTAGGGAAATATTAAAATTACATTTTACAAAACTCAAAAATACATACGTTTTATAAAGCTTTTGACCAATTTTATATAATTACGACAAAAAAAGACAACTATGGTAGACAACAAAATTGAAACCGTTTTTTAATTTCATTATTTTGCACGATGCAGTTAAACATTTTTGCGTATTGCGCCCACACATACATACATGGAGCTATTTATACTAGGCCTAATCACTTATAATGGAAATTAGTTGTTTGTTTTTTTTTTAAAGCTCGCTTCCAATGTTGTGAAATATATGTATAATGTACTCGTGTCACAAAACAACGTTTGTGAATTAAAGGCCGGTCAAAGTTTATTAAAAAACAATTAAAACGATGATTGATTAATCATACAGAGAGAGAAAAAGAGAATTTATTATCCATTTTCCAGTTCCTTCCATTTTTCAGTTTAGCAAACAAATTCCCACAAATGAGACTGAGAAGTACCTTGGACAAATTGTACTTTTATTTAAGACATTTCAGATAAATTCCCTCCATTTGATCGGCCTTTCAACTCTCAAAACGTTCCAGTTTCAAATAAAAAAAAGCTTTTTTACTAATATGTACGTTATTCGTATATATATAAAGTGTTCAGTGTTTCACTAACAAAAAAAAGTCACCTATAATTGTTTGGGCCACAATAATGTAGTTAGGAGCTTATATTCCACCACTTTGTATTTCATATGGACAAGGTGATGTTAAAATTAGTAAAAAATAAAGTATTTTTTGAGCTTAATATGTATTTAAAGAAAAAAAAGCATTATCACCAAGTTGCCGAAATAGGCCTAAGCTGTAAATAAAAAAATAAAAAGAAATATTTAAATGTTTTTTCTGTAAAGTTCAAAATACAGGTATCAGGTGAAAAAACACTATGTTAGATGTCTGAATCACATGGTGCTAAAATTCAAGCACGAGTTGTGTGGAATGCGCATTTTTTACCCTTCTAAAAAATTGCATGTGAGAAAAGTATCCCTGTTGTATGTCGAGGGCACGTTACACCGGGCGTGTTCTTCTGAAATCCCGTTTTAACTCCTTGTGCGTGAATATTATTGTACTATGTGTTCTAGACCTTATGCCTAATTATATATCTAATATCTCGTCTTAGATTAGATAAATCTAAAATATGGCTAAGGTATTTTGCATAAAGCTTTAAAAATACATTAGAGATCTATATTGAAAAGTATAAACTGGAAAGGTTTAGAAGCAAAAGGCAAAAAGAATAGTAGATTACATACCGAGGCGGAAAGGGCAGCATTACTGTCGAGAGAAAAGTTTGCCCGCTGAGGCCGTAGGCCGAAGCGGGCAATTTCTCGAGACAGGAATGCCCTTTCGCCGAGGTTTGTATACTATTTTATTCACAATCAGACACAATTAATTAAAAAATATGTCTTTTGAATGTTTTTCATTATAAATTTTTTGTATGTCAACATTTGACATATGTCACTAATGACAATTTTTTGTTGTTACTCATCAAATGACAAGTGAGAAATGGCTTGTTATTGGTTGCCCAATATGAACATTATTAAAAATTGTAGTAGCCAGGATTATGGAAAGCCAGGAAAGTGACTATTTTCCTCTCTAGAGAGGAAAGTAAATATTACTCGCTTGAATATAACAATGGGTCACTTTCCACTTTTATAAAACATCGGAAAATAACACATTACATACTGATTGTGAATAAAGTAAATTAACAACCAATGCAAAAAGCGTATTTCTTATCGTTTTTATTAACTTGTAGACTTAAATACATTTTTCAATGAGATATATTCACTCAACTTTGTTCTAGGTATTATACTTTCGTGTCCGTGACGATTGCGGACATTTAATGTTACATCGTGGCGATTGTGGAGGCGGACAACGTAGCAGGGAGACGTATTAAGGCCTGGGACACACAGAAAGCGGTCTGTTGTGGCTAGGCACGGGCGACCGATTGCTTTCTCTGAGGCAAAGCCTTTATAATCTTCGTTTTTCCTGCTCGTAGCAAAATGTTGCGCAAAGATTTGAAAAATTCTTGCTTCTCATTGGTTGATTTAAATAAAATGCCTGAATCAATCAATGAGAAGGCAAAATTTTTCAAATTTTACATATGGGCGAAGTTCATTTTGCTACTGCATGAAAAAATGAGGTATATAATCCGTATACCTGCACCGTTGTCATTGTCCGCAATCGCCACGGTCCCATACTCCCATATTTTCAATTCACATACTTTCTTTTGCATAACTTTTGCTTCTATTTCTGTTTACCTAAACTGTAATACTTTTTTTTATAGAATTTTAGGACTTGTTGTATACTTTTTTTATATATTTTATTGAATGTTAATTCATTTACTATGTATATGAGACAAGGATTTCAAATTTTCTCTTCTATTTTGGAGGTACGTACCTGAAACGTGATTTGAACAGAGAACTAAAAGAAGATAAATTATTTTTGTAATATATTATAAATAAGTGTTATAATTGTTATTTAGTTAATTGTAAGTTTTTTTTCTTGTTATGAGAGAAATGATTAAATAAATATAGTTTTTATACATATGATAGGTATGAAATTTACTTTGCGACAAAAACTGTTCAATAAAATACATGTTACGTCTCTTATGAAGTTGCGTATTGTGGAAATCAGCTAGGAAAAAAGTATAATAAAGGTACATACATATGTAATTGGGCTGTTTTTAATGCAACAATAATTAAATATTACGTAATTAGCTCCCTTGTTGTGAAGTTGTGATCAATTTCTCGTCCAGAATTCAAATTAAGTAATAAATCTTTGTGTGAAATTCACATTTAGAAAAGAAATCGATTATAATTGTGTTTACTTTGTGTCCCCAATTTTATTGTGTCAAACAACAAATTGTTTGTTAAAAAATACATTAATGGACTTGATGAATTATAGGAAATTTGTTCGTTCACAAAAATTTATTTGACTGAAATTGTAATTACATATTAAGGTAGAAAAATATAGGGTGAGTCTCGAAAATACATCGAACAATAGACTTAATATTTTAATAGTATCGATCTGGTGTCATTAGGCTAAATAAACAAAATTAATATATTTTTTTTAACATACATACGTTGATATTGGACTATTGGAATAAGTTGTCAACTCTATGTGAAAAATTGCCAACTTTTATGTCGTAAACAAGCAGATTTTTGCAAATTGGATTTTAGTTATTTAACGTATTTGTATTTTCGAAACTCTCTCTATACTGTTAAGTTACATGGAACATAGAATAGTAGTATACATGTATTTATTTCGGATTTATTGGTGGGTTCAGTTTCCATTTTCAAGTGGTAACTCATTAGACAATTAATAAGTTACCACAAAGCCGCTAAGAACAATAATCGCCACAAATTCAACATATCAAGTAATCAAATCTTGGTCCTGTAACAAATTATTGTAGTGAAACTGTATAATACTCTAAATATTTTCACAATTATTCCTTAAGGGAAAAATTCTGATGTCTTTTGAAAGTAATTGTGAAAAGAATTTATTTTTATGTTCACTGTCTACAAACAACTTACCTAACTAATGCTACATCGTTGTGTTAATTGTCATGTACTAATATCTGTATAATGTAATAAATAACCAAAATGTAAAACTAAATGTCCAGATTTACAGTGTCAAACCACCAATAAACACGTCATACTTCATTTATTATCTAATTTATGGAAGATTTCGTTTTTTCCTTTGGTATGTGTTGACTATTTAATAAAAAACGTTTTTTTCTTTAAACGGCATAAATCCTTGTAAGAACATTCTATTTGGTATTTTATTGAAAACCGTTTGCCAAACAACTGTAGGCTGTAGGTATTAAAAACTTTATATATTTTTCAATAAAAAATGTAAGTGTAAAATTTTTGATGATTCTTGATATTGTTTACGTGAACGCTTAAAAATATTTTTAGAGCACATTTTAATTTCGTGTAATAAAGTGTTTACATTTATTATTATTATATCCTACGGCTGTGAGTCAAATAATAAAGCATGTAAAACTACAGAGTGTTTTATTTTTCTAACAATAAGACAAATTTTCCGTTTTTAGGCTTACTATTTAATCGCATAAGCCCTAAGAAAATCGATAGAATAACGTATCCTGTCTTAGTATTGACATAGAAGGGTGTTAACCCTTGTATTTAAATTTTTAATTCGATACAACAGATCGCCCAATTGACTTCACTCGAAGGCATATAAAGGACTAAAGGAAACACATAAATCTAGGAAACTAATAGTTTATTCGTTGGTAACATGAGTAAGGGTAACATGAAAATGCATTTTGAAAATATATAACGCTAAGAAATTTTAAACCAGGCTAACTATGCAGTTTATATGTTTTCATTTTTTGTATAATATAGGGTATATATATTAAATTATATAATATATGCTTATAAAACTTGTGAAATTGCAGAAAACTCTAACAGTTTAACAATTTTGGACCTCTGAATATATATAATTTATATAATGCTTAAGGTGCACCATACACTATCACACCAGTATATCCACTGTTTGGTTTTTTTTAATTCTTATCTAAATCTTTGTCATACAATCCATTTTTCTTATCCAAAAATATCACATTTTATTCAACAAACGTAAAAAAGAACTTTGTCATACTTTTTATTAGGGAAAATATATATTTTATTTTGAATAAATACAACTTTGGAGTCGCATTGAAAGAATCATGTTTTGGATAAGAAATATGTACTCAATGAATTGGTTAATCATGATTACTTTTACACATTTTTCTTTGTGGAAGTACTCTGCATTTTAAATGCTATTTAACACATAATGTTTCAACCTTATTAAGAAAACCACTTACAGGACAATCAAACACGAGTTTATTCAAGTAAAATATGGTGAATTTGTTGAATAAATTCGTGTGAAAGCTTCAGTATTATTTGGAAATACAGAAAACAGTTACTAATATCCATCGCAAATGCGCGTCAATAAAAATGAAAAATTTACATTCTAACTAAATGAACTAAGGGGTCTAAACAATGAATATTTGTTGTTTTGTAAAGTCTTTAGTTTTAGACCTATAATTATGGTTATCAGAATTTATTATTTATTATATATCATATTACTTTTAATAAATATTATTTTCTCTTTGTGTATTCACAATGCAGGTGTGCTTTTCGTTGGATAGCAAAATACTATAATCATACAATATATACATAAATGTAGTTAAATAATTATTAAAAAAAAGTTTAACTTTTTTTGTGTTTATGGAGTATCTAAATCTACAATAAAATGGACCCACTCATATACACATTGGAACCATTTACGTAAGAAATGCATCAACAAATCATCGCAACAAAAAATATACGTGTACAGATTTTCTATAAGAAAAACGTTCCATCTTGTGTAAAAAATTTAACTTGGCACTTTGTAAACAAATGTTATTTCTTACGTTTTCAATCTGTGGCACTGAGTCCAGTTCATTAAAAGGCCAGTTGAATAATTTGGTGTTAGTAATACTGTATTTTAGACATTAAGAAATTATGTACTATTATTTTTATATACAATAATTATTTACTAGATTCCATTAAAAGTTTCTCATTTTTATTTATTTGTAGTATAAAAAGTGTCTAAAATATGATATATGATTATAGTATTTTTGATCGATGATCACTCGTTATTTTTTTTTTAATTTCACTTATACTTTCTACAAATTTCTTTAAACGTGTTTAAGTTTAAATTCTCAAGTTTAATTGTAATATTCTAATACTGTATATAGTAAGGCTCTATATTTTTTATTATTTATCATATAATATATATTTTGTTTATATATATATATATATATATATACTTTTGTATGTACTTTTGTTATGCACCATGAATAACGCTAAAAAATGTGTCTCTACCTTAAACGATTTTACAAACGTCTAAATCTCTTATCGTACTGTAAATTTATAATTAGTTGCCTAAAAGTTCAAACGAAAAGTCCTCCCATTATTAATAACATACTCTAAGATCATTCTTAACACACTATAGTTATTTAAACAATTTCAATTCAAGGAATACAAGACGGTAATTTAAGTAACAAATAACAGGTAACAGTAACAATTAATATGAAATAATTTACATTGAAATTATTGGTTAACGGATGGCAACAAAACGAACCAATATTCTGGGTGCTGTTAAATATATGTCGATATAAAAAAAAATACTGCAGAGCGTGAAGATTTAGTGAAGAAATCAACTTTGTGCTGTTGATGATCCACCACCACCGCCACTCTGTTTCGGTATTGAAGGCAAAGCAGCTGGTCCTGGCCATGGACAACCAGGTGGTACACTTCGAGCTTGTTGCAGTCCAGCTGCAGATTCAGGATGTAGAAAGTTCCGCCTTTGTTCCATTTTCTCAGCCTGTATGCCAACATCAATTATATAAACGATCAGAATAATAATGTTGATTTGAAAATAAATGATTATGTTAACCTGAACTTGAATCCTGGATGCAATTAGATCAGGCAACAATTCTAATTGCTCTTGAAGTGCAGACAATTTATCTTCCATTGTAGTTAGACGATCTTCTAACGTGTCCTGTCTTGTACTCATGTCCGACACAATTTCGTAAACTGTATTTTGTGTCTGGAAAACAAAGTGGCATTTACACAAACGTGACACAATGAACAATTAATTAATGGAAGGAGACTCTCACCTTGGCCATATCAGTTATTGTATTTGCATTATCCATTAACTTACGTTGGTCCATTTTAACCTTTCTTAGGCTAGAAAGTTTGTAAATAACATGTGGGTACATATTGATTTATGATCCAAAAGTCACTTACGCATAAATTGCAAGTAAAAATTTCCTTTGATGCGTTCTCACCCGTCCAGGATTCACCCTTTTCACTAGCCTTGTGTGTTTGTATATCAACCATGTTTCTCTTAAAACATTCGCAGCAGCATTTTTCAACTAAAACGGTCAGTTTGGAACTGTTTGTTTTTTTAAACATATAATTAAATCTTTTTGTGTATACCCTTTTTGTTAACTGTGTATCCATCATAAAGTTATGTACATGCTTTTCAGCCCTTGTTAGTTCTAATTTCCTAGAAACTACTGCTACTAATAAGGCTGTACAACCGGCACCCTGAAACACAATAACAATGACATATACAGCTTCCAATCATACGAACACGTTGCTTTGCAAGTAGGTTTCGATTATTTTCTATATTTTACTGTTCTCTCTCAAGTTTCATTTCAATTTTATAAAATCATTTTATTTTGATATATGTACAAATGGTTAAGGAATATCATTTATTTCTTGTCTTGAATGAAACTGACAGGTGTTGTTTGCAAAAGTAACACTTTTATGAAATATGTATGAACTATGAATGAACGAATATAAAATGATTTCTGAACGTATTTTTTTCTTCAATATTTTATGGAATTGAATGAGAACGAATGGAGGAAATGAAATATAAGTAACAGTTTCAGTCCCAAATTGAATATACGTATATTATATACGAGTATATATCTAAATTCTAAAACTTCAACAGAGAACCTATTTGTAGGAGAGAGAAGAAAAGTGGTGGATTAGTATATTAGTTTGGTAAACGAAGATTTAATGAGTTGAGATTATTTTACAGTAGGGGCGGACATTACCCTCTACTACTACCTAAGGATATATAAATGATATTAACAAGATCTTACCATAATTCCGGTACTGACCGCGATACCTCTACCACAGTATGTGTTTGGTACGATATCGCCAAAGCCAACGCTCAGAAAGGTGATTGCTATCAACCACATTGCATTAAGCAGGTTTGCGTGTTCTTCATCATGAAATCTGTAACATATTAATACAGTAGAGTAACATTTACAAAGATCAAAAGTTATAAAGGGTATGTAAATATGATCAAACACACAAAGAGACTACAAACATGTTTGATTTGAGCACGATATTATTATTAAGTCTGTTGTCTTTTTTGTGATAGGGGTTGGGCTTTATATATCTTAATTAAACAGAAAAATCTCTAATTCTCTTGGTATTACGGTTAATTAATTTGTGATAGTATGTGTTGTGAATGATACAGTAGTCAAAAAAGGGATGATAATAATACGATTCCCGGTTTGGTTAGAAAGTCAGAAAAATGTTATTAATCCAAGTAAAGGTGTATTGTTTGTTTAACTTCAATTTGTACAATTTGAAATTAGTTTAATTAAAAAGGCACATTTAGCTACTATTTATTTACCTTTCACATTGCCGTAACGTCCAACTGGCGATAATCCATAGGGAGACCATGAAAACAAGAAGCACTGTCCCAGGACAAATAGTCATAAGTGTTTTTAACACAAATCTAGTATTAAAATTAATTCTATTGAGCGCGCCTATACTTCGAGACGATGCGTCAGTAAATAATTTACTATGCAATAACATAACTCTACAGATTAGGTATAGTCGGAGGAACATGGGTAAAGACAAGGGCACATCATAAGGAACACACTTTGACCCGATCCCGCCGTTTTTATTTGCTAATTTTGTTGTCCATACAAACCGATAATGTCCTGGAATCGGATGCACTGCACATATTACTAATTCCATTGTAATTTGGCAAATTCTTTGCCAAGTCATCGCTATACGCCAATCGTCGGCGCAATTATCTATCATGAAAAGCTGGAAAACACAAAATCAATTCATATAGAACATATATTACAGGGGATGTACCTATATCCTTTGGGTGAATATTACTGAATACATATATGTATGTAATGTTAAATTTTCATCTTTTAAACTTTTTCTAGAAGAGGTTCATTTTGCATAAAAAAGTTTTGCTTTTTTATCGCAAATAAATACTATATATATACGAAAAGTGTTTTCATAAATATTTATTAAATCGATATTTATTTACTCATTTTTTGCCTGAGTTAGGTAATGCCTAAGCTTTAACACACTTTTACTACCACGGTTCAATGTGCTTTTTCTAATCTATAAGTATTTTAAAACATTTTAATCTCCCCCTTTAGCAGATTCTCAAATTTCCTATTCGATCAACTAAAAGACTATACATATCCGGCTGAGTAAATGTTACATGATAAAACTGAAAGAAGTTTATCGCTCGATTTACTGTAATTTCTTAATAAATATATGTAAAATTGTTCTAAACGTGTGTATATGGGGAGGTTTTAAGTTTATTTTTCCCTCACGAACCAACTAATTGTAAACAATGATTTCAGTTCCCGAACATAGCGCAGTTGCTAATTTTTTCCTGATTTACCCACACACATGTATTCTTGATATGGTTGATATGATCTGTCACATCTAATTTGTGTGCTCCCTTTTGGTAGTAGATTATCTCTCGTGATCTAAATGCAGTTGCTCTGTTCTACTGTGAAACGGCTTAATGGAATAACAATGTACAATTACATTGAAAAAAAACTATTCTCACAAACTCTTTAAGAACAGTTGATAGAATTTTTAGAATATTAAACTTTCACACTTAATTCCATCTGAAAAGGGACTTTACTATTGCCTTATCCAGTTATTCATCAAGAATCGTATTTCTTAATTTGCCTTTTGTTTGCAAAGCAATTGGTATTCTGAGTGTCACGCTGTGTCCTGTTCATAAAACATATCGCAATGCGAAAGTTCCATCACCATTCAATAAAAGTGGATTAAAATGATAAAATGTGTTCGCCTCCACGTCCACTATTTAACACTGATAGGTGTGACATCCAAATCATCCAATGGCATTTCCCGTTCGTGTCTACGTTAAATGCATAATTTTGAATTTTAATAAACTTCCCATATTGTCCCATTCCTATTAATTAACTGATATACGAGTCGGTATGAAAAAATATTCCAGCTGCGACAGGGAAATCCAACATTTAATTTAGTCCTTTAGAATTTTTATTTACTGAGTTTGAATAAGCAACCACTAGGTATAACATCATCAATACAATGAATTTTGTAATGAAAATCTTGTGAAGGAAGAAATTAATCACTTTATTTATCGAATTGGTGGTGTTGACTCGCGAGAAAAAACGAGAGAAATTTTGTTGTACATCTCACGAAGCGACAACGGAATTATTAACAAAAAAATCCCATCTAATTTCGTAGGAAGATAGAAAGTTTTTAAGTGGAACAAAAGTTTTGCTGTTTTAATGATAACAGCGATAATTTACCTGAACTTCTAAAGCGTGGTAGGCCACAATGAGGCCTAAAAGAATCACAGTCGAAACAGATATCAGAGTTTTGAGCGCAATTGAGTAAAATTCGTCCTGAAAAGAGAACACAAAATTGTGGGTATTAGAAAGAAATTTGATTAGAGCGTATGTGTGGTGTGTGTACAATAAGTGTTCAATGTTGAATTAAAAAAGAATTGTGAAGATTCTCACTTTACGGTAAACACCAGCACTTGAGAGTTCATTTTCAATAACCATAACAATAATACCAAACATTCCCATAACTAAAGCATAATCACTAATACGTTTTCGTTTTTCAAATAATGCTTTACGTCTTCCTAAGCGATATCCTACGTTGGGTTTGTGCTTTAAACTGCCAGATGATGGACCTTTGTAGACGGCACCACCGAGGGTACGATCTTCCATAAAACGTGGATAATCCACATGTCCTACCAATGCGACGCCTGGATCTTCTTGTTGCATTCTCCCGCCACCAGAATCTCTGCTGGAGTTTTTCACCGCCCCGGGAATGGATAAGGTAGACACAGGTTTGCGTAACTGTAAAGTCAGTTGAACATTTCACAAGATATTGCTTTAATGCTAAAGCAAACAAACTCGATAGGATACTAATGCTGGGCTAAAAGGGCCTCTACAATAAGTAACTTTATACAGCATAGCATGTGGCGTATATATTTTTGTTTTTATATATGTTTTACAGGATTAATATCCTTAAATCGGTCTTACGAGAATCCAAATCAAAAAATACATTACTATAAACTACTACTTTAACACAAAGAAAAATAACTTATCACTAATAAAATTTCTAAAGAAAAAGTTATTGTATAAAATTCGATTTAGATTTAATTTCATTACAATACGGGAGTCAAGGTCTTTATATCATGTTTTCAGACATGTACACCAAAAATAGAAGATTCAATACCTAAATAAGTAAAACCGCCGTATTGTATTTACTGTTGTTATTAATAAATAAGTACTATCCAATTTTAACTGTTGTACCATTGATAATAAAATTGATAATTGTATTTTGTGTGTATTGTGTTAAAATAGTAATTACGTTCTAAGAATATTGCAGTTACGATCATTTCAGGAGGATTTCATCAATTCTTATTTGAAAAACGTCCACAATTCACTTTTGTTAAATCTATTATATCGAGAGAAATCCCCCGTCATGTTATTGTCCAAATTTGTATAATGAAAAAATTCAATGCATATATGAAGCATTTAAATAAAATTGTACGAATTTCTGTGTTTTATATTATATAGAATATATACATGTGTGGCTGTTTACAATAAGCATTTTGTGTGTATAATTTTTTTGCATGAAAGCTACAAAAATGATCATTTTCATTTTAACGAGTTTTGGGGGAGAAAATGGTTATAGGATGTGGGGGTTAAAATTCTATTTACAGTTTGCGTGCTTCTTTACATTTAAAAAATATTCAAGTAAACAACCGCACCCCCATGGAATAAATAAAATGCATATGTATACAAAAATGTATATGTATAACACACTCGTATATGTATGGACTCGGAATCGCGAGCTAAGGTAATTTAAAAATTAAATGCACAATTATGTAGGTGAAATTAATTCACATATTACGTACAACATACATCGCATAGGGTTTATATATATTTAATAAATAAACCAACCAATAGAAGATAATGGTATTATCGCCGTATCGCAGATTGTTGGATTGTAAGGGACTTTAGAAAGGGATTATTACCGATTAATACATGCTGTATTACATTTGTATTCAAAGTAGGTATAGAAATGTGGAAATGTTCGATTTAATTTTTTTTCGGAACAGGAAAACAAGAGGAAGAGAAAATTATATGAAACGTGCGTAACAAGTACCAGAGTGTGGTGAAAAATTATTTCATTATTTTATTTGTAAGATTCAAGCTGTAGGTATTACCGCAAATTGCGTTAGTTTTAAGTGGTGCTTTACACAATATACTGGGTGAGATAAATATGGTTGAGCATTAGATTTCTGTCAAGAGGATGTCAGAAAAGTAAAGAAGCACGCTTAATAGGGATAAAGCTATAATGTGAAACGTGAGCACTAATCTACATAAAATGTAGTGTATTCCTTTCATATCATGTTATTATAGTGATATTGTCATTTAAAAGGGCAAACAAAAAATTTCATCAATCTCTTAAATAAGGAAACTTTCAAATAAAACTTAAATGAAATTTCACTGTCGAGAATTTAATCTGTATCCATTTTTAATAACGAATAAGTTATTATTGATGAATTAAATTAAATTATAACTAGAAATTTATGCGGTGGGAATTTTTCTTTATTTTCGACATTTTCGCAAAGTATTTGTAATATTGTAATCTCTTTCGAATATAGAAACCCGATAAATTTAATTAAATTTCATTAACGAATCATTACTGCGAACTAGAGTAAGAAGGGATTTTATATTATTATTATACTAAAAATATTAGTTGGAAACAAATCTTCTTTATTACTGTACCTACCTAAAAGATCCTATTAATTGCTATTAAAAACGAAGCTTTTCTGAACATAATAACGAACCTTTAAACTGAATATTTTGTTTAATTTGTCATGCACTTTGTCTTAAAAACAACAAGAATAATCAATAATTGCATGATTAATGGCAATATTACTATAAAATTTCTGATAATAAGGAAATTTCATGCAGTGCTCAGTGCTTCTACAGGTTTCGTACCTTTAAGGTTTTGTTTTCTTTTTGAACTATTCATTCGAAAAATGAAAACTAAAATCAAATCTTCATTATAGAAAACACACCCTTAAAGGATTTTCCATATGGCAATTTTTTTAACATTTTTCTATCACTTAACCCCAAATTATTAGCATTTTATTAATAAAATACAAGAGAAAATAAATCATAATTTAGAATTTAAATAAATTGGCAAGAAATTCAAAATTAGTGAATAATTTCGCTCCGATATTTAGTGAACTCGAAAACATATAGGAGTAGAGACAAAGTATTAGGTAATATTTCAAATTCATTCATGTACGAAAAATTCAGAAGCTTTTATTTTATGTGCTTGATTAAACACATCAAAAATTCTGTTTTATCCGTTTTCAGTTGAAAATAAAATACCTATTTAACGGATAAAACAAGAACGATTCATTTTATATATTATTTTGAATCATTATATATAATTACAGCTATTGATAAACAGTATTATTATTTGTGTTTCCATTAAAATTTTCAATAAATACAGAAAATTACAACGGAACAAATGCCAATTATTGCTTGGTTTTAATTAGTTTTTTAAAGATTTTCTCGTTTTATTCAAACATACATGTTCAGTTGTTTCAATTGATATATTAAATATACATAAATAAGCTGAAAACATTTTCAAGCAATTTTGTTTGTTCTTTCGACATTGAAAAAACAACCAAACACCAACGGCGGTCAGTCGATAAGGACTTAGATATGAGGAAATAAAATTTTCATTCAGCAAAAGACGCTCTTTACCTGATCATAGTGGACACAATAATTTGGAATCGGAAAAAGCTGCTTTAGTATAGTTGATGTAATATTGAGTAGGGAAGTCTTTATAAGGATAACAGCACATTATTTATTCGTCATGGATATTAAAAAAAGGATATAAAATAAAGAAAAACAAACAGAAAAGTGCAATAAAGATATATTTATTGTAAAAAAATTTAGGGGTTAAGTGTTAAAATATTAAATTATGTATATACAAAGCGATAACTTTCAAGCTGGAAAGTCAAAAGGATTCTAAAGTATTTATAATTTGGCCAACCGTTTTCACATAGGATACAGTATCGCTGGTGACTTCTGTAAGAGCGCGCTTGAGTCGTGTACGACGGGCTTGCGCCATTGTCTGAGAGGAAGACAGCATCCCTGAACCCTGCAGGATCACAGGATCACACATTTCATCTTACAGATTCTCGCAAGCTAACTTTCACATCTCAACTACATCATTCAAAATCATTATTATCCTTAACCTCATTCGACCTATCTCCAATCAAGATTTCACCTCAAATATTCACCCAATATGCTCACTTTAATTATTAATTAGTACTTTAACATAATTATTATTAAACTACTACATTCTCTAAATTAAATATAACATATCTACCAAGTAGAATAAAACATAATCCCATTATTCCTATTACTAACCCCCTTCTCGTATGCCTACATCATTTTCATTTAACAAACAATTATTAATTACTTTTTACTTTATTAAGGTAAGGTATTGCTTCAAGCACGCACAATTAGTTTCATTTAGATTTTATAGATATAAAGGCTCCATACGTAGTAGGTAGACTCAAAAAAAACTAATTAAAATATATTATTCAAAGCGTGTGTATACATTTAATTTGCACTTTCCCAAGTTTTCAGCGTTTTATGCCTAAAATGGTTCATGCAAAATTTCCAGTCAAATGTTCAAACAAATCGAATAAATTTATAAAGCACTGACATTAAAACAAAACATCATGGCTTAAATTAATTATTTCTTGGCGTGAATTAACCCTCTGCCTTATCTTAATTAGGGAGTTTTTTCATTATTAAATTGTTAAGAATAAGTACGTTGAAACAGATTTACCACAGGACAACGCAGAAAGAAAAAAGGGAAAAGTGTTTCTGTTTAAATAGTCAATAAATTTATTTAGAAGTGTTATAAAGTTAAAAAGGAATTTAATTTCGTTCAAAGAATTATAGCGATATTCAAATTTAGACACACACATTACACATCCTCAGGACAAAGAAGTAAATAATTTATTACAGCCTCTAAGTAGGAAAGTTATTGCAGAATTTGTCTTTTTAAGCTTGCAAATCCTGGAGTATTTGAAAAATGATTATGCATGAATTTGTTTTATCGAAATAGATCGATTGAATATTACAGCGTGAAAGAATAACCAAAAATCCCGTTTTAATATGTTATATTCGCTGTGTAGACAATTCCGTTCAATATCAGTATTAATTTGCATAGATTTTCAATTGAATTCGAAATCGAGTGCGACGTTCAATAATAATATGTATCCAGGATATTGCAACATATTTATTTAAAAACTCCTTTACTTTTCCATTCATATGCTAATTAAAATTCGAAAACTATTTTAAATGGTCTATTTTGCCTTGAAGAAATGATTCAAAAACAGATATATTAAGATTTTCATCGCATATAAACAAAACACTCATTTACGTCAAGTCTTTCAAACGAGTAAATGGATTTTATATATTTGTATATGTTAGAAATGTTTAACTATATTTATATAATAAACTTTATAGGTTTTGTTATTAATAATTGTTACAATAAATGTGTAGATTAATTAAATAGGACGTTAAAGTAGATTATCAAAGAATCAAAGTGGAAACAAAGCCAGGGTATGATTCCCATTACAAATAGATTTAAACAGTGTGTTGGTCATTAGATAAACCCGAATTTCATAAATTACAAACGGACATAATTATTATAACAAATAAATGAACTGCTTCTTTATCTGTCCAGTTGAATTGATTCTTGATTTTAAGTTCTTTGAAAAGTTTAATAGGGAAATTAAAATGTACAAAGCGTGAGTACCCAGCTTAATGAAAATGGACTTCGAATTCATGATTTCTTGGTTTCATATAGAACTATATATAGGTATACTCAACAAAAGAGTAAGTTTTCTTCGGTAAAAAGTTTTTCACTTCAATTCGTGGATATATTACTCGCATCAAGTAGTTTGAAAGGCGTTTCATCAAAATATCAGGGAAAATGTGTATCTCGTATGCACAAATAAATTATAATGACCAATGATTTTGTCAGTTAGGCAATGATAAATGTCCACATTTTCGATTGAAACGATCTTCGTTCTTTCTTTGTGTGTTCATGGAAAAAGTTGTTTGTGAAAACGTAAACGAGTAGAAAAAGGATATGTGAGAGAAAAAACAGACAGCAGCACACGTGCGTTTTTATCGCATTAATTATTTAATATAAATGAATATTTTTCCAACATGTAAAATAGAACTCGGATTACGATATAAAATAGAACATCAAAGAATTTGTTTGTTTCGAACATAAGAGAAAGATTTAGAAATGTAATCCGAGTCAATATACTGAAATGGCATGACCAGTAAAATGGTTCGAAAACAAAGATATAAATTTACTTCTTTATCCAATGACATTATAGTATATTGGATTAAAGTTTTCTGAATGAATAATAAATTTGTTAGCGCCTAAATTAAAACGCATTTAATATAAACGAGGTTTTCAGATTAAACGGTGTGTGTGTGTATGTATTGTGAATATTTTTTCCTGAACATTAACGATGTATCCTCTGCCTGAAGTAATTACAAATTTGTATTAAACTGCACACTCGTTTTTGGAAATTGAATTTTATATACGTGTAACAACGTACTCTACTAATTTAAATTATCGAAAGTTATTTTAAACTTTTTACTACCACTCAGCAATGTGCATAGTTTTAATTAAATGTTTACTCAAATATCAGTATTTGCTGTGAAAATTACACTTCTCAATAAAAGTATTCTTTTTTTAGTTGACATAACAAATTTATAGTTTCAAAATGTAAGAGATAGTTGACAACTTGCTTTAATTAAAACTGAAAAATGTTTAATAGCCATCTCCGAGTATCATAGAAAATATCCGTTTATAGTGTGTTTGTTTGTTAGATGAAAAACATAAGCAAACTTGCTACCAGGATTAACTTACGAACTGACTAAACTTTCCAAACTTATACACAACATTGTATATATATATATAGGCTGAAAGCACGAGCAAAAATTTAGTAGAATAATCCAGTAATTTCGGTTTTAGTTTTGCCACATACGAGTAAACTCGTACACACTGTGGAAAGAACATTATCCCATTTTCAAAGTAAACTTTTGAAATATGCAATTTATTTGAATATATAACGGGTGCAGGTAATAAAATTTTTAAATAGATGCGCTCATGAAAGGTGTACCCTACTGAAAATACTTAATATATCTCAGTCTACCCCTTTGTATTACGTTTAAGCATTTAAAGGGTAAGTTATGCCAAAGTCGGCATTATTATACTACTTGAATTTACCATTGAATCCAAAATAAATTCCTTAAACTTCATCGATGGCATATATTGACATCCGTTGAATGACATAGGCAAACTTTTCACATTATCAAAACCAATCGAAAATGACGACAGAGCGAGGGAGAAAATTAAAATTCACGGGGAAATAGATTTTTTTATATCTTGTGAAAAATATGAGCTTCATTATCGTTGGAAAACTAGACATTATGTTTGATTTATAATCATTTTTCAATGCGTTATTTTCCTAGCCAAAAATGATATAGATTTTTCTAAACCAAGATGTGCCCCTAAATTTATAATATACCTATTAATCGACTGAAATGTATGTAGTTGTTTTACAAAATAACAATACAAATAATTTTATATCCTAAATATCTATTTATATCAAAGGCTTTTACAACTTAGAGAATATTTCCCTTGTGCTAAAGGGAAACGATCTAGTCGATGGTTGTTAAGAATGTTGAAGATGGTGTTGTAAAAGCTCCTGGTATCTTATCGATATAGAAAGAGAGCATATGAATAAAAAAAATTTAAAATACCTTAATATGCTAAACGAGAGATATAGTAGGGACGAGAAATATATTCACGCTTCATACCTGGCGGAAATTCCGCATCGCACCGTTGATTCGGAGCGAATCTGCCGCAATTCCCGCGATACCACCTTCTCCATGGTCACGGAGTTGTCTTAAGGATGTGGAAGGAGCTGTTCCATGCACACAATTTGCACCACAACATGGTTGTGAAGCTTCTGGTTGGGAACTTTGCCTTATTATTTTATTTCCTGGCAATGTTGTTACAACAGATGGTGGTGCTACTGGACAAGAACTGCATGATACCTGGAAAATCATATCAAAAACCAAAGTGCCATCAAGTCTGAAATGTTTTTTGCTTGTTTTTGGGTGCATTTTTTCAATTTGTTTGTCTTTTCTACAAAGAGTAGGTACACCAATTTCGTTGTGTGGAATTGGTCAACAAAAAAAATAAACAAATAAATAAAAATGTATCAACGCACTTGTGTAGTAGGTACGAAAAAAAGTGCTGGAAAACTAACAAAAAGGTAAGCTATTTTTGGAACGTATTCACACTTTGGTGGATTTGTTTTCCATTGAAAATATTATAAATATTCCAGCCTTGTATTTACATATTTATAAATTTCTTATTCATGTTAATGTAAGCACTGAGTATTAGATTATTTTGTAAAGCAAAACTTACAATAACACAAATATATACATAAATATTATTATTTAAGCATTAATGAACAATGTGTGGGTGGGCCTTTTTAAATTTTACAATATATTTACAATGGATGAATCAATTTGTGAAAAAAGTTCGATATAATGAGTGAATGAATGAAACGAACGTTACAAAATGGATTTTATGAATAATTGTACAATTTTTTTACCATCAAGAATCTATAAAATGTTTAACAAGAAAAAATTTATTTCATACTATACTTGTTGTCAATAAATCAATGATAGGGGTGAACATATCGCAAAAAAATTGTTGAGTAATGGGATAAAATGGCAATTTATCTATGGAATGATTTTTTTCCGTTGAAATGAACAAGAATTCGTAGATTCTTACGTTATATTAACTAAATATACACGTATATATATTTATATAAAATACATATTTAGAAAATAGCCCACTAAAATAAATATTTTATTTATAGTATAGGGTGTTCAAAATACGATAGAACAAAAATGTTACGATTTCTTTGTATATAATGTACAGAAATATATATATATAATTGTAGTGCTGTTTAAGACATACACAGACAAAAAATCAAACTTTATATTGTATAAAATATTTATTTTAACAATAAAAGAAAAATTAGAAAAGGGGGTTACATACAGGCTAATTATTTGTTATTATCTAAAAGCTACAAGGTGTATAATTAAAGACTCTAAAAAAATCAAAATAATAGGTGAGCATTAACAAATACATAATCATTTAAAAAAACTCATTAATTGTGCATATTTGCTTTTTATTAAGGCAGTTTGTTTAAAAAAACTTTGTTACAATATAAGTAATTTTATTTTAATAAGCGAATAACATACTATTAATATTTATTATATTATAATAATGTAATAAATAGAGATATAACTAGATACTCTTTTAATGAAAGGCACATCTTGTTTTAAAAAAAAGTAAATAAATAAATGTTAGATAGCATTTAATTTGATTAAATATTAATGCTTAATTCTACAGTGGTGATCTTAAATTACAAGCATTGAGCAAGCAATTACCTTTTAGAATACCATTTAATTTAATTAAAGTATAGCGAACTATTCATCGTAAAGACATATTTCAGAAATAAATGTTTTACTGTTGAAACATTTTAAGGAACCATTTCAAAATAACCGTATACCTATATATGTATTTCTTTAATTATTTCTCACCCGTAAATATTTCAACTGTGGCGATCGTGGCATTCTAGTACTTTACCCTAGAAAATGGTTCTTAAAACTAAACGTTTGGCTTCAACCACTCGACTTTTAAAATATATAAAGAAATAAGTCCATATTTACATTTATATATTGTATAAATACATATGAAATATCGAATATGGAATACAAAACGACATAAAATGGCATTATGCTGGGTTATTTGAGCTATTTTTACCTAAAAGAATAATGTAAACATTATTAACATTATTTCAAAAAAAAATCCTCTACTTATGTATATTTGGGGGAAATATCCCTCCCTTTATACGTTTAATGTAAGAGAATTCCATAATAAAAGGTCAGTATTGCGTAATAAATCGAATATATGTATATAGGTATTCTGTATCTAAGTAAATAGAATTCAGTCTAATTAGTTAGTCGAACGAAAATGAAAATAAACACACGATAGAAGCTAATAGCAAAAGAGATTTGTCATCAATGAAACAATTTTTTTCTTCAGAAAATGTACACAATTTAAGAAGTTTGCTTTTGGTTCATTCTATCATTGTGTGAGTAAGTTTGTCTCTTTTTTCCTATATTGAAATTAATGGTGGTCTATAGATTAATAAAAGGCGTGATTCTATACTAAACGATACGAAGGCGTAGAACGGTCACTAGTAGACTTCTTTTTAAATTCATACATTGATCTATGAATTCATAGAAAAAAGTGTGAATTAAAATAGAAAAATGTATGAATTTAAAAAAGAAGTCTACTAGTGGCCGTTCTACGCCTTTGTAAAACGAAAATTATTTCTAAAACGAACGGATTTCGTATTATTTATTATACTATAAATAAAATCAATAGAGGGTATATTTACTTCAGCAAGTGCAAAACCACCAACGTCTAAATAAATACACACATTTTGGGATGAGTGTACTGTTTTTCCTCTGTGTTTCTGTATGTGTTCATTACATAACCATACGTACATTTAGCAATTTTCAACTTTCGGTTAATTGTTTGTTAAAATGAAATCAATAGAAGCCAGGTCCAAAAAAGAGTTCAATTTCCTGGTTCGTTGGATTTTCCATTTTCTATATTGCATTACCCAAAAAGTTGAACAATATTCCATATATAGATATATAGGAAATGTACTAGAAAATGTATTCAATTGTAAATTTTAAGTATTATATTCGCTGGTAATAACTTTAAAATATGATTATGAAAACTTTATCAAAGATGGTTTGTTCATCTACAATGTAGAGATATGCATAATTAAGTAAACTCTGGTTTTCCTCAGGATCACTAGGCTTTCTACATAAATTCGTATTATTAAATTATTGCGTAATCTCCATTAATAATTTTCAAATAAATAAATTCAATTAAAGTGTGTTACACGAAATGTATGTATATAGAATCTCATCATCCAACGTTAACATTTTCACGTCTACCATTTCTCGTATTATGGATTCTGTTTTCTATGAAATTTAGTTAATTATCCTTTAGTTGTTTTTTATTTCATTCTATTTTAATAACGCACTTGTAAGTGAAGTGCTATATTTAACAAGAGAAATAATGCATGCATATATGAAACAGAGACCCACAAACAGTAGAACACAAGTAGGTACTAAAAAACATCAAAACAACAAATAAGAATACAATATGTATATACATACATACAATTTGTTCATGCAAAATAATTTTGTACAAAAGCAAAAAATTATTCATTCATACGTATAAATAATTTTTTACTACAGACTATCGAAAAAGATAAAGAGACGATCCTCAATATATACAGAAATAAATGTATGTAAAAATGCAGAGTAAGTCGTGCTATTCTCTTACCGGAGCAGTCAAACATGGACATGTACAATGATGGGCTGAACGTACACTTTCTCGTGAAACAGATCGAACAATTTTCAATGCAGATGCTGGCGTTTGGGAAGTACGACGCTCCAGAATTCCCCTCGGTGACGATGTATAAGGAGCAAGTTGAAATGCATTTGATGAACTACGATTTCTTGTTGGTATTGATGATAAATTCTGCTTGCAACCCTTCACATCTAGCCTATACATAATAAATAGTCGAAAAATTAAACATTCAACATTTCCTACGGAATGGTTATAAATTTGCAAAACATGTTTAATAACTAACCATTTAGTTAGGGTAATAAGTCTCGTTGAATATTTTCAGACCTCATAAACATTGGCTTTTCTTTATATTACCTTTATGTTTATCTATTATATAACGCAAAGCGGAGGTCATAAATTTTCTACCGTATAATTTAAACGTCAATAATAATAAGAAATATAGTTAGATATAAATAAATGTAATTTTTCATAAAGTCAAACAAGCTAATAAGGAAAAGGAACACAGTTACCTACTCCCCTCTCATCATAAAGGGATACGTAATCACTTTTTAATCTTATTACATTTTGGACTTCAACTGATTACGAAAAGGTCAGAAAGTCTAGGGAATAACAAACCACATAGTAACTGAATGAAAATCGCAATCCTTCTAACTTGACCACTGAATGCGGTCACGTTGACTTACTAGCTCAGATTCGGACGTGAACCAGATTATAAATCCTTTTGTTGTTTCGTTACAAATTGCATATGTAATGGAATTGTGTGTTTGGTGGATTCGATTAAAAATTTTCCTTAATTGATAATAGTAGCTATTAGATTTTCTTACCTGCAGTGCAACTCAATGTCCGGTACTGATCTTGTACTGTTTTCTTCAAAACACAGCGATCCGTCTTCCTCGCTATCCGAAAAGACCGAGAGCTGTGGATGGTGCGATGACACCAAGAATGTAGTACATTCTTGACGCATCAACACTGGTTTGGAACAGTTTGCAGGAGACGAGGCACTTGTCAAAGATGGTTGGCCCACTAATAGGCTCGCTGTCTCATCTTGGCTACTCATTCTGAGCCAGAGCCTATGTTTTTAATCCTAAAAAAAGAGAAAGAAAAAGGTACATTTAATATTACATAATTCAATTAAATGTGTAATGACTGTAGATTCATCAGGTCATCAATTATGCATAGATTCATTAAGGTAGAAATGAATTTGTTATTTAAAATAAAAATGAGGTTCCACGAAATAACAATTCAATTCATGTAGAAATTAATTAAAATAACGCTGTTGTGAAAATTTTTAGCGTATATGCCGGCGTAGCGGCCAGGCGAGTACATACATAGAACGTTCATAAAATAGAAGCTTTTGATTTTGGTTTGAAAAATATAAAATTTACTTAGTAGTTCAAAGAAAATGGTATAAACAACAAAATAAAACTGAAAAGTACGTTAGGTTGATATAGCATTGGGTAAATTATATTTTTTATTTGTTCTTAAAAGCTTCGGAGAACTGAAAAGAAATATTTTATATATCATAAAGATAAGCCAAAGGCTGAGATTTTCCTATGCGAAAGGCGTCCATTGAAGAAATCTTTTATTTATTCATAAAATGATTTCATCGTCATTAGAAAATAATTTCATTAATTTATACGGTGTAAGAAATATATTTTCTCAACTAATTATTCTTCTAACTGTTACGCAATTGAATTGCACTTGTTTTTAATTAATTTCTCCCTGGCAAAGATCCAGAAATAAATTTTACGCTGATCCACACAAATGTAATAGAACTTGACAAAAATTTATATCTCATTATTAATATATGCATCTGGAAATATTCCGGTGAAAATGGAAACACTCGGTTTAATTTATTAGAAAAGCAAGTTTTACAGAGAATTGGAGGATTTTTTGTGGAAACGTCCATTCCATATTACGAATGTGATCCAACCATCCATCATAAAAAAGAATAATTACCGTTACAGCTAATACAAACAAATAGCACAAAATGCACAAATAAAAGCAAAATGTAATAAAAATATTTTAATAAAAGTATGAAACGCTTTTGTCTGATAGGGATAGCGAAAAAATTACACTTTTCCATCCTCTAAACTGGAAAAAATTCTCTGTATTATCCAGTCGTACATTTAATATCAAACATCAGCACATTTCTATATTACAAAACTTGACTTGATCCTCACTTTATTATTTCTTATTGTTTGCTTAAAATTCCATTGTATTTGTATTGTGAAAAACTTTTCAATGTGGTTGTTTTTGCTCGACTTTATCGTTGTTTTCCCTCTGATAAAATTTGTCGTCAATTTGCTATTTTAATAGAAAAATATTTAAACACGCCTTTTTGAAGGGGAATATATGCGTAGTGGGAGATTTTTTTCATACTTCATAATTGGTTTTTCAAGCAATAAAAAAATGGTGGAATATTGTAAAATAAGCAAAGTTTTCTTTTTTCTCCCTTTGACTTGTTTACACAGGAACGGCGTGATGATATTTAGTATAAAAGGAAAGCATCGAAAAGGTTTGTGTTCAATAACGTCTAATGTGATTTTTTTACTTTTACCATTCGGTGTACCGAATATCTATCTGTGTTATCTTTTCTAATTCACTTCATTCCCACATCAATGGAACGCAAAAAAATTTTTTTTCACAGCCCATCAATAGACCGCGTATTATTTCCTTTTCTGTTTTCAGTATTACACATACATCGAAGAATGGGTTAGTAAATAATAAAATCTATAATTTACTACCACCTACGAGATCAATAGTGGGTATATACTTAGTGTGTACCATGACCTTTTTGTGTAGTACATAGTTAAGGGAGTACTAAAGCCACCGGAATAAAATATTGTTGCAATAATAAAGGTGTAAAACCATGTCGTGACTTTAAGTATAGAAATATATTTATCTACAATACGATACACACAATATAAGATTTCTCTCTTAACCTTTGTAAATCCTTACGAACGAATTTCTCAGATGTATATATAAATTACCTACATACACAAACTTGAAAACTCCTTCAATTCCCTTTTTCCCTTGGCAGAATTCGAAAAAATTCAATTCACACACAAGTTCTTTCTACAAGCATAGAATTTAAATTAAAATTCAGTTTCACTCTGTATTATACCTAGTAGAATGATCCCATTTTTAATGAGACTTGTACATATACACAGTTACTTTCCCCTTTTTCTCTTGAAATTAGACTTCTTGTATAATCAAATCGCTACAAGAAGTTAAGCACTTTTATGTATATTTTTCATCTTTGACAAGCACGCATTTTTCATAATGAATTCAAAGGAAAATAATTAGACCGCCATTCTTTATGTGTTGGGGAAGTGAAAAGTACCTTTTGTTTTAGAAAAATATCTGCAAAGTAGAAATTTGCCTAACGTGCCTCGTTAGAAAACACGTTTTCTTTCTTATAACAAATCAAACTGTTGATTTAAATATAAATTACATGTTCTTTTTCATTTCACTTCCGTTTTTTATCCCTAAATAATAATTAGAAAGATTGATTAAACGTAACACCAACACGTTCTCTATTTGATAACCATCCTTTCTAGAGTAATTATTTGTTAAGAAAAGGAAAAAAATACAGCTCTAACACATGCAACTAGTTGGAAGCTAGCACTAACCTGTTAAGAATAGAGCACTATGTTATACTGTAGGCAAAAAGCTCTTTTGGGAGTACCAGAAAAGGCTTCATCGAACTGCAACAATCCTTTTTAAGTCACTGCCTTATATATCGATAAAGATGCTAAATTGCACATGTGCGAAATTGCAGTAAATTCTCACCGCAAATACATCAAATTTGAAACAACAACCATAACAATGAAAAAATAGTACTAAAGTACGTATTATGAACTTGAACTTGCCGCTATTGCTGTCCATAAAGTTGAACTAACTGCTGAAATTTTATCGTAACTAAACGGATATTGCATTCAATATCTGAATATAATAAAGGAAACAAATAACATCTTTATCCTCTTTAAGTATTTTTCACCTGGAAAATTGCAGTTGTAAAATTAATATTAAAATTTTCGGCCCATTTCACAAAATCCATCTTTATATTATTAGTTGCGTCATAAAATAACATTTATATTAAATCTAATAAATGCAAAATACATAAATGTTATATTAAATTTCATTCGCAAGAGCATGGAAAGTCTGAAAAAAGTACTGCATTAGGGTTACTGTACTGTATGTATGTATTGCTGTTTAAACTAGACACAAGTGTCCAATAAAAAAAACCAAATGATTTATTCAAAATACTGGTGATAAGAGACATATGTATGTGTTTGGTGATTTAATTAAAATTTCATCTGTCACCGAAGGAATACGCCTACAAGTTTTATCTTCGCTTACAATCTATCCGTACACTTCTACCCGAATAACAAGCCTCATTCTTATGTTCCTTTTTTTCAAGAACACTTTTATTAATTAGAGAAGTTTTTATTGCTTTATTATTAAAGAAGATACTTTATTTTTATCTCTATTACACTTTTATAGCAAACAGAACGTACATTAGAAACGTATACCGAAGTAAAATATTAGAGAAATAGTTAAAAATAAAATTGTAAGCTATAAGGAAGTACTTAGGTAGATTAGGAAAATGTTCTAATATAGATTTATTTAGGAATTTCAAAACGGAAATCTATTGACCACCACATATTCTTTTTTATTGATTTGTTTTTAATAATGCAAACGTTATGAAGTGTCGACATAAGAACTAATCGATATAGCACGGTTATAGTGATAGACTTGCCCACAATCCTACACACAGTATAGTATATAATACAGGGAAATGGCAAAAGTGTGGTATTAGGTATTTTTAACATTCCACTTCATAATTACCTACATCAGACAACAGTAATATTCTTGAAATAAACATTAAGGCTTGTTGTTTGAAATTCAAATTTAACTTGATGACATTCAACTTTAGATATATGTAGGAATAGACTCCCAACTGTAATACTACGATAAGAATGTTATTACAAAAATGTGTTGCCAGAATTTCTCCAATTAATGGCAATATTTATTTTTAATTAAAAAAATTTTGCAATTCCAAACATGCCTATTGCCTATTGATAATAAAGATGCTTGTCAATTATTCGAGTATTTTACATTGAATTGGTTACGTTTCTTGGTATTTAATAAGATAGGTTAATGGAAGTGTATTATTCACTGTGAAATTATTGAGTGAATTATGTCTCTAAATAGATTAATCAAACATTGCGAAATTTATACCATTAATGGGTATATATTCGAAACGAATAGATTCTACGTTTCCCCAAACAAGCCAATCTATTTTCTAACACTTGTGCATTTACGGAGGATCTAAATAAATTTATGGACGTAATAGAGTTTAAAAATTTAGTAAATAATATAAAATATTCGTGGAAATAGCACACCCACGAGTGCAATTAATAATACAGTATGTACATTATTAGATTTAATGTATGTTAGTACTTATTCCACTATACGTAGAACATATGCACGGAGTTATAGTTTGTGTACATACTTAATAATAAAGACTAAAATAATTTTGTTTGTATAATTACAAGCAGCTTAATGTTTGCTTACAATGTTATTATAAAACAAAGTTTCAAAAGCACGGTCATATTTTTATTTATCTCTATTTTCATAGAGAAAATCTATAGCAAATAGTAATTTGGTAACGTTCATTCTGGAATTGACAATTACAATTAGACGCTACAAAGACGCAATGAAATTTCATGTTCAAACTCTCATATTCAGCCAATTTAGTATCAATATTGTAGGCAAACCGCTCATAAACAACTCTATCTAACTATTCATTTAATTAAAAACCACACATGATTTTCAAGTTAAACAAATAGGTTTAATCGATAGATGTTTCAGCAGGTGTGTTCGAAGTCTTAAAGGAGGCATCACTACTGAAAAACGGATGAAATTAGTTTCAGGAGAAATTCTACTTTATTGATCCCAATAGATACAGTAGTTAATAGAGTACACCCTGAAAGTTTAATGAAGCCATTTCTGCATGGAACTATTATAAAAATGTTAAAAATGTGTGAGTCGGACAAGCTTACTAACACAATTTTCTATGTGGAGAAAAGTGTGTACGTGTGTGAAGTAACAAATTAAAATGTCGAATAAATAAAGATAAGATAAAAGGAAAAGAAAGTTTAAAAGGAAACAAAAGAAATTACAAAACACAATGAGCCACTTTACGACCAACTTTTTATGAAAAAGTGTAAAATATGCATTATTTTTAAAGAACTCTTCAAAGGGAATAAAATTCAATACAACTTAATTATTTTCTATATGACATTTTACAACACAATCATCGTAAAAGTGCTGGTAAATTTCATTGAAAGCTCTTTAAAAACATAGGTACTATTCATGCGAAAATAGAGTTGAATTTTCAATAGCTCTGCTGCTCACTAATATCCATACCTAAACGTCACTCTTTTTAAATATGAAATAGAGCACAATGTAACTGATTAATATTTCTTAAACTATGCAAATTAAAGGATTGTTATTCATGTTATGTTACAGAATGTATAATAATTTCGGTGGTTTCTCGATGTCAAAGTGTTTATTTATAAGTTTTCCTTTATATTTGTCTTAACTGTTTCGTTTCCCTTGATTCAAGTGCATCATCCGAATAATTATGACAAAGCCCGGACCTAACAGATTGCCCTTTTGCCACTACGCCCAAAAGGAAAACATACGTCGGATTCCCTCATTAGGCCACGAATTACCCAAAACACTACACTATATTCGCACTTTATTGCTTCTTTGCCATTAACTTATTAAAAATTTACGACCTGCAATAAAAGTGTCCGCGAAATTAACAAAAACAACTGAATAATCTTCTCGAAGTAAAAAGTATGCTACATCGAAAAGATTTAATTCATTTTTTAATAGGTATAATACAAGAAAAACATGTTAATCTCGATATAAAAAAAACATCTTCCGCACAATATATTCTTTTTTTAAATTTATGACACTAATAAAAATAAAGGAGATATTATATTTGAAAGTTTTATATAAAGTTTCGTATTTTCTCATATGTACATATTTCTTAAAAACATATATACATTATATTTTCGAAATAATATGGCAGGATGAATAGCTAATAAATAAATGTTTCTCATGGGGAGAGAGAAAAACTTTAACTATTCCCTTATTATATCTATAAGCATTAAATGTAAGCAATTACAATAGTTTTCTAGGGAATAACGACCAAAAGCTCTTCTCTTAAACAAATGCCTTTCACATATTTTATGTCTAAATAAAATGATTATATAATGCATGATAAGAAGAATAACTCTTGATTACTGTAGCTTGATTCATAGCTCGAAACTGTATAAAAAGTGTAAAATGAAGTTTTTTCTTTAAGGGCACATTAATTGTAATAATAATTACAAACAATCGATGAATTCGACATTACTATTACAGATATATACATTATTATTATAGAATTCTAATTGTTGCAAATGCCAAAAGGGGTGTACTTATAGTGAAAACAAAAACTAAGTACACAAATGGGGGTTTTATTATTATTTTCAATGCAACTGGAAGTTAATTTACCTAATATACTCTCGCCGCAGAATTTAATTATAAGGTGTATGTGTTCATTTATATTGAAAACTACTCTACCTATATTACAAATCATTTACATTTTATGTTCGAAACCGCACACACACACACAAAGAGAGAGGAAAGTCTGATCTGTGTGGGTATATGGAAAAACACACGTTGTCAAGTCAAACATCAGCACTTCCATTGCACCAAACAAAATATATTCTAAAATGGTTTCAAATAGGTTTCTGCTTTAATCAATACATTTGGTCCGTATCAGAGAACTAGAAATTCGACAATTCTCATACACTACTTTATCAAAAGCTCAAAAACACACGCCTCTGTTGTGTGTTTAGATTATGTATGTAGGTACGTACGAGTATATGATGCCTTTAACTATTGTCAAACAATATTTCCTTATCTAAACACCGAGGTAACACTGAAGAGTAAGGTAAAAATGTGCAAACACATGAAATAGATACAGTATTAAGGGTTTTCTGTAATAAAACAACTTGTATACTTGTATACATTTTATAATAGAGGCCGACGAAAAGCATAAAATTTCAACAAACACACGGAATATAATAAAATTTTATTATGCTTTTCGAGCAATTTATAAAAGCAAGAAACACTCTCTCCACTCCATCAGTTAAATATTATTCTAAAGAGTTAAGATACACAAACAGGGGCATTTATCAGGTCGAATAACGTCTATTGTAAGTCAAATTTAAGCCCTAAATTCTGTAAATGTTCATATACTTGAGGGGAGAAAAAAAGACAAGATAGCAATCTTGACTGTTCTTGAGTAGCTTAAACTGAATTGTGTTTGCTATCTCACCTTTTTTGTCAGCTAAAACTCGCCAATCACCAATCGACTAGAAATAGTTTTTGTAAAAGCCAAAAACCGTTATACGTTATACCAACATTTTATTACTTATGGTTTTGGATTAATGGTGATGGATACACTTAATCGTCTAATTATTTCATCCACAATGAATAGAAATTATTCATATTCAATTTTGAATTGACGTACCTAGATTGAATTTCAAACATAACTTTAACCAGACGATTTAATTACAATTTGATTGTATTGTTTAAACTAAAATTTAATTGTCCAAAAGCTAATAAACGTACAGAATGTTTTTAATTTTAGCTAATGCACTCGTAGATAGGTATATAGGTACATATATGTATTTCATTCTAACGACAGATAATAAATCAATGGATTAAAATTGTTACCGCATACATTTATCTTCATTGAATAATCCTTAGAAATCTGAAAATATGTAATAAAAGTGTCCTTGAAATATCATGATATTCGAAATGATAGATTTCCATTAAATCCTGCCAAAAAGAGGCCAATTCTGGTAAATATTATGATTTATTCTCAAGCGAATACATTTCTTATTTAATTTATCTATGTTGTACAAGACAAATAGATTAGATTATCGTCTCTATTCGTCTAATACTCTTAATAGAATTTGAAAAAAACCTGAAATAAATCTGTCTGAATTGGTCAATTTTCAACTAGGTATACGATTTTCAATAAGGTACATTTATAACGTAAGACATCAAGTTTAGAGTCGAAAATAGCGATCGATGATATTTGTATCAAACCTTTGTGCCCCACTAATAATAAACTATTTACAAAAGGTTCCACAGAACTTTTTCCGCCGCCACTTTAAAGTGACTCTTTAGCTGGATGTAAAAAACGAAAGTGAAGTTACATCGCGATCTGTGCATGCACTATTAAAACTAATTATTACTTGAACACACTGTACCACGTCATTAAAAAAATCTTATTATCCAACTTGTGAATATATGCGACGCTATAAAATGCATAATAACATCGTAAATCACGTCATATGAATATAACAAATTCCATGCAGAGAATAGAAAACGAAACGGGTTTATCTATTGCACTTTTCCCTTTAAAATATTGAACATAGACACTTTCATTATGAAATGTGATATTGTGATATGTGTGTAAGTTGATATATATCTATGTAATATTTTAGTGCTATTCAAGTTATGCAATATGCACATTATTAGACATTCATCAAAATCTGCATTACGAGTATACGTAGACTTTAGTGTGTGGTTCCAGTTAAAATAAATTTATAAGCTGTCATTTAAATAATCAAAGCAGATGAAACGTGTTCAGACACTTGTGTTTGCTATACTATCATATTAAAATGAAATTAAACATTTTTAAAAATACACTCTAGAGACAGTGAGCTTAAAAAGGTCTCCTCTAATTACAACATTTCCGTCATATTTCACGTCCCAGTGTATTATAAGTTAATTAATTTTAAGAATTTTTTTTAATTAAAATTAAATCCATTGTTCGTTTAAACAGAATTTACATACATTATCCAACAAAAACTAACACAATAAACTTAGAACTTTATACGACCCATACACATATTGTGTGAAATTTCTCGAGCTTGTAATGTAAAATTGGAACAATTTACTTCCAACTAAATATTGTTTAAAGTGTTTATAAATTTTTCAATACAATAATTAACTTTTAGCCTTGTCACCAGTGTAAAAAAATTATCTACGCTTAATTGAATTTTAAAGCTGTTAATTTTCCATTATAACGATCATAATATGTTCATTGTTCATGTAACTTTTATTAGAAATTAATTAGATCTAAAATATACGCTTGATAGCAATCATTGAAATTAGCCATTTATGCAACGAAATTTTATTCTTGCTTTTAACATTAACATAACACAAAAGCTAAAAATTCATTTGGGAAATGAAAATTTCGTTGCAACTGTACAGTAACATATTTTTTTCAACTCGTTTCTAGTAATATATTATACAAGTTAAATCAACATTTGAAATTTATTGTCTTACAACACGAAACAATACACATTTCACTGTTGTTGCTATAAATTTATATGAAATCGCTTTAATTACGACAAACTTAAGGTGAATAATGCATGGATGCAGACACTTTTCTAATGTGGTGAAATTAATTGGTAACTTTATCAATGTTGCTCGCAAGCTAAACAAGTAAATGAATAATTAAGTGCAATTTATTTTATATAAAATTTGTAGATATTTGTCCTCCAAGGTATTAAAGATGTTTTACATCTTCGGAGATTTGTAGCAAAGGTGAATTTAAAGTTTGTTGTTAGTATTCCATTGAGACATAAGTTTTACTCGAGCAGAGAATCGTGCTTTGTATAAACTTCATTTTGCTTTTCATTACTTCGAATGAGGGAAAAATTAATTATTTTTCATATATTGATACACTATAGACAATAGAGAGTTATCGCTTTTTCCTTACAGTGTTACAATGTGAGAGTGATGTCTTATATATTTTTATTTTTTAATAAAAAATGGGAATGCTTATGCTTATACATTTTCAATAACCTCCGACATACAGCTTTCTTAAAAGGGATGTCATAAAACTGCGTGTTTTTTTACTGAAAGCTTTATGATCCAATCCTTGTAATCATTATTAAGGTCAGCTTTAAATAATATAATATACGCTTTGATGTTTTAGGGATGTTGAGCCCAATTCAAATGCTATAAAAGCTCAACGTTTTTTAATACTCGTATAAAATAGTAGTTTGTTTACTTAGGTATATTTTCAAATAGAATAGAATTACGACTATAACATCAGCAGAACTTTGCTCGTACGGTGATTTTGAATGCAGTCTACAGATAATACAAACAAACAAAATACATATCTCATCTCGAACAATGCGAAATATGCAAATTTACGTTATTATGCTGCTAATTTTCTAATTAATAACAAATATTAATTATTGACAGTTTGATGAAATATCAAGATTAGGTATATAATGAAAATCGGTTTGTTGCACGTCATCTGCCATTGAAAAGTTAATAATTTTATAAAAACACTTTGTGTTAGACTGTTATCGATAAAACTTTTCTTTTAACTTGGTTAGATGATATTAAATTTCCTTGCGTGTGTGCGCATCGCTTCAGCTCCCACTGTATTATGTAAAATGATCATTTAAAATTCACCACAGAATTTTGAAAATAAGGTCTGTGTATGTATCTTTACATTTAAAATCGTGTTATTACTATAAAATATTTAAGAAATTTAATAAATGTACGATCCAAAATAAATAAAACAACTCATTAACAACATCACTCATTTCTTGTGTACAATATTTTTCAGTCATTCATTTGTGTGTGTGTATTATTTACGAAGAAATGGAAAAACAATTAGATCTTTATGGACTTCACGATTAATTACAAGCAAAATCTGTTTATGTTTACTTTTTCCCGTCCTGATAGGTAATTTACTTGGGGGACTGCGCCTGTTTAACGGAACAATTGTGTAATTACTGATACCTGCACTAATTTAGATTCCATTATGGAACCATTTAATATCGCTTTGATTGATTAGGAAATCTCCACTTCACAAGTTAATAGAGCTTTTATTCAGAACAGAATAAGCATAAACGCAATTATACATACGCGAAAACTAATTAAAGTTTTTTGCAGAAAAAAGTGAATAGTAAATGTGTAAATTCCCAGTGCTATTAGAGTTTTTTTTAATTATTTATTGTTGCGAATTTCGGGAGACTACAAAACAATCTTAAATGTAATAAATTTTATTGCAGCTCCACTCCCAAAATTAATATCATTTTGTGCCTAGCTAGAGAGTTTTATAGCTGAAAATAGATAGAGAGGAGAAGGGCTGTTTTAGATAATAACGTGAAATTGTGTCGGCTTAAAAAATGCCTTTCTTTTTCTGTATTTGTGTCTGTGTGTTTGCAAACGCACAAGAAAATAAAAAATATAATAAAATAAACAACATTATGAATTTGAAGTGGCCCTCTCAAAATGATTATGAAATGGAAATACGTTATACGTTATTTCCTCGTTATTCGTACGAATGTGAGTATCTATTTATTACAACAAAAACTAATGCTGATACTATGGCTAAAGAATATACATATGAATAATATTCAAGTGTAAAATGAGTACGATATTCTGTTGTTAACAAGATCAAATATAAATTCAATGATGCTTGAACTTGAATAGTTCATAATTTACCAAACAAGAGATTTCCTTTCACAAACAGGATTGCAATATTTTATATTTTTTGAAATCTTATTTTTCTAACATATAACTAAACAAATATATCCACCTATATTTCCAAATACAGATAATACAATAAAAGATTTTGATCAATATTCAGTCACATTTGGTTTTATATAGGAAATGTTGTGCTGTAGTTTGAAAGAGAAACGAAATAAGAAAAGGAAAAAGAAACGAACGAATAATGTGTTAGAAAATCGGAATTTTCTGCGGAAAATAAATTTTATTATTCAAGCTAGTTAAGTATAGCAAGGAAAACATATACAAACCATACATTCGAACATTCAAAAAAAACCAAAGGCCATAGTAAAATATTTTCATAATTATATTGCTAAATACTGAAAAAGAGGTAATTTAATTTTGAAAAAATTAGGTTATTCCCATTTTATGGTAATTTATTGTCGTTGCATTATTTACTTAAATAGTTGAAATTGTGTCACGCAACACCATTCTAAATGTTAAATGGCATAGAAGAAAAACTATAACCATTCGACACAACAAAAAGAGAAACAAATAAGAAATACATATTTCGAATCGATAACATAATGTAAGAGAATAGATAATTTTTGTAAATAAAATAAAAGCTTCTATAAACTAATAAACAATTATTCGTGAAAGGTTTATGAACTGTAACGTAATTAGGGCATACATCGCTCAGGGAGGATGATTTGTTTTTATAGATATTGTTTTAGTCCAGACAAAACTTATTTTGTGTCATTTCCGATTTCGTTACTCGTATATATAGAAGAGACAAATAAATAAGTAGTATTACCAGCAAGAGATAATTTCATTGTTTCTGAAGGAAACAATTCACTATGTGTTTCATGTGATGTGAATGAAAACTTACACCTCCAACGATGGAAAACGTTAATTTTATTTTAATAGGTACAATATACTATTAAAAAGTCCTTTGATATACGATTTAATAGTGTATATGTAATTCTTTACGAAATAATAAAGTGCAAGTACCTATTTTATAAAATTTAGTACTATCATATTACACAGGATTTTAGTTCTTTGAAATTGAAATTTTATGCTAATAAATAAAAGTTAAACAAAATGGGAATTAAATTCTCAGAAAGAATATGTTTATAGAGACAATAAAATATTACCGTCTTTCTATGTTAATAGATTTTTATTGTTGTTTAAATAAATTAACTACTCTACGCCTTTATATCCGCATTTTGTGGTTGTTAGGAAAAAAGTGGAGCAATTCTTTTAAGTGCAAATGTATCACAATCGATTGAAATAAAGTATATAGTGGCAAATCTGTTTTCTTTGGTTCTAAAGGATAAAGCTTTAAATTATTTAGTTTACCATTAATGCGAGAAGTACTATTTTCCGCTGTAGGTAGCAGCAGTCTGCTTTCGTTTTTCGAACTGTAGCGCTATACACACAATATAGGGCCTATACGAGTAGGTTTTATACACAATGCACTTTTTAGTGCATCTTAATATTGTAAATGTATTTCACTTTGTTTTATTTATTTTGAAGATGTGGATATTCTACTTTTATTATTTTATTTTAAATGTATTGTTCGTTGAATATTGATATTTTATTAATTTTCATATTCATTATTTCTAATGTTTAACAGTTGTTAAGAGCGTTTAATATTCTTTGATTTCATTTATTTGCATATTAGTTATTAGACTCTGTATTGACATTTCTTATTTCTCCAATGTAGTAGAGTGTTTATTAAACAATTTTCGGTGAACAATTGGAATCCAGATGCGAACTTGAATCTTTAATACTCGTATTAGAGTAGTTTCAATTTCTGTGATTGATCATGATTGAAATGATCATGTTTATACATACCTACTTATGTAATACATAAATAAGCATGTATTTTAAATATTATTACTATTAGATTTAAATATGCTGTTTAATCGGAAAAATTATATTACTATGAATAATATTATACATTGAGTGCATTGAACATCATGAATACTAGAATTTATAGGTAAGTGCATGTGATCAATCCTTGATTATATTTCATGGGCGGTGTGATATTCACACTTACTTATTTATTTGTTAGGAACGCCTGACAATCACCTGGGACACGCTGGTGAATGACACAGTTGGATACTAGTAGATTTGAAATCAATTTTATTTTATTTTAATACCCCAATTTCAATATACCTACAGATAATTCGTTTAACTCTGGTAATTGTTAAACATAACGTTTAATAATGTATGTTTTCTTTTAATATCATATCTATTTGTATGAGGTTCGTTCCATCTTAGTTTTCTTTTACAATTTTTAGATACCATACAGTAAGTACTCTTGTGTCCTCACTTCTCTGCAACTCAGTATCAACAACCGTACCGTACAGTCTTATTGTCATTTGCAAAAAGGTTGGATTTTATTCTTTATAATTACATTATTTGTTTGCAGGCCAACAACACCCTTAAGGATAAATTTGTTTGATTGTAAAAGTATTTTTATAGTCCTCGGAGTGTAATCTTCTTTTAAGGGTAGAATTTTTATTAAAATAATAAACCGCACACGCACACAGAGAAGAAAACTTGTTGGCCAATTGAAAATAATTCATTTAACTCGTTTTCCATTTAGAAATCTAATCATTTTACGGCGCTTTGTTTTTGCGTCACTGCTGCGAGAGAAAATGTTGATAATTAACACACAAATATATATTTCTATAAAAGGAAAAGGTGTTTTTCCCCTCCCAGGGGTTTATCGATTTGTAAGTGAAATTTAATTAACTTGAAAATATATTTTCATTCGCCGATAACACTTTCAAATATTCTCTCTTGCCTTTTCTTATGGACTTATCACTAAAAACCTAATGAATCTCCAGGGACCTGTCAGATGTTTACCACAAAAGAAACTGACGATACGTTATTTGGTTTACAGATATAAAATCTAAATTTCAGAAGAGCAGAACAGAAACAAGTCCAACTCTGTATCATACAGTAAAGAGTTTTATGTTAAATGCTGTGATATAAACAATTGTCGATTCTCTTCCACTTTTAACGTACCTCTCAATTTTATTATTATTGAGGCAACCGGTAGGAAATCCTTTGTATTAACTTAATTTCATATATTAATGATTAAGCATATCTCCCCTTTACAAATACCTAGGTCATTATATTTTAATAAATTTTTGGTTATATGTAGTTTTAGTTAATAGCGATTTATGTCTGAAATTAAGCGCATCAAAACTTCAATTACACCAACATATATTATTAATACAATATGGGAAGCATTTACATATATAAATAATAAATCAAAACTGTACGCAACTTGCCCCATACTTAACTTATTATATTATTTTTAACAATTCTGAAGATTACTTCCGACTTACTTTATTGAAATATATAATTTATGACGATATTTAAGACATATCAACGAATATAAATATAGTGTAATAAATGCTACAAACAAGTGTCGATTTAAGAGCGAACGAAATTTCTTAAGAGGAATAAATATATAAATCAAACTTCTCCGGATAATTTTTCATTTTATATATCAATATTACACACATCATTTTACAGTTGAAAATCGATTAAACAATTCAATTCAGATACTCGTATATAAAGCAAAATAACTTTTCTACTTACAGAATCTGAATTAAATATTTTAGTACCTGGAACAAAACATTAATATGTAAACAATTGCCAGTTCCAAATAAGCTGCAGTACCATAATTTGCTAATAAAATAACAATAATACTATCATTTACAACAAGTAATTGTTATAATACATATATGTATTATTTTCCCAGTAGGTAGGTAGAATTCACCTCTGAGAAAATTAAATCAACTTTCTGTCATAGCATTTCTCTATTTCGTTACATAACAAGCGTATGTTTTTTCCATAAACTTACGAATATAAATTTATGTTCATTAAAATTTAATTTCAGCGCACACACACATATGTTGGTTCTCGTATATAGGTATATATATATATACCAATACACACAGAAGAACTTTGCAATGTAAGCTTTTTGAGTAAACTAATAAGTATAAATCTGCCTACATTTTCGGTTTTAAGCTTCACTTTCAAATGAAATAATTAAGGATGTTTTTTCCTAGTCCTTTAATGACAATTAAAGGTAAAGCTTTTGTGAAATTTGTTCCTGCTATTTACTTTTATGTTTTGGCATGGTTAAAAGTTTAATGATAGTCCTTAAAGTTTCTGTAAATATTTGTTTTTTATTTAGTGGAATATAAAAAAGTATGCGATTAAAGTTAAAGCTCTTCTCGAAGAATATGACTGACGGAAAGAGAAGGAGCGAGGAAATCATAAAACCGAAATGAATTTTAAGTAACAGCATTCATTTCGCATACATAATATGTGATTTTGAACGTACTATCAGCTATATAGAAAAATGACGAGTCATATTGTTATAATATTTATAGGTGTATTATTATTACACAACGTAAAATACAACCTTGAATATACTTGTGAAAAAAAACCTTGTTATAAAATCGATGACGACCTGCTGAATTACCGCAATTTCCGCTACTTGCGCATGTTATTTTATTTTTATTTATTTTTTTACTATTATCCTAACAATAATTACACGTAATACAACAAACATCAGCATGAGAACAAATTGTGTCAAAAGTGAAGCGTATAAAAGCTCTCCACCTGCTGATCGGTGCCTAGGAAAAAAAACTCCACAATGCTAGGGAAAACCTATTGACCCAACTACTGAAACTGAGTTTTTTTATATTGCTGTAAAGGAAATGAAATAATAAACGTATACCATAATGAAGATTTTTAAGATTTTGTGCACACGTCGTTATTATTATATAAAAAATGATTGTTGGAAAAGTTCTAATAGAGTTCCGTTTCTACCTTGGCTATAAAAGCTCTATCATAACTTTCTTATAAAGTTGAACAATAAAAATACTAGCTATTGCCTCATAGAAAATTATTGGTGAATTAAGGAACTTGCCAAATTATAAGAAGCACATTTTATTTTCCAATTGCTGTTAAAAGTTTTATTGTTAGGTGGGTATACGTTTTTTATGCTGCATTAAAATGGTTTTGTGGTGGTGTTAAAAGATTTTTGTTGTTCTCCTTTAAATTCCTCAACCAATCGGCTAATTTTAGTACATACTTACATGTACCGCAGTAGTATTTACACAATTCTTGAGTAAATAGTGACATAAACCTATATACAATCTAATTGGTTTCGTTTAAACTCTAAAATAAATAAATGCGTTTCTTTAAAATAGACAAAACACTAAATAAATCAAAGTTTTAAGGTGTTTTGTGAATTTGACAATTGAATAATTACTAATCAATCGGCGTTAAAATTGGCGCTAAAAATGAGAAAAACAACGTGAAGGTATAAGACAGTAAATTTAGATTAGGAGTTGGAAACTTAATTTTGGCAAGTTAATTGCCTTAATGTGGTCCAAAGGCCGTAAAGATAGCAAAATCGCAACAAAACAAGCAGAGAGATACTCGTGGACCGGGATGCTGTGTGTTTGTCTGAAGTGTATAATAAATCGTTACATATGTGGGCCGCTTAGCGTTTTCTTTTCGATTATATATAGACAGTGGAATTCCATTCTGAGCGAAAAACCACCCAGCAGTTTAGTTGTACCTGAAGTTTTTCGCTCAAATACTTATTTACGGCATCATTACACGCTAGTATATATCAAATAAACCGCATCGGTTCTAAAATTGTCTAAAACAATTCCAAAAATTTCAAATACCAGCGTATATTTATAAATGTATATATGTAATATTTGCGTCGTTAACTGTTTAAACCACACACAGTATGTGAGCAAGAAAACAAGATAAATTTCTCTAATACGGTCATTTAAAGAGTGCATTAAGATTATTTCTATATGTGCAACATAAAATTGTATGTATTTCTGTAGTTTAAGTCCTTTTCAAATGTGCACAGCAATTAATGGTCGTATTTTAAATGTGACACATTTTATGACTCTTCCTGAATATTTATACGTTGTAACTCTTTATATTTATATCGATATTATCAAATTCCTCTCACATTAATGAAAGACGTTGTTTGAATATGGATCATATCTCCCTAACTTATAATACCTTCTATGTACAATATATATATTATTAAGTCCTTATCTATAGAATACAATTATGTTATAAATCAATGGTAATATAATATTTCTATTTTATAAATATCCAATGCGCCTATTTTATGTAAACACACACATTTCTAATCAGATTGCAATACAAATTGAATAATTTAATTACAACTATATTGAATATTAGGGTCTGATAATCTGGACTGAATTTGCATGTGATGTATATTTCAACAAATTCACTTGTATTATAAAATAAGGTAAACAATTTTTTCATATAATGTTATGTATACACGTCATTGGTAATTTGCAAGAAATGCTTTCAAACTTTGCGTGTTTATTATACAGATTTATCATTTTTATGTGCTATAGCTATTATAATTTTGTAATAAATGCAAACATTTTTCGGTTGATGGAATGAACTTTTAGTTTAATTGAAAAATTACTTTCTGTTTTTGTGTGCTTAGTTGTTAAAAATGTTAAAATGTCAACACAGGAAGAAGGACAATTTGAAGTTCACTCAACGTATTGATTTATTAGTTCTATACTTCTTTGCAAATATCCTCAAAATAACTAGTAATATGTAGGTGAAATTGACACTCACAGGGTGTATTAATTAAATTTTACCTTATTTACAATTGACTGTGTGTATAAATTCATTTCAATCCCTGAATTATTGTAATAATGGCGGCTGCGCGTTTCCATAGTTTTCAGTAAATATTTCATATCCTTAATTACAAACTGAAAGTAGCAATTGTGTTTGTACATTTATTGTCTATTACATAATGTATTCTAGGAGGACCTCGGCATATTTAGGAAGAAAAACATATATTACTTTCAGATATATGATAGAAATATTATAGTTTATTTTTGTATCGAATATACTGAACGGCTAAATAAAACTATTTCGTTCAGTTCCCCAAAGTAAGTAATAGGTAGATATGATAAAAAAAATCTATAGATTTCCTTTATTGGTATCACTGAGTCCTGTTTCCATTAAAATCGAAAAAAAATCATATGACACATGTAATTCCGTTAATAATGTGTAGATACGTCATGTGAAAAATTCGTTTCCTAAAACGTATTGTAAATTAATGTATTAGTATCTTTATTGCTAGTCATAAAGTTTATACTTAATTTAATTGTATTCACGACCGAATAAAATGATCTAATTTCAATTTAAATCTGGTCGAATTGTTTAAATAAAATACTAAACAATTATTGTAATGAGATTGAATTTCAGGTAGTTAAAATACGAATAGTTAGAGAGTAAATGAAATTTATTTATAATTCCTCTTTAGAAATGCCATCATGGACACAGTCAAAAATGTGACATAGTTGAAAAAAAAAACAATAAATAAATGTAATTAATAAAATATGCATAAATATAATTAGTCTGTATTATTATTGTTTGTATTTTATGGAAAAGCTAATGTAGGTACATACCGTACTATAATTGATATTTATGTTAAATAAATATAGTGAACACGTGATTAGTCCATGTGGATTTCAAAAATGACTTGATGAGGGGGAGGTAAAATGCTAGATATGTGACCAGTATGTCTATATGTATATACATAGTCATTTATGTTGTTTTTCATTAAAAAGTGGAACAGGTACATTTGTTCGATTTTAAAAATCTATACACAAAATTACACCTTAATTGTATATACTTAAAAAAATGTTTCTTTACCTTTAGTCATATTTGTTTTCTCTAGATGAATTTGGGGGCAACATAATACCGGAAAAAAAGTAAATCTATTAGGCACTACAATCTTTTTGAACATACCCGATTTTTAAATTTACAATAATAATATTATTATTATTCTCATATAATTTATCACCGTTTTTATGATATGTTAGACGTGGTATAATTTACCCGGAACATAATTCGACATTCTTCCACAATTCTCGGGTTATACTACACGTTGAACGACGCTTCATGCGCGACGTCGACGTCCATCTCGCGCCGCCGCCTCACTTTGGAAAGTTCAGTTCAGTGGCGTTTATGTGACTAGTGCCACAAAGCCCCACCCGTACTTCTCCTCTGCTCCATAATATCGTTAAAGCTTTCAGCCACTCCGAAGAACAATTCATATATGCCGCAAAACGTAAAAAATCCACACACAAATCCCAAAACCGTACACTGTAAATATTTAAATTATACCTATACCACCCGCAGAACAATATCAACGTGTTTCCAATTGTTTTTGTGTTCAATTCGCCCCCTTGAGGGACTGGTTTTGAATACAAAAAATTGTACAAGTGTGAAAATATCAGATGTAAAGTTTTCGATTGCACGACAGTCCTGATTTGCTCTTCCTGAAAAGGCGCCTAAAACAGGAGCTTGAAATGAGAAACCAGACTTATCAACTTGTAATATCCGGAATAGGCGCCCAACATGCAAGACAAATTGATCAGTTTTTTTCCTGTTTTGTTTTTCTAATAAGAAACTCAAGTACGAATTAGTATTGTGGGCAAATCCTTTTATTTCGCCAGCAGATTAAAATCCAACACACTAAATGAACTCTTCACAATGACTTGATGCTGTGTGGAGCTCTCTTCTATTCTCTCATCACTCATATTTTCGTTGAAATATGATACCTATTTATTGTTCTGTTTATTTACACATTTTGCCTCATTTATTCTTATTGACAATATTAAAAAGTCAACATATCATTGTTAAAAATTTTTTCTATAGGTAAAGGTGACCTCAATTCTCTTGTCATATTATATAACCATTTTTCATTTTCACATATACACATTTGACAACCGATCACGATATAATTATTCATCCTTTTTTCATGCAATTTATTGAAAATAAATGAATTTATCACCATCTATTCAGACGACTCGAAACTTTAATACGCTAACAACTCAATATCGTTTTATTCAATTTCACAACACAATTTTTCTTTACTTCAATGTGACAGTCATTTTAAAACATCTCTTTTACAGCATTTTCTGCTATTATTGGGATTATTGGGCGACAAAAAGAGAGGGCACTTATTCAAACAAGACTTTGTTTCATTCATTACTTTTTCCTGAAATATGCAATGCTAATTAAAACTCATATATTAAATGACGTACTTAAAAAAGGAATTAACAATTTTATATGCGTGCATATATGATCACATTTTTATAATATTCAAGAGAATTTTAAAGCACTAAAATATTTAATGGCTCATCAACATCATCGTGCCCTTTTTGTCTATATTTTATTTGTTTCATTATTTTAACACAATTTACAATAATAATGTATGCAATTATTTTTCTGAAATAAAAAGATGAATATATGATCAAAAATGTTGTATCTGATTATTTATCTAGCAAAAATACACAGTCAGGCATAAAATTATATAAAACGATATTGTCAATAAATATTGAAAGTGCGCTCTATACAAGTTAGCATTAAATAAAACTCATCATTTTTATAGACAATAAGTTACATTTACCTCCAAAATATGGTTAGAGAGATATTTCAAAGACAAAAAGATGAAACAAGAACAATGTTTTATTCGTCATGTTAATTTGCATATTCAAACAAAACAACTTGTTAAATTGCATGTATATACGCAAGAGAATAAAAATTCACCATTTCAGTTTTTTTTCAGTTTCAGCCAGTAAACTATTTTTAGTTATGTACAGAAGTTACCCTCTTGAAAAGATACAACATTTAATAGAATAGTTTGTTACAAAGGATTAAACTATGAAGTTGTAGAGCTTTTTAGTATTCTTTATTGTAACCGTTGCTTTTATCAAAATAAGACATTTGCAGCTTATCTAATTCGATTTTGTAGTCAAACTAAGTACATTTATATTATCTAATGCAAAATTTCCTAAATTCTTACATTGTGTATGAATTATGGCTTTTTCTTGAGTGAACGATATATTTTTTATTTGCGCCCACAGAATTGGGTGTATAAAATGCAGTTTAAGAGCTTTTTTGCTGCATCTGCTAACGGCATACTGATGAGAATCCGAGTGAGAATCCAGTGCTGTGTATACAATCAATATCTAATTATTAAAATTTTTACATTGCCAAGGTAAAAGAAGAGTGAAAATCGAGTTTTTGTCTGTTGATGAAGAGGGAACTTTACCAGAAGAATATCAACTTATCCTGTTGTTCTGATTTTCAACTCTTTTCACTGGGAATCGAACTCATTTGAATTCTGAAATGGAGAAAGAGTAAAGGGATGACAGACGACGTGCAAACCCTCTTCGAAAAGTCAAACTTTTTTTACTTTGTACCTCTAGGTACCGGGTACCGGGATATCTCTTGAGTTAAGTTCGTTTCTAAATCTCATAGGAATTTTAAATGTGATTCATTTGCGCTATATATTTTATTACAATTTTTTTGTAGACACTTGTAATTTATTCATTTGTATTTTGGACACTTTCAACATGAATACAATTTTAAAAAGGGTGCGTTTTCATAATAATTTTTAAAACATTTTCTAGTTTCTGTATACAAAAAGTAATTTATTGACTCTGCATATGCGGCGTACCTTTTCTACATGAAATTAAATATTGTTGTTCGTGTTGTTTGTACTTTAGCGTACATTTAAATTACATCTCTCTTTACCGTATTGTATTCATAATGACTGCGTTTTAATAAAAAAAAAACTAGTTAAACAGACTGAAACAGTAGGGAACACAAAAGAATTTTATTCTGGCCGTATGTGTGGTGGGTGCGGTTGTTGGAAATTAAAAAGAAATTCTCTTTTTCCCTCAAATTTCCTTTTAATTGTTGATAAGAGCTTTCAGAGGAGCTTTATCACAGATCGTAAATAAAAAAGGTATTAGATGTAATCGAAAATATTATTAAATAATCATCATTTTTATGAACAACTCATATTCTGTTATTTACAACCACCATTGAAAGGATTTTATCATTATCCTTTCGAAGACCAGAGAAGAGAACCTTTCATTCAAATGCTCTTGTACTTCTGATGAAACGCATTTTTTTTTACATTTCCTCTATTTCTATTATAATGTTTATATTTTATCCAATTTGATATTGTAATGTTTTAATTACATCATTTTATTATATTTACAGTTATTGGACGTTATTTTAATTTTATTCTACGCGATTATTTGCATAAATTGTTTCGAACATATTTTGCTGTTTTGTTTTTTATTTTTAGTCAGTATTCTCTCATGCCATTGTATGCGATATTTTGTTCATTTTATTCTTAGTTCTGACAACATAAATTAGAGAAAACAACGTACTTACTAAAAGTAATGTTGCATCTTGAAGAACGATTCATTACAAAATCAAACATGTAGAGTGCACTATTAGTAACAAGTGTTAATATTGAAACTTAAATGTTTTTATACCCATATACCCAGTTAAGATCTGTAAAACAACAATCTGCAGACACAGCAATTTTGGTCACCCAATGTGGGTGGTCTTGTCCTTGTACAAAATTTCAGTGCAAGTGCACTAAAATATTTCATATTCCATTATATTCCAATACGTAATTGTTTCTTCATGCCATTGTGTGCAATGTTTTGTTCCCTTTTTCTGGTCTTTAAATTTAGTTACGAGTATATAGTTCAGCAACCTATATAGTCATACATAATCTCTAAAAAGCCATTCTGCATTGTTTATTAGCCTCAGAAAAAAATTATCTCATTTTCACACTAATGAACAAATTGTAAATCATGTAGGTATTCTAAAGCAAATTGGTGGAAAATGATCGATTATTGCCATTTACTATATTGTATTTACAATATTATATTATACACATAGTGATAGGTAGAGCCGGTAGAGGTATTCATCAAAGCCATTGTTTATAATGTTGGAGAGCAGTATATGACAAATTTTCGCATATATCAAGCTCTTTTGTGTTGTTTGAGAGCGGAAAATACTTAGAATAAACCGATTAATGTTTAATATCTTTTATTGTAGCCGATGGACGTGAGTAATAGTCAGAAGGCACGTCAGTGAGGCTAACAGAAAAGAGGATGGAATATTCGGGCAGAAAATTGTCAACTGATTAAAAGTGTATTGTAGTGTTATAATTAATTGTGATGTTGTATGGGTTTCATAAACCCTTAATCCACAAAAGAACCAAATCCAAATGGAGAATGTGGGATGTTCGGAAGGTAATGTATGTAAATTCGTTTTTGATTTAGTGTCCGATTATAAATCGTTTGGGAATATATATTGGTATTTAAATAATTGCCATTTTTGTTCTCTCGTTAATACAAAAAGTATACAGATTTATTGAATTACATAGGTATTGGTTTTTAATTAAAATTAACATTATATCTGGAAATTAAATTTTATTTCTGTGATAAATTTGCAATTAATAACTGTATGTATACACCAAAGTATTGGAATATATTCGTAACAAAGTTACAATAATGAATGAATTGCAGTTTAGTACCTAGTCGTGATTCATAAACATTTTCGTCCAAGTTTATATAGAATTTAATGAACAATTTTCAAATATAGAGAGAGTTGTAATTCAGGTTTGATCATAACGTTTGAATAATTATTGTCACAAAACCGAGTTTACCATGAACCGAGTGTAATTAGACTAGTTAGTGTTGTGTGTGCTATATGTGTTTAACACTGAAAATGTACAAAAGTTTTTCCACTACTTTAATCACAATACTTGTATCTAATTAATTTTCCTTATAAAGATAGTATTGTTTTTGAATTCCGATGACAACATCAGAGAGAAACTCGAACCAATTTTATGGAGTACAATTCAGACAACTTCTAAGAGACTTTTATTACTTTGTTAACTTTAACTCGCCAGAAGAGTTCCCTTTATAAATAATAGACTCTCTTTATACTAGAAACTTTATCTTAAATAATTATATTAAAATTTCCATAAATGAGGAGATAAGAGGACTTTACTATTCAATTTATTTTAATTTTATAATATTTAGTCGGAATGTGAAAACTCTAAGAACTAAGAAAATCATTTTGAAACTTTGTTGTAATACTTGATAACGAAGTTTATTTTTCCTTTAAGTGTATTTTTCAAGCGTACTACACTTGTAATTAGTTAAAACTTGATCTTAAATCAATTCATTTAGAGTGAGACACGAAAAAAATAAAATAAGGGAAACATTGACATACATTTATATCGATTCGTCTCATTTTAATAGTAAACTATTATACACACTCGTGTTATTATTGATTAAATCATAATAATATAAGAACAATGCATTTTGATGTCCTTATTTGCAATCTATGGGCTCTTATGCTAAACTCCTTTAAGCAAAAAAAAAACTTTCAAATGTGTAACTATAAAAACTATTACTGTATCATATTATTAGAAAAGCGCTTTTTTATGTTTTTTCCCTTTTAATTTTATAGCACTAATGCAATTAAATAACCCTTAGTTCAGTAATAAAGTTTTATGTTTTTAAAGCGACAGTAAATACAATGTAAAAAATAATTGTGTGTTAAAATAATTCACTGGTTTGTAAATTGAACTTCCTCTAATACAATTTGTGTGTACAATTTTTGTCAATTCATTCAAATGGAAGGTATTTGCGAAAAAAATGCGTCAACATCATATACATACAGTACAGAGAATGTACTCATAAAAATTGATTGTAAATCACTTTCATCGATTGAATGAACCAATTAAAATACGATGACGATGACAAGATTTGGGCTTGAACTTTTCAACAAAACAAACACCAATGATAGTCAAGTGTAACACAAAACGTTCATACCATTGTGTATGACGTGTAGGAGAAGCAAAAACTAAATTGGTTACTGTAATAACTTAGTTAATTTTTCCATAGTGTGTCAATAATTTGCGAGTTAATTTCTGTTTATATTTCCAGCAGTGATAAATTGCGTTTACAATTCATGTTGATTATAATGATAATAATGATGATATAATAAAATAATAAAGGTTGAAATTTGATACCTTTGAATAGACTGTCAAGTGTCAAGTACTGTGTTGACCCATATTGATCTTTTAATAATAATTCAAAATTTGTTGCTCATTAATCATAACGTTATTATTGCATGTTTAATTATTACGAAAAGGCCGATGATAAATTCACTTTTCACAGTATAATTAAGTTATATAGGGGATATTAAAAAATTTCATTATCCCGAAAATTTAATCGAAATTAAAAAAAGCTCTGTGCATTCTTTTTGTTAGACCCAAAGCTCTATTTAGGGGAAAGTAGAAAATGAGGCACGAAATTCCCTTTCTACAAGTTTAATTGCAGATCAACGTTACTGTTCTCGTTTAAGAAAAATTTTAATAAACACGCAAAAATATTTGTTACATGATAAAATCTAATAGTAAAGTCATTTCAAGTCAAGAAAAATAAATTCCACCCTCTCTTGTTTGGCTCTGGCTTAAATAAGACAAATTTACTATCAACATTAATTTCAATCGATTTTTTTTAACTATACAACTGCAAACGACTTAATAATGGCAACGAACTATCGATTTTTTACATTGTCTAGCTTGGGTTATACAATATAGACAGGTAGATATTTTAAAACTTTTTATTTGCTTTGTGCCAGCCAACAATTACTTTGTAGTACATTTTGCGGTCACATACGAGATTGATTGTATCCTTTTTTTATTATTTCTTTTCCCTCGTCGTATTTGTCGAGAATTATTTGCATATAAAAGTTTAACTTTTGTTCTGGCCAATTATTATTAGTTTGCATTCATAGAAAGATCGTTGCATTCTCGACTAATACAGACAAAAAATGAAATCTACGATAGTTTTCGTACAATGTGCCAACTCCCATAGGAAATTCGTCTGCGATTTTTTGGGCAATAACTTCGGGTCATTATACCAAGTAAGATCCATTTATGGATTCCCATGACGATTTTGTCACGTTGCAATTGATTACTTGTGATGTGAATACGATTAAAGTAGCAAATGAAATAAGTTTATCATAAGATAACATTTTCAGACTCTGATAGTACGAAGAACTATTCTGAATCCGAAAATTATATGCATATTGTACTACACATACATATATAAACATTAATTTATGTTCATGCAATATTATATCCTTAGGGAAATTTGCAAAATGGAATAAGTTGTTGATTTGATAAAGAAATTCGCTGTGTGTAGATACATATAGGATAGTTTCATATATGTTGGATCCAGATGATATTGTGTATTAATTTAAATGGATTATTATAGTAGATTAAAGCACGTCTATGTTGCAATTAGAGTGTTATATCCGTATATTAGTTGAATTTTAATTATATATGTACTATACATTACATGTTGCGAGAATGAAGGTAAACAATTGTAGAAGACTGTGTGGATCTTCAAAGCTGGGGAACTTCATTTAGTATAGCAAATATTTTACTTAAGCCTCACACACGGAGACACATACTGTGATAGAGCCAAATCTACACAAACTAATCCAATAAACGACTTTTAGGAGTGCTATTAAAATAAAAATAATGGCATCATATTGTTAAATGTCACTACTGTCGCAATCAGAGATTAACAATTTAATCATTTAAATTTCAGAGGGAAATTCTACCCCTAATAATGTGTGACAACTTGATCGATTTTTTAACAAACTATTCCCCCGGTTGTACATTTTATAAATATTGTAATTTAATTTTAAATAATACACTGTTTGTTCTATAAATAAAATTGTAGGTATTGTTCAGTTGTCCATTGTGGAACAGGGGAAAAACTGCTATAATCACCCATTCGTTTCCTTATGACGTCATAAATAGTCAATAAATATTAATTATTACATAAACGTTATACATTATTTAAATAGTCTCTATAATCCGAAAATGTGTACCACTTATTTGTACAATTTTTAATTAAAATTCTATTTTTCCCTCCAATTTTATTCTTCGATTTACTATATTAATCATGAGAAACGGAATGATTGTAAAAGAACAAAACGTGTTACAAAGAGCTCTTAATAACTTATAACAACAGAATGCTCGAACAAACTTCTTTTCAATCAATAACAAACTTTTATTGATATTTTCTTTATAGGTGTACATAATTTTGAATGCATTCATTCATCCAAGTAAATCCTTCTTGTTATCCAAAGGATGCACTTTAATTGCGTCGAGCTTATAGCGTTAGTCCTTCGTTTATGGGCAAATTGTTTAATTTCATTTTATTGCTTGTTCTACTTTAAACTTTCCATACATTAGTTAATGGAATTGAACAAAAGGAAAGTGGAGAATTTTCTATTTTCCCTTAAAACATACACACTTACGATGTAGGTTTTAATAATTTAGTAAACTACTTGTTTCAGGTAAGGAGCTATATGACATTATTAAATAAAAGTTTTTTGAAAATGATACTTTCATGAAAATTTCATTATAAAGTATTTCTAATGAATGACTAAGTAGAGGGTAGATTACAAACAGAAACCGCATTATATTAGAGCTATCTTATACCATCTAATGGTTGATTTTGTAGTTGATGGAAAACTCCAAGTAGGACTCGTTTTTCCTGAAGCGCCGTCTCCTCTTTACTGTACCCTAGCGTCCTCTGACGGGAAAATTCCTTTCATTCATGAAAATTTAAATGTTTTGAATTAAATATGAACTGATAATAGTTGATCGAAATAATTTAACATGTAGCAACAAGGGTTAAATTACAAAAAATTCGATTAAGAAAAAGGAAAACTTATAGAAATGGCAAAACGCCTCAAGTTGAGCTTTTTTAAAAGAAAATAATTAGAGCTTTACTTTAAGTTTATATGTAAAGTTGATTTTGCAAAGAAAATCGACAAGCTTTAAGTGAACTTTAGACTTTTTTGAGCCAATATTGAAAATTGCATATGAAATTTTAAATGATTGGTGGCTGCAATGAGCAGAAATTTGTTTATGGGTATAAACGTAAATTGTTGGTATGACTGTTAGTTTCCTATTGATCTCTAGTATGTTGGATAGGCGTTTGCAGCAGCTCTATAGCGGCAGTGGCACAATCACCATGGATACGCTTTCCGCAACATTACTGACCCTATGACGTCATGAACGCTAGCAAGTCTCTAAAGAAAGGGTTAGGGGCAGGTGTCATTCACTAGTGGGGCGCACGCGCGAAATGGAAAACTGAATTTTCCTTGTGCGTGCGCACCGAGCTTTAAACTCTAGAGCGCCAAAAGCACGAATGGGTCTAGAAAGCCCTCCAAAGGAGACGTAACTAAGACGAAGGTCCTTCCGCTTCCGCGCCGGACACCATCATAGAGTGAAAGTGACATTTCATTTAAATTTTACATTAATTTTTGGGGGGTAAACAAAGTGCTGTTATATTTTTGTTAAATAAGAATTTAAATAAAATTTTCCACCCCACCCCCACCACACTAAAAATCGTGTGTGTGTTCAAGATGGACGTGTATGTCTAAAGAAAATGGCGTTTCAACAAAAGAGACGGTGTTGTGTTGGGGGTACAAATGCGTGAGTGATATTGTTTTAGGGGCATTTATAATTACAAGAAGACGATATGAAACATGCCCCCAAGTTCCGGCTGGGGCTCTATTAAACGCTACAACGCGATTATAAATCGGCATGTGCTCTGTGCTGTTGTTCTTTTATCGCTGCGACCAGCCCACGAAATTCAAATCTGCAAACGTTGTGTCAGACAACAAGCAATAAATGAAGACTAATATCCCACATGATTTTTCAAGGACATACATTGATAACAAACAAAGTTGATGTAAGTAAAGAGTGTTTATAAAATTTCAAAACTAACAGAACAAAAAATTCCTCTACTGTTTAAACTTTTGTGGGTCATTCCTTAATATCGATTGGCTCTGTCGCATAGGGGTGACTGAAAGGCTCGTTCACAATTCTTTACCCCCGAGCTCGTCTCACATTGCCAACTAGCACTAAATCGCTTATTCTTGCCGTCTTTGCAGTGCTTTTACTATTTAGTCCTTAACAATTTAAACAATTTTTCTTATCATTATCGAATTATCAAATACATTTAATGACGAAATTGAATATTGTGCGGATAAAACGAAAATTACATGTGACTGACTCCTCCTTACTGTACATGAAACCAATCTAGCCAATCTTCAATGTTAGAAACAGTGCAATGTGATTATATCGACAGACCTGAATGCAGGTGGGTCTTAACTTATTTATTACCCTCTTTCTTATATACAACACATACCTAATTGACTCGTTTTCGAAAATATTATTACCTAGATATGTCAAATAAATCTTTTTTATTCGATCTTAGCTATTTTTATTACAATTCCAAGTTCTGATTAATAAAATTTATTCTAATTTTACCCTACTTCGACTACCAAATCGGTAAATTGGCAAATATAATAATCCTTTTATGTAACAAAAACTATTTATTTAACATAATAAACAAAACAATACTTTTTCGCCTTATAATTTCAAGAACATTTTCAATAATGCTTAATTAAGTACGTGTACCTATATATGCACGCACACACACAGTAAGTTATTGTCTCCACTGAGTAAACTCCTTTCAGTATATTAACAAAGATTAATGGTAATACTTACACTTTGCAGCTTAAAAAGATAATCCACTATTATATAATTGAATTTTTTATAGAAATTGTGGACAATCAGCTGTTTGCAATTATACATAAAAATCAAATTAGTTAGGTATGAATTTATTAAAACACATTATTTATATACCTTTCCAGTTCTTTACTTTTGGGTTATTCCGTTTTGTTTTTCATCGTATCTTCGATTATTAAATATTTTCACATTTTCTTAAAATATTATGCTGTAGTCTGCTAAAAGGAGTGAAATAATGTTTCAAGACAGGAAACATTTATTTTCACAACATATTCTTATTTTTGTATAAATATTAGGTACTCGCGAAATACCTGCAATAATTTGTTTGATTATTTTTTAACTTTTTCCTTTGTGAAACTTAATCCAATAGTATGAAATGGTTGGTATTGTTTTAAAGTCACGCAATTTTTCATTATATTTAGTCGTAAAATTATATATTGGCAGTGTATAATTAAGCAGAAACCTTCACATTTTCTGTACGTTCCCTTTCCCTTAAGGTATTCTCTTTAACTAAGCGCACATAAAAAAGTTGTAATTAATAAAACCTGTTGATAACTTATAAGTTTACATAATTAATATTGCGGATCGATCGATTAATATTACTAATTAATCAATCGATGTATGACTAACGTAATTAGTCTTCCTTTTATTTTTTTTTTGTTATACTTGCAACTGAGTTTTTTTCTTTTCCTTTTTAATTGTAATTCCATTTTTAAGACCTGATAGAATATTATTAGACAGGTCTTATTAAATATTATTGATTATTCATCTATATAGATATTTATAACATGCAACTATGTAATTCAAAGTATTTCAATGAAATGCTAATTGAATTAATATTATCTAAAATTAAATCTTTAATCAGTTAATTAAAATATTTATTTAAACGTTTGGAATAGGTATATAAAATTGTACACATAGATTTTTCTAAAAATACACTTACACTTCCCTTAAATAGAAACATTCATTAATTTATTAATAATAAATTGCTTACAGTTACCAGTTTAATGAGGACGTATAAAGTTTACGATGTTGGTTGCTGATGCAGTTCCCATTTTTACTACTTAGAAATCTTGTAAACATTTGAATTTCATATTGTTGAAAATCAAACTTGGTAAATATTTTTCTAATAGGAATCCGTACCTCTTTCTCATTTCCTTATAATTCTATTATTATATAGGTATTCAATTTACAATTTCATCAATTACTCATTTACAAGCCAAGTGTATAATGTAATTAAACTACATTTAATCGCAATTATCAACAAATTCAGACGTGGTTGGGGTATCGGGTATGGTATACGGTGTATTAAATATCCCTAGTAATGGATTAGTTTTCTGTCACAATTTCAAGTTAATTATCATTTCAAAGTCACCTATTATTCAGTTTATTTAAAAAAATATATTTGTCCAATGTTAGAGGGTAGCTACAACTACTAGGTAAATATCCTAGTACTGTTTGTCTAGAAACCGTACATGCTTTCCTAAATTATTCATTTTTATGTGTATTCTCTCAAGAGGAATGATTTTCTATGGCATAAAGTGCCCGTCATAACCCCATACATACAACTAACAATATACCTAATACTCGTATTTAATTAATATGTGTATATTTTTGGGGTGTAATCGATAAATCTTTGTAATCTTAAAACATACATAAAACCCATTACATTATATAAATATATTTTATTAACCTATCGATAGTGTAAAACTAATTTCAGACAAATTTTATAGGTATAAGTAGTAAAACAGTTTTATTACTTTATTATAACAAATGATAAAATATTAGATCTGAAATCTCTGTGCAAGGATGGGATGAGGGGAGCCTGGGAAACGAGAGAAGATGCGCCTGAAATTTAATAACGAATTGTTTACTTTAAAATAAAAGCGAATGCGGCTTTTTCTTAAGTAAATTCTATTCTCTATAGGCACACACATTGAATTTATCTCCGTCATTCAATGGCATTTTGACACCATATGCAAATTTTTCTATTACCACAATCACATGAATAATTTTGAGCAAATTATTATATCAAGCAGATATAAATGTGGGGTTTAAAATAACAAATTTAATTCAGTATGTTTTTGTTTTATTCCCGTGTTTCATGAAATGGCTTTCCTATTTAATTTTAAGTATAGGTACAAAAAATCTATACCGTTTTATTAATAGTTATTAAACAGAAAAATACTATCGATTTTGTTTATTCATTAAATTATTCAATCAATATGAGTTACAAGTTATATCAACGTCAAAATTAATATTAAATCAACGTTAATTTAAGAAATGAGTTTATTTTAAAGGTTATTGTATTTCCAATTAAACAAAATCAATTTTTTTGGGTGTTTTTCGTGCATGTAGAATAGTTTGAACTGTTTAAATAATTTCTTTTCTTTTTCTTAATTATATCCCTAGTTTGTTCCTTTTTATGTAAAGAAATAGAAAGATAATATAAAATAAGTGCCAGGTCAAATCAATAAAGAAAGAGAAGTCAGTGCGCTTTCCCCGCCTTTTACAGTTAAGAAAATTTCAAATTACTACGATAAAAAAATAAAACATCGTACACATTCAGATATTATGTAGAAAAGCGTGCCTAATAAAATGTTTCTATATTGTTTTTAACTTCTTTCATAATTTCGATGATATATCTACTTACTTTGAGCTTTTTTCAATTTAATAAGTCAAGTTTAAATTTGTATGTTGAACAGTGAGTCTCCTTTAAAGTTGCAAATATTTAAAGTGAAATAAATTCGAAAGTCATATATCTACATAAACTTATGTCCCTATAAAAAGCATCTGCCTTAATACCATTCCATTTCCATCTCGAAATTTATTTATAGATGATAACGATGAAACGTTTCTACCATGACAATTTTTTTACATTTAACAAAAAAATACTTTGTTGTTGTTAAATGCCTTTGCAGATCTATTATACATTAGCGTAACAATTCCTTACTTGGTACGTTAAATGTTTAAGATCCTTTACTTGTTTTCAGAGCTTCAACCTCGAAAGGGATTTATTTAAAAGGACGTTGGAATATTTATTTTTTACGATATAGAACTGAGGACTAGTCTGATTGAGGGTTTTTCTTCTTGGAAAATTGATTAAATTTTAAGTAATTTATTTACATATGAACTCCAAGGAAACGCTTACATTATTTATAAAAAAAACTACAGTATACTGAAAGTGAATGAATTGAGTTTATTTCTGGTGGAATTTTTCTATGGACAAACTGCTTATATGACAAACTTAAATGTCACATTATCGATTCTTACATAAAATAGAAGCGTGTTTGTAGATAATTGTAAAATCACACATATTTAGGGAGCTTTGGTGAGTTTTAAAGCGCCTCAATTTCAAGAATACCGTACAAATACCTGATACTACATTCATGTGTTCATGTATTAGAGAAAAATCATTAAAATTTTGTATTGTATTTCATGCGGTGCGGTACAAGTATATAGGTATGTTTTTCCCTCGTTTATGAAAACATTTTTGTATTGATTAGATATAATGTTGGCTTGTTTAAAGTCCCGAACTCTTCGAATAATTAAAGTAAAAAATCAACACTTTCCAGGTATCCGTTTACAATGTGCACATAATCATTACTTATTGTTTCCCAAGAATCCGAGCATATTTTTGGACTTGATGATTTATTCGCTGGAAATCTGTCGTCTGCAATTTATATTGGAGCCAAGTTTCTCGTAAATCTTCTTACACGTGATTGTATGTAGTGGAGTTTAAGTCAATTACTGATAAGATATTAGATTAACTTGTGTAATACTCTTCAATTAAATCACTCCGGAATGTGGTGTGCTCGATATAAAAGAGTGTTGGCTTTTAATTATAAAATTTTCCAAAGGATTTTCACATTCCACACGGTGACACAGTAGAAGAGTAGATATAGGAGTAGTAACAGCAGCAGGCAGCCAGGAGAGTAGCTAAAATAAAATGCAAATGAAAACGAACTTTCAGGGAAAGTATGGAAAATAATAAAAAAAATTACATTTCCGATATCCCATTCAATTATAAAATATCGACTGGCTGCCTAGTTGAGGGTTTTGAACGTAATAAAATTATAATAAAGCGCATAAACAAGGGAAAAAGTGTACATTTCATATTTTATGCATTACTTCCATCCTATATAGGATATACTTTTAAATTACAACGATTAAGTATTGACACTTTTTGTCAAAATTGACGTGAAAAATGTAAAAAGTTATATTAATGGAGTTGTGGGTGTTGCGTTTTGTTAGTTGTGAACCATACATACATTTGTTTGTGTTATTTTACAACAAATAATGTCGTTTTTTTATTTCTATTTTATTACTATTGTTCATCAAATAGAAATACGCGGGGGCGTTCGATCAATACACTGAAATGTACTTACCTCATTTCTGATGCGGTTATATGTATCTTTGTAGCCACATTAAAGGGAAAATTTCCAACTAAACAACAGTCATTCAGACCCATTAATATCTATATGTTAAGTAATATAATATGGTAGGGTACTGAAAATGAAAATAAGAATAATTTTGTGCTTTTTGTCGTCCATCAAATTTAAATGCATGTAACAAAAGCTTGAAGCGAATTTGTCTCCAATTTGTCTGGAACGAGGGGATAGTTTTAAAACGGCTACTAACTACTTGGTTCGATATTTGTCTCGGAGACTTATCTAAGACTCTTTGCATAACAAAGTGGCAAATCTAGTTGTTTAATCAAACATACAACAATCTATTTAGACAAATATTCATAAAAATTACAATTGAAGCGGAAAGTGTATCTTAAGAAAATTTAATCAAGATAATTTATGTTATTTGTTAATCGTAAAATTGTACCTTCCATTTCCTTCCTCATTTTAATTGACTAATAAAGACGAAACTCTTTGTGTAATATTTAATTTTTATTCCACTATTAGTTAATTAAAAAGTTGAGAAACATTTTCAACTTTCAAGAACAGACAGAGACGTTTATAGTGAATCAATAAAATATTGAATACTAAGAATAGAAAAGGAAAGTAAAGCATTGTAGTGGAAAATGTAAATTTATGAATGAAAATATATTGGGCGAATTTTTCGATGATAACTTTTAAAATCCCATTGCAAAATAACTGTTTCAAGAACAATTGTCGACATTTACACTGCTGAGTAATATTCTTCTATATCTATATATATATATATATAATATATATTATATATGTATAGGTATAGGTACACGTGGAGTTGTAAAGTTTTAGAAACAATTAACTGACTGTCCGGGTATTTTAGAGATGCAATTTTCACACTTCAATAATTACGAATTCTATTAAACACACTCAGTTGTAATAACTTTTACTATCGTTATACAAGTCCTTGAGTGAAAATTGCAACTTATGATTAAAGCAAATTCAATTCTATATTCGGTTTGCTATACTAACATTGTTTTGTACTATGTAGTAGACGTTGAAGTTTAGTTTATTAAACAAACAAGTGCAGCACACAATAAAGTATAGGTATAGCGTTTGCGTTTATTATTTTTCTTGTTATACAAATTCAAAACAGCGGACATGTATTTTCATTATATTCTTTCTGAAATAAGTATACCTATTTGTTATTATTTCCCTTTTGTAAACAATATCTTTGAAATGAAATATTCCACCACGAACGTACAAGTGAATAACGGTGAAAAAATACTCACAAAGAGGAAATTGTGAACGAGTTTCAACTTTACATCAAAATATTTTTTCACAAATTCCATAAATACCTGCTTGTCTTGTGTGAGCTTTATGGTTTTACCCCCGGCGCATTCACCATTTTTTCACCTATCCTTTTCCCATCCGAAATGGAACAAATTTCTTAGGTTTTTTTTATACTTATATATATCCTGTGTATATTACTTTCTTTTACTGTATATATATATATGTTTGTGTGATAGAATGAAGCAGTTTCTTAGAGTGAAACGGATCTGCATTGTTGTTTTAGGGTATCGTGGGGGCCTAGGCGTGAGGAGACATGTCCGTCGCCTCTGACTCATTCTCTGAGGAGGAGCGCAGCCTATTCCGTCCATTTACTCGCGAGTCGCTTGCGGCCATCGAGACTAGAATCGCAGAAGAACATGCTAAGCAGAAGGAGCTTGAAAAGAAAAGAGCTGAAGGAGAGGTAAAATTGCTGTTCAACAATAAAACCCATACCAAATATAACCTGTTCTGTCATTAACTTCACTTCACATATCGAAATTTATTTATTTAATGAATTTTTCATTAGATTTTCATTAGCAAATTATTCGTAGACACCAACATTTTAAAACCAATTCAGATCTATATATGTGTATATTAAAAGTGACACAATACTTTCTATATATATTTTGTATATCATACTATTAGGCGCCGTTTGGACAAAAATCCAATTCAGAGCAATTGTATATTAAAATTATTAAAACAATTGGTTTTTGTTAATATTTTAATAATTTTAATATATATTTGTTCTGAATTGTATTTTTGCCCAAAGGACGCCTCATATCTCTGTTCCTCTTGTTTTATTTACTCATGTACAAGATTAATTATTTTTGCTTCTGGGTCAAGAACGTAAAAAACCTACTAAATTTACTGTGTTTAGAAATATATAGTACAGCTTTTTGTTTACTACAATTATTTATCCAAGTATTTGACTTTTTTTGTATATAATATAACTGAAAAGTAGGAAGCTTTCAATTAGGATGTTTCAGCAATTTTAGTTTAGTTCGTTTTTTTTTCACTAAAATAGTCAACAAGATATTGGATGACAGAAACTCAATTTTCTCAAAAGCTTTATTGCTTTATCAAATAAAAATAAGAACGAGTGTTGTTGGTGTTTACAAAATAGAGAAAAAAATAATAATAAAGAGACCATGATATTTGATCTTATTATATTATATACATAAAAGTACATACTGTAATGTATATAAATTATTTTATATATTATGGGTATGTATTGTGGTTTATTTATGTATTTGTTTACTTTTCCCAGGATATTCTTCTGTATGTAAAACAGTGCTTGAAAATATGCATGTCCTTTATATATGTATTTATAATTATTATTAAAATGACTACATTTACTTGTGTAAATTGATTCTTCATCAAAAATTATCACACAAATGTTAACAACATTGAGTAGAAAAAAAATAGGATATTAAACAAGGCTATACCCTACTTGGCGGTCATGAAAGTAACAATGAACAGGGACAATTATTATAGAAGAGAAAAACGTGTTTTACAATGGAAATACAGGGGAAAATGAAAAAGCTGTGGCGCTTATACTTTTGTTTTATTGTGAACGCGTCATGTTTTATTTTTCTCATTTTAAAGGAAATTTCTTACATTCTTTCATATTATCATAATATCACAAGAATCCTCCCAACCTTCCACTTTTACTTATTTTCTTTTAAATAGTGTTAGCTTTGTTACAGTTAGATAATAACTGCATCAAATCCATTGATGATATAATACTCAATACACTTCTGTATATTATTCATTCTCGTATAATCGTAATTTCGTAATTTACTTCTTCTCTTTTTGGTTTTCTTTTCGGTAGGTACTTTTGAAGGCCATGAAAGAAATGCCTGTTTCTCATCTTTTCCTTATTGATTTTATGCGTCCTACAAATATTCGGGGCAAAACTTACTGAAACAAAACCGAAATCATATTCATAAAAATAATATTAATCATTTTCCTCTCTGACTGTGACAAGTTATCACTACACTAGAAATGATATAAAAAATCGTGTAACTGTAGTAAATAGCTATGTTGAAGCAATGTTTGTGCTTATCGATGTTTTTTAAACTATATAAAACCTTTATTGCAGACCGGTTTTGGACGCAGGAAAAAGAAAAAAGAAGTAAGATTTCTCCAAAATAAAATGCTCTCAAACAGAGTTGCTTTTTAGCTGAACCAAAAAAATTTCAAAAACTTAATAAATTGATTTCAATGATTTTTATGAAAAGAAACATTTTAAAATGCCTCTGACGATTTTTTTCAATTTCTCAATTTCTATTTTCTAATGAACAAGAAAACGCGTAACAGAACGGAAACGCCACAAAATCTTTTTGTAAATTGTATTATAAAACATAATAAAAGCTACCTGTTTTCTTGCGTTTCCTGTAACTATATTGTTTTCTTCTTTTTATCCTTATTTTTTATATCGTCAGTTGCATATGAATTTTCAATAAAAATTGAATAAGCTTTTATTTTATTGCCTTACTTAGTTATGAATTTTGTTTTAATTATGGATTATTTTTGACTGCATTGGCTGTTTAATGGATATTTGCTTATCACACAAATATATACATATGCGTTCTTCTGTTCTCTCTTTCTCCTCTCTTCTCTATTTATTACTCGTATCTCTTCTTTCTGTGCACCTATATATTAAAATGTACTCCACATTTGCAACATTTGAGTATATTTTTATTAAATATACAATTAAACGTGTTTTGATTAATTAGGACAGAAAAATTGTCAATTCAAACAAAACTCAATATTTGAGTTTTCTAAAGCTTTCAAATATATACTTATCATATATTATATACGATAAACTCTCTCACTCTGTATAAACTCTTTTAATCTTTTCAGCCAATGTAGAGATTTGTAGAGTTTTTTTTGAAATGTTTAGATATTATTTTGAATGTTAGCGTTTAATACAATTGCTTAATTAGTATTTATATTGCTTAATAGTTCTGACTGCCATATATTGGGTAGATAGCCACTTTAGAATCTACACTACAACTACTTAACAAATTTACACCGATTCCACCCACTTAAAATTTGCACTAAAACTAAATATATTTAATTAAGGTTTCTAAATGATTTTCAAATCGTAATCGTTAAATCGATAAATAAATTAATTAAACAAACAATACAGAAACGAAATGAAAGCAATAATTAAAGAGACACGATTAAAATATGCATGTTGCACCTTTCATATTTAGTAGGAAAAGAAGTGTTTATACTTCAAATAGTCTACAGTAATTTGTTTAGTTGTATTTTACACTAGATTCTTAGATACAAATTTCGAGATATCTATAACTTGATTTAGAAATTTGTGTAAATGTACTATATTTAAATTGAATATTCACTTATTGAATATATATTATCAATATATTTATTACAAGTTTTGTAATAAATCCATAAGAATATGGTAGAAATAAAATTGTAAGCGTCTCTACATTTATATACATATACTGACCTATATTGATTTTTCTTATAGATTTTCCATGTTTGAGCTAATAATGTACAAATAATTTTTATTCTTAAAATAGAAATTTCATGATGAACTTGATATAAAATATATATATGTTAACACTATTCAAATAATTTACATGAATTGAAGTTAAAACTTAATTATTAATTCACACTTTAATTACACAAGCACATGGAAAACACATTTTAGAAATTTTTTGCATTAATTTTGCAGATGTACTGATTTTAAAAAAACTTATGTAAAAGCAAGAAATTTATTCAAAATCTTTGCTGCCTCCCAATTTTGCGGGTTTTTCAATAAACATTTCGAGCTTTTTCTGGTTATGGATTTTTTCAATTTGATGCAAATTATTTTGTGACTGTTTTTTTTGGGTACTTCTGCAAGTTGAATTTTAAAGCACAAGTGTTAAATTTCATAGAAGTAATGAAGTAAATTTTTTATTAAAATTTAACACGATTTATGTGTGTGTATACAGATTCGGTATGAGGACGAGGACGAAGATGAAGGCCCCCAACCTGATCCAACTTTGGAGCAGGGGTTGCCCATACCGGTACGTCTTCAAGGTAGTTTTCCTCCTGAACTGGCAAGTACACCACTTGAAGACATCGACCCATTTTACAACAACCAAATGGTACAAAACTCTCTCTTCTTTCCAAAAATTATATAATCTATTTATGTTGCATTTTTATGTATTTTTTTCAGACTTTTGTAGTTGTAAGTAAAGGCAAGGATATTTTCCGGTTTAGTGCAACAAATGCTCTTTGGATACTCGATCCTTTTAATCCAATCCGTCGAGTAGCCATTTATATTCTAGTACATCCATTATTTTCTCTTTTTATTATCACAACAATCTTGGTCAACTGTATCCTTATGATTATGCCCACAACACCCACCGTAGAATCAACTGAGTAAGGAAGAAATATCAAACAGATTTAACTAGAACACGGTAATTAATTGTTGGCTCTTTTTCTTTCTATTCCTATTTGATAACAGAGTGATATTCACTGGCATCTACACCTTCGAGTCTGCTGTGAAGGTGATGGCGAGAGGTTTTATACTTCAACCATTCACCTACCTTAGAGATGCATGGAACTGGCTCGACTTCGTAGTCATAGCTTTAGCGTGAGTAGCTTAGTAATAGATAGACCATTTTCTAGCTTAGATAAATATATATTCCATCTAAAATAAACAACACACGTTAGTCTTTTTTGTTCTCTCTTTTTCTCTCAAAATAAACCAGCAAGTCAATTGAAATGACACATAAATATACAAATAAGGATGAGCTCTTATATAATACACTTTTCCAATATTTCTTTGAATGAATGAAAACTCTCACTATAAATAGTGAGTGAAAAGTTCTCAATGATCTATACAGAATAATAGAATAAATTTTTGTCCTGAAAAAAAAAAGAGAAAGAGGTTTATCCTCTTACACGTTTAGTAAATCACATTCTCAATTCAATTAAATATCGATTTATATTCACCTAATTATATCCCCCTTTGTTCCACAGCTACATTATTTTAATACTTTTTCTTATTGGCTTAAAACAGTGTTTGTAATTTTGCAATAAAAATTATTCCAAGTGAGTTAATTGTGACTGCTACCATTGTCTTCATATATATTCGTAGTTTTATATATAAAATATACTTGTAGTTAAAGTTATTTAATCGTTTTAGAGATATAATTTTAATTGTATACGAAATAATTTTAGAACCGTCAGAAGATTTTTCATAGAATAGAACTTAGAATTTACGTTAGGTATATTAATATATACTTATATTTCGAAGTTTTAGAATTTGTAATATACTTTAGTAATCTCTTGAGTAGTATTTTTTATAACTTTAGTACTGTTTGGAATTGAATATTTGGTAAAATTTACTATAAATGCATTATGATTGAAAATATGTTATTGTCTAGACTAATTTTATATACCTAAATATTTATACTTACATATTTATATATTATATATATAATTAATATAATAATTAGTTCAAAGGATATGGAAGGCTTTATAGTTCTGAACTTTTCCTAGATGCAAACACATATTTTAATTAGATAATTAACAAACAACTGTAAATTTTCAGTTATGTTACAATGGGTATAGACCTTGGAAATCTTGCTGCCTTGAGAACATTTAGGGTACTTCGAGCCCTAAAAACTGTTGCCATTGTGCCAGGTTTGTGTGACTTTCTATTTATACATTATTACACTTTAAAAGGTGGAGAAAATAATATTCCACTCTAAATAATTGATTGTTCTTTTTCTGATCAATAGGTTTGAAAACTATCGTGGGAGCTGTTATAGAATCTGTAAAAAATTTGCGAGATGTGATTATTTTAACTATGTTTTCACTTTCTGTATTCGCCCTAATGGGTTTACAAATTTACATGGGAGTCCTTACACAAAAATGTATTAAAAATTTTCCAAACGATGGTTCTTGGGGAAATCTTTCAGACGAGAATTGGGAGCGTTTTGTCAGTAATGAAAGTGAGAATATATTTCTATTTCTAATTAAATGTCTGTTTCCATAAACGAATGAAACTATTCTAGCGAATTGGTATGTTGATGACAAAGGTGAAATACCATTGTGTGGGAATTCCTCAGGAGCTGGTCAGTGTAAACCTGGTTATACATGTTTACAAGGTTACGGTGAAAATCCAAATTACGGTTACACAAGTTTTGATACATTTGGATGGGCCTTCCTTTCTGCCTTTAGATTAATGACTCAGGATTATTGGGAGAACTTATATCAACTGGTACGCTGGTTTCTTACGAAAAAAACACTCATCAATTGTGAATTAATTTTGTCCTTTTTCCAAATAGGTGTTGAGATCAGCTGGTCCCTGGCATATGTTATTTTTTATTGTCATCATATTCTTAGGGTCATTCTATTTAGTTAACTTGATTTTGGCCATTGTCGCAATGTCGTACGACGAGTTACAGAAGAAGGCCGAAGAAGAGGAGGCGGCCGAGGAAGAAGCGATCAGGGTACGGACACACCGTACCACACTATTTCCTGTGTATTACTGTGTTTCTCCTTTTTTGTCTAAATATAGGAAGCAGAGAAGGCAGCGAAAGCAAAACAGGAGAGAGCAGAGGCACGGGCAGCAGCTGCTGAAGCGGCGGCAGATGCTGCAGCTGCAGCTGAAGCAGGCGGTCCAGACATTGTCAAATCACCATCAGATTTCTCTTGTCACAGTTACGAATTGTTTGTTGGCCAAGCAAAGGGACACGACGACAACAACAAAGAAAAGATGAGCGTTCGATCGGAAGGATTAGATTCCGTGAGTGAGCAGAGAAGAATACCCACTAATCCCACCAAGATGCGGAAAGTCAGCGCTGTAAGTGTCTTGATATTTATTGAACCCCATTTGAAGTTTAGAATAAAGATAAATGTTGCTTTAAATAACAAAATTAACTATTGAATAATGAATAAATGAACGTTTTTCTATTCACATACTTATATGTATACTGAACATATCTTATTGAGAAATCAAATAAAAATCATGACAATTATAGTGTTTAGACTTTAATTTGTTTAATATTGACTTTAGTTTGACTACTAATAACAATATTGAACAAATTCCATGCACTTCTATTTTAGTTGTCTCTCCAAACCCATTTTGAGTATTTTTTTTTTGCTTAATTCAGTTTGTTCATTAGTAATATAGTTTATTTTGATGCATTTAATACTTACTTATTATTTTGATTTGCAAGCCCTGTGCGATTTTTTGCATTTTTCAATCATTTTATCAAGTACATGTAATGCCAATGTACATAAAACAATTTTGAGCAAAAATGAGTAAAAAAAAGTTTTGAATCAAAACACGTGACATGGCTCAGGGCTATTCTTACTCGTCTTGTATATTGAAGCATAACTGTATAAATGCTTAAGTAAATTATAAAGCTATGCTTCTTAAAATTCAATCATTAGAATCAAACACGTCACGCATGTATAGACCATGTCCCGTGTTCAGGCTAGTCTCAGTCTACCTGGATCGCCTTTCAATCTTCGGCGCGGCTCCAGAGGTAGCCACCAATTTACGTTACGTAATAATCGACGGATGGTGGCACCGCCTGGTGACCGTAAACCATTGGTGCTATCCACCTATCTCGATGCCCAAGAACATCTGCCTTACGCGGACGACTCCAATGCTGTTACACCAATGAGTGAAGAGAATGGTGCTATGGTCGTTCCAATGTATTATGCCAATTTGGGTACGTACTGAAAATACCACCGAATTTGTCACACTAGCACCTACACACCATCCTCTCTCTCCCCCTCTTTTCTCTTCTTTCAAATATCACCATGAAGTAAGAGTGATTTTCGCATATGGTCTGTTTCATAAGAGGCAAAAATCACTGTTCCTTCATGTGACTACATGAGTGTACAAATTTAATTCAAAATCTCAAACAAAAGGTTCACGTCATTCATCGTACACTTCGCACGCTTCACGGATGTCGTACACTTCACACGGAGACTTATTAGGCGGTCTGGGTGGTAATGGGAAAGTAATGACTAAAGAAAGTCAACTTAGAAGTCGATCAATGAGGAATGGTCCTGCAACAGCTACAAATAATTTTACAGAATTCACACATAAAGCACATAGAGGAGATTACGTAAGTATATGATTTTCTTATTCTTTAAATCATCAGTGTGTTTTGCCGCAAAAATTAAATCAGTAAAAAATACATTAACATGCCTTGTATCTCATTCAATCATGTAATGTTTATTATGAAAATCAGGATGGACCAACTGGACAACTGTGTGAAAGCAAATTAAAGCATTTAGACAATCCATTTATAGACAGCAGTCAAAGACAAACTGTCGTCGATATGAAAGGTAGCTGAATTGATTGTGAAATTAATAATTTTTCTTTCTATCATCAATGATGATTTTGTGCAGATGTAATGGTCCTTAACGATATTATCGAACAAGCTGCAGGAAGACAAAGTGGAGCCAGCGACCATGGAGGTAAGAGAGAGGCTTTCTAGTAATCATTACAATTGAAAACGATCTCAATAAGAAATATATCTTACAAAAACTCCTTCCACTAAATATCTACTCAATACACACCATCGCAATTTGCTTAAAACTAGTACTATAGCCTAGCATTTGCACGGAATAATTATATTCAATTCATATTCGCCCAATCATCATTTATAATAAAAAGTTTATTTTCATTTACAATTTCTAATACATATATTTACATTTTTTAACTTAACCGAGGAAATATTTACAAGAAATGTGTTATTAGGTAAATAAATCTATATACAAATAATATTTATAACAAATATCTATATAGTATTGTTTGGCACATTTCCACAAAGCACATGGAATCGGTATAATAGTAATTCATGCCCAATTAGCAGCGGACATCCACAAAATAGCCTCAATTAATTCTTCAATTTCGATTTCATCTCGTATACGTCAATGTTGAAAAAAATGTTCAAATTCATTTTTTCCCATTTAATGACAGCAATTTAAACTCGCCATACATTTTGATTAGTATAATTGAAATTTAATTAAAAAATATTAACCTAAATTAATGTCTTTAATTGATTGTTCTCTCGTAATAATCACTTTATTTTTATTAAGGCATTTAAGGTGAGACGTCCGTTGTACTATAACAATAAAAAAAATCCAACTTCATTTTACTCTTAAATATAAAAATTTAGCTGGACTGGATTTTAAATCGTCATAGAATTAGAAAAGTAAACAATTTCAAATAAATCTCCATCTCTCATTCTTAATTGTATTTGTCCCTTAATAGTGCAATTGTAATAGCATGAAGCTTTTAGATTTGATATATAAAAAGTAATCAGACACATGAAAACAGAACACGTATAAAAGCTTTGAAGAGTTTGTTTGTCTGTTCTTAACCGAAATACTGTTCAATATTTTTCTAAAGCAATTTCGATGGTGTTTATGAAAATAGTTTAGAGCACAAATTTTCATTAGATAACACTTGACTTGAATGTTTATGAATAGTTTGAAACACCCACAAGTGTCGTTGGTGTCTTTGGAAAATTTGTGCTAAGCTTTGCTTTTCTAGCGACAAACGTACCTATAATGTACTTGAAGAATGAATATATCCTATATAGAACTTAACCAGCGGTTAAGAACGTGCTGTCGCACTATCGCCTTTTGCACAAAACCTCTTTTCCCAAAAAAGAGTGTGTCAACTTCACCATTACTAATACTTCGTACAGTTTCTGTTTATTATTTCTCAGCCCAAAATAACGATGAAGAAGATGAACCGACTGTTAAGGAGCGTTTATTAGCTTATACAATGAGAATGATTGATGTTTTTTGTGTATGGGACTGTTGTCAGCCATGGTTACAATTTAAAAATTTCGTCAGTCTTATTGTATTCGATCCGTTCGTCGAATTGTTCATAACGCTCTGTATTGTGGTAAATACATTGTTTATGGCCTTAGATCATCACAATATGGATAAAGATTTGGAAAAAGCACTGAAAAGCGGAAATTATGTACGGATTTACAAATCCTATATCACATCATTTTCATTATTTAATTGATTTTTGTTGCAGTTCTTCACCGCAACATTTATGATTGAAGCCACAATGAAATTGATAGCAATGAGTCCAAAATATTACTTTCAAGAAGGATGGAATATTTTTGATTTTATTATTGTAGCGTTATCCTTGCTTGAGTTGGGTCTCGAGGGTGTTCAAGGGTTGTCAGTTTTACGTTCATTTAGATTGGTAAGTTTTACATTTAAATCCAAATTTGATTTATCCTCTAACACAGACAATTTCTTTAGCTACGAGTATTTAAATTGGCCAAATCGTGGCCAACATTAAATCTACTTATATCCATTATGGGTAGAACAATGGGTGCTTTAGGTAACTTAACGTTCGTATTGTGCATTATTATTTTCATTTTCGCCGTTATGGGAATGCAGTTATTTGGTAAAAACTATACAGGTAAAAGAAAAAAACCACTTAAAGGAAATAGACAATTACCGATTTGAAATTTGTTTATAGATAACGTCGATAGATTTCCTGATCATGATCTTCCAAGATGGAATTTCACCGATTTTATGCATTCTTTCATGATCGTATTCCGAGTATTATGCGGAGAATGGATCGAATCGATGTGGGATTGCATGCTAGTAGGAGACGTATCTTGCATTCCATTTTTTCTTGCAACTGTCGTTATTGGCAATTTAGTCGTAAGTAGTGAAGATTAATTTTGATCTACACTTCTCCTAATATGTCTATCTGTGAAGGTACTGAATCTCTTCTTGGCCTTGCTTTTGAGTAATTTTGGATCATCAAGTCTTTCGGCACCAACGGCCGACAACGATACAAATAAAATAGCTGAGGCCTTCGACAGAATTGGTCGATTTATAAATTGGGTCAAATCTGGTGCTTTACATATCGCTAAAATGGTTCGATTTAAATTAACAAATCAAATATCCGACCAGCCGTCAGGTGAGGGACCATCCAACAGTTGGAACCAAGGTTTTTATCCAACAATCTGATAGCTCGCTGGTTTTGCTTGCTGCTCAAAATGTAGTGCTTAATTATTAAGCAAAATATCGTTTCGCATGCGAAAATTTATGGATGGAACAATATCTATAAATTATATATTTTTTGTAAAAACAAAAAAACATGAACAACTGTCTTTATCCATAATTTGAAACAAATTGAAGACAAACAGTAATACAACAATTTGCACAACTATTTATACGTAGCATGCACTTTATTTTCATGTATTTCAGTTCAAAAATGAAATTTTACGTTTGCTCTTTGGTTTTTCTTTGTTGTTATATTTATTTTACCTTATTTACAACAACACAACTATATTTGTAGAGAACAATACATTTTAATAATACAGTAATATTAGTATTTCGAGAATTATTCATTACACATGACAAGAATTTAATGGACTTTTGCCCAACTATCACATAAAACTGTGGAAAAAAAATTGTTTATAAAAGTGCATTAAATCCGAAAAATTTGCATTTTTGTTGCGATAGTTAAAGTTTCGTTTGCATGTTATGTTATTTTATAAAAAAGAACGTGAATTCAAAACGAATTCGAAAAGATTTGCGAACAAATTCAAGTACATTGAATAGTTAGAGTATTGTTTATTCCAACTGTTATTTTTTTTATTATATCAAATACAAATATATTTAATACGAAAATTAATTATAAATATACACAAACAGAAATGTTTTTGATTTATTTTCTATTGATTTTAAGTAGAAAATATTTTTAGATGCAAGAGATGGTGGATTAGAAATTACAGGCGATGAAATATTAGCGGATGGCATTATTTATCGTGACAAGAAAAGTCCGAAAGATCGCTTAGAGGTAACAATAGGTGATGGCATGGAGTTTACAATTCACGGTAATTAATTAAACGAACAATAGGAAAGTATAGAATTGAGAATAATATTTGAATTTTATAGGCGATTCGAAGACCAACCTGAAAAGTGGTAAAAATAATATCAACAAGAGCAAAACAATCGGTAATTCAATATTAGAACATCATTATATTGGTCATTTAGACGACGATGAGATCAGCAACAAATCATATGGAAGTCACAAACACAGATTCAAAGACGAAAGTCATAAAGGCAGTGCAGACGTTCTGGACGAACAAGAAGAGAAACGTGACGCCAGCAAAGAAGAATTGGGCATTGAAGATCTACAAGAAGACGAATGCGATTGCCAAGGACCATTAGATGAAGGCCTAATTATTGATGCAGCTACAGACGATGTCATTGACGAATATTCAGCTGACTGCTTTCCCGAATCATGTTACAAAAAGTTCCCATTCCTTGCCGGCGACGACGACTCACCTTTCTGGCAGGGCTGGTCGAATTTACGCTACAAAACATTCAAATTGATCGAAAACAAATATTTCGAGACGGCTGTTATAACAATGATTTTATTAAGCAGTTTAGCGTTAGCTTTAGAAGATGTACATTTACAACAGAGGCCGATATTGCAAGATATCTTGTATTATATGGATAGGATATTTACGGTGATATTTTTCTTCGAAATGTTGATCAAATGGTTAGCTCTAGGTTTTCAAAAATATTTCACAAATGCGTGGTGCTGGTTAGACTTTATAATTGTGATGGTGTCTCTAATCAATTTCATTGCATCACTTTGTGGTGCGGGCGGTATTCAAGCATTTAAGACTATGAGAACACTTCGAGCTCTAAGACCACTGCGTGCCATGTCACGTATGCAGGGCATGAGAGTAAGTACCAACAAGTGGCATATACTTGAAATCAAGCACAGACCGTCTAAATTTGTACGTTTGTAGGTTGTAGTAAATGCGTTGGTACAAGCTATACCATCTATCTTCAATGTACTGCTAGTGTGCTTAATCTTTTGGTTAATTTTTGCTATTATGGGTGTACAGTTGTTCGCTGGCAAATATTATAAGGTACAGAGGACAATAAAAAAAACTTTCTTTCTGAGCTTATTGATAAACAATATGTGCTTGGATTGTTTTTCAGTGCGTAGATGCTAATAAAACGACCTTAAATTACGAAATTATTCCGGATTATAATGCATGTATAGCGGAAAACTACACATGGGAGAATTCTCCAATGAATTTCGATCATGTAGGAAAGGCGTACCTGTGTTTATTCCAAGTAGCAACATTCAAAGGTTGGATCCAGATCATGAACGATGCAATAGATTCTAGAGAAGTAATTTATTGAATCAATGGAAATTGATGAATAAATGATAAAATTGTTGCTCCTTTCAGATCAACAAACAACCAATAAGAGAAACGAATATCTACATGTATTTATATTTCGTATTTTTTATTATCTTTGGATCATTTTTTACATTGAATCTATTCATTGGTGTTATTATAGATAATTTCAATGAACAGAAGAAAAAGATAAGTATTTAGTGTTAGCTTGTAGTGTTGTAGATAAAGATGTATCAAATGAATACTAATAAATTTTTTCGATATGCACGCAGGAGGGTCACTGGAGATGTTTATGACTGAAGATCAGAAGAAGTACTACAACGCCATGAAGAAGATGGGTTCCAAGAAGCCAATGAAAGCTATACCCAGGCCAAGGGTAAAATAAAATGTGGAAATGTTATTTTAGTTTTATAATTGGTTTTTTATTGTTTCAGTGGAGACCTCAAGCGATAGTGTTTGAAATAGTGACTAATAAAAAATTCGATATGTTTATCATGTTGTTTATCGGCTTGAATATGTTAACAATGACAATGGACCATTATCAACAAAAAGAGACGTTTACAAAAGTTTTGGACTACCTCAACATGATTTTCATAGTTATATTTAGTACCGAGTGCCTCATGAAAATGTTTGCTTTGCGTTACCACTACTTTACAGAACCCTGGAATCTATTCGATTTAGTGGTTGTAATATTATCACTTTTAGGTCTGGTGTTAAGTGATATTATTGAAAAATATTTTGTGTCACCAACATTACTAAGAGTTGTACGTGTTGCAAAAGTGGGCAGAGTTTTACGTTTAGTGAAAGGGGCTAAAGGCATCCGCACACTGCTTTTTGCACTAGCCATGTCACTGCCTGCGTTATTCAACATTTGTTTATTGCTGTTCCTGGTCATGTTCATCTTCGCTATATTTGGGATGTCTTTCTTCATGCATGTGAAAGACAAAAGTGGACTCGACGATGTCTACAATTTCAAGACATTTGGACAATCCATGATACTTTTATTTCAGGTAAATCCAAATCTTTGTTCTTTTTTGAGGATATCTAGTGAAATTTTTATTTTTTATTAGATGTCCACTTCTGCCGGTTGGGACGGTGTGTTAGACGGCATCATAAACGAAGAAGACTGCAAGCAACCAGACAACGAGATAGGAGAAACAGGAAATTGTGGCAATTCAACAATAGGAATAGCATTTCTTCTTAGCTACCTCGTTATCTCGTTTCTTATTGTAATCAACATGTACATTGCCGTCATATTGGAGAATTATTCACAAGCAACGGAAGACGTACAAGAAGGTTTAACAGATGACGACTACGACATGTACTACGAAATCTGGCAACAATTTGATCCAGATGGAACACAATATATTAGATACGACCAGCTGTCGGACTTTCTCGATGTGCTGGAGCCTCCTTTGCAGATACACAAACCAAACAAATACAAAATCATTTCAATGGACATTCCAATCTGCAAGGGTGACCTCATGTTCTGTGTAGATATTTTAGATGCTCTTACTAAAGACTTTTTCGCCCGTAAGGGTAATGAAATTGAAGAAACTGCTGAATTAACTGAAGTGCAAGGTAGACCGAACGAGGTTGGCTATGAGCCAGTTAGCTCAACGTTGTGGAGGCAACGGGAAGAATATTGCGCTCGTTTAATACAAAATGCGTGGCGTAAACACAAGAGACAACGTAGCGGTACCGGTGCCCCAGACCAATCCGACGAAGGGGAGGCTGATGGTGACGGGGAATTAGAAGCCCGACAAACAGCAGTCTTAGTTGAAAGTGACGGGTTTGTGACCAAAAACGGGCACAAGGTAGTGTTACATAGCCGTACACCCAGCATAAGCTCACGTTCTGCAGATGTCTGAGAAAGGCCCCGCCCCTCCCCGACCTCGCCGTAGCCGCCTGGTCGCTATGCTCGGATGGCCAAAAGCACGGAATTTTATCTCGGATTCGAATTCGTCAAGTTCCTCTACAAATTCTACGTAATTTCAATTAACGAATTACGTATGATTAACATAAATTAAAACATATACACAAAAAGATACATCGAATTCTCTACGTTTTGTTTAATATCAATCATTTATAGCCTCCGTGGAACTATAAACTATTTTAATTACAAACCAAATAACTTGTTAAATAAATCAATTAATTTTTATATGAATAATTCCGAGATAAAAATCAACGTGACTAAAAAGTTTGTGCTGTGTAGTTTGATGGAGAAGGTATCGTATCCTAAGTGTCAACTGCTTCGCTGCTCATATCGCTATTTCTATAGCTGTAGCTATATAATACGTATAGATTACAAATTATATAAAAAATTACAAACAATACATATAACAAACTAAAAAAATGTAATTTATAACAAACAGTCGTTAAAATGTTATAATAAAAAAAATGAAATGATACCAACAACAACTAAACAACAAACAACAATTGGTCAACTAATTAATAGTTGTATGATCAGTAAATTTATGTGCAAATCCATTGTTAAACATCACAAAAGGCTTATATCAATTTTAAATGGATTACTTATGTCCCAGCATAAGTTTTCGAGTTAAAAATGATGCACTCGAAGTGAATTTTTGCAATTTATTTTGCACATGATGAAGACAGTTGATGTAATTTTATTTTTTCATCTTAATTGTTTCAAATTTCCTCATTTACATAATAAATTAATATTTTATTAAAACTGTTTATACGCATTGTTCTATTAATATTTGACATTGTATTACAACTAGAGAGAAATCAATTTCCTCAATGTCGAATTTTATTGAATTGAACAACAAAAATTGCATAATTAAACACAAATTTCAGTGTTTAATTGTTGTTAAACCAAAAAACGTTCATTCAGTTTATCATTTTTGAAACTGAATATTTCAAATTTTATATAAATCTTGAGTCTTTATGCCTTAAAATTAAGCCTTATTATTAATTGAAATGTACAAAATATTAGTCTGGCAGAAGTAAAAAAGAAATTATCGAACAAAATTGAAAGCAAATATTCCCAAATTGCTTTCAAATCAAAAATAAGTAGTTTGACCACAAAAACAGCGTCTTATACGTAAAAAGAGATGATTTTAAGGCAAATGATTCAGATTTTTAGCTTCCAACATATTTGAAAAGTGCATATTTTTGAATGTTTGAATAAAACTAACGAATATTCAACAGTGATTTACTATTAATTCAATATTTATTTACCAATAACTATATAATTCGTCAAAAGCACAAATAATAAAACTTACTAATGAAAATACTATGTTCAATTGTTAACTCAAAAGTGTGCATTTTTGCAGAGAAAAAATGCAAGTATATTATTGTCATAATCATATTCTAAAATGAAACTAAAACAACAAAAGTATAATGATCGAAATGAACAATAATTAAAATAATAAATAAAGTGGACTACTTTATAATCATTAATCACGTCAAGTTATTTATAATGGTGCTTTCTTCAATTGCTAAAAATATTCAAGCTATATCTTCACATGCTACATGGACCGCATACTGGGGGAGGGGCGAAAGGGAATCAATTTGCAATTTGCAAAATGAAAAAAAATTATATGAAAATGTTCACAAAATTTTTGTATGCCTCATACAACAATTATATTATTCATTGTAAATTTGTATGCGTGACATTTTGAAAAAAACGGTGAAAACATAAGCAATCAATCAATAAAAAACCACAATTTTTCAACTAATAGCAATATAATTATAAAAAAAATTATAATGGCACATGCTGTAAAAATATTTTTAAAGGAAAATTCCTATGTGCTTCTTAATACTTTTCTCTAATTATAATATAGTTTATTAGCTTAATAAAATCAATTGAAATGAGAAATGAAATGAATTTTCATTAAACACCAATTTGCATATCGCATTTTTGATGGCACAACAAATTTTCTAAAGAAAAACTCGATGTATTTTTAAGTAATATTTATTCACAAAACTTACCACTAAACGCAAATTGTTTTTTAATTGTTGTTAAGTATTATTATGGCTGGACCATTTCAATGTGTATTCACTTACGAAGAAAAGTGACCATCTCATAATTCTTCTCTTCAAGTGCGAATTTTCGAATCTAAAATCAATAAAAAAATGTCACCCATACTTTAATTACAAAAAATAAATAAATTCATAATGTAATGGAAAATACGGTAACATTTCCACTGTATTTTTGTTCATTATATGAAGAAAAAAATCAAGCTGTTAAATAATTTCGTTATTATACATTGATTGATTAATTAGAATATTATTGTTAAAATTTTATATAAATATTACGGCTTTGGATAGTGTTTGATTGATTAGTAAATGTGTCTGTAGTTTATATAAAGATAATTTTATTCTAAATAAATTTAAGCCCTCTGTTATGCTGTTGTTCCCAAACAGTAAAATTACGTTGAGGACTCAAGTTTTGTTCGTTTCCTGCCTGCAGGTTTCAGGCAACAAATGAATAATTTATAATGAATTCGTAGTTCTAATTAATAAAAAACTGTGGAACTGAAAAGAGATTGTTGTAGTATCGCATAAAATACCATCTAGTTGGATTTGTTTTTAAATTTGAATAGATAGGAAATTGAATTTTATGAATGTGAATATACCAAACACTTTCCAACAGCCAAGACGCAAAGTGATAAAAATATTTAATACAGGCAATCGCTAATTGAAACTGAAAAAGATGATTTCAAGCTCCACACGGCTTATTTGTAATTAAAAAAACTGTTCAAATTTCAATGATATTCTCTCAATTAAAATAATAAAAAAAACGGAAAGTAATTCATTAAAACATAATCTAAATAAACTATTAAAAAGATTTCTGGTGGAATTGCGTCTGTTTTTCATTTATTCCAAAATAGTGTGCTGCATTTAAATGTAATGTAATTAAAAAATGAAAAAAAAACTACATACTAACTTGTGCACACATTGTTATTGCATAACAGACTTAAATGCACTGTTTATCAATACACTGTTTGCAGTTTGTTACATTTTGTTAGCCGATAATAATAAATAATGAAGAAGTAACTAATAATAATGTCAATGCCGTTCCAAAAAATAAAAATGAATAAAAAAACTATAATAATACAAACGCAGAGCCATCTCTCTCTTTCAACACGTTGTGTGTGTTGTGAATTGCAATATTTGATTAAAAAATTATCTAAGTATTCATGAACTAAGTGAAAAAAACTACCAACCTATAGTACAGTCATTTTTCCATTTTTCAAATTAAACGTTTATTAATGATTTTATTATTAAATGAGTGGTAAAGGAGCTATGTAAAACTCTTTATACAAAACACAAAACTAAAAAATGATGATAACATTTTGCACATATGACTGTATACATGCTTTTTTATATTTTGCATCTAATTTAAAAATAATAAAAAAAATGAAAATATATTATGGAAAGTGTAAATACATGTAATGTACATGTTGAAAATTAAAAAAAATTAATAAGTATTGTTAAATTAGCATGTACGTTACATAAGTATTTACAAATTCACAAAAAACAAGTCATTCATGTAATATAATGAATAATCATAGTATATTACAACATATATATACATATAATTTTCTAAGCAATCGTTGTTTTTAGGATAGCTATTGATATATTAAGATTTAGTTTGTAAGCTTTGCGAAAAAATTAAAGCGATCTCGATTTAAATTGGAAATAATTATTGTCCATATACCATTTTGTTATATTTTTTGTTATTTTGTTGGTTATTAATATTTGAATAAAAAAATTAACAAATTATTTCATCAACATATTTACAATTTACTCATTTTTATTTACATTCTACTTATACATACACGGTTTATCTTTTTGTTTTTGTGCTTTTCTTTCCAACAGTGAGAAAAGAGCGCGGTTTTTGCCGTCCTTTTAAAAAGAGCGTGTTAGTTGCCAACGTTATTGAAGATTGGATTTTTGTCGAAATGAATGGGGAAGAAGCAAGAAAATCAATGAAAAACTATTGGAGAACTATAATTTTCAGTTCTTCATGGAATTTTAATAGATAATATATTTCATTTCCAGTGATATGAAAAACCAATGAAACGCCAGAATTAAGTGATGACATCATCTTCATTCCTGAAATAATCAAACATTAATTCCTAATGTTTATTTACTTAATATTAAATATAAAAGCTCTTTGATGAATCTAATTTTTTTTATGTTTACCTGAACTGAATGGCTTTATGTATTTGAATCGCTCTCCTGCGTGCGCCTCCTAAATAATATTATGTCCCATCCTTAATAACGACGTTGTCACGAATCAAGTGAATAGCGGAATTATCACTCATAATCTATCTAAAAAGTGATTATTAACAAGTGTAGAAAAAACACTTGAAACCGAACACATAACACGTGTTGCTTATTGATTTTTTGCTATTACGAAGAACATTATTGATAAGGAGTGCGCCTCGTTAACATAAAACACATAAATTTGCTAGTGTTAATTAAAAATATATAAAAATTCGACCAACAACTTTGAAGAAGAGCGTTGATCTTCACTATTATTAAGTATATAAACAGTTGACTAAAGTTTCGTTATCCACCACTAAAAATATAAAAGGTTAAAAATCCTAACCTCAAATATGAGAGATGTGCTTGTTTCTGAAGAGAAATGTTAAAGTTTTTTAGAGGTTTATCGAGTGCAATGGCCAGTCGCCGTCCAGTTGTATTCTTTGGTCCCTCTGGTTCTGGCAAAAGTACATTATTGCATAAGATTCTGAAGGAGTTCCCAAATGAGTTCGGCTTTAGTGTCAGTCACACTACACGCAAACCACGTCCTGGGGAAATAAATGGCAAACATTACCATTTTACGGATATGGAGACGATGAAAGCTGAAATAGATGAGGGGAAATTCATTGAATCAGCTACGTTCAGTGGCAATATTTATGGGACGAGTAAAGCGGCTGTACAAGCAGTTTGCGATCAAGGGAAGGCAAGATGAATTTAATTGAAATGTAAACAAATTTCTGACTGTTTTATGATCTTTCAGGTGTGTGTACTTGACATAGATGTTCAGGGTGTTAAACAAGTTAAAAATACTGATTTAAATCCTTGGTTTATATTCATAAAACCACCGTCTTTGGAGGCATTGAAACAGAGGCTGATTGATAGGAAAACTGAGAATCCAGAAAGTCTTAAAAAGCGTCTAGAGGTGGCTGAAAAAGAGCTGGAGTATGGTATGTCGCTATAACTTTTATAAATTGGATATAACTTCATATATGTTGTTTTTGTAGGGGAGAATCCAGGCAATTTTGATGTTACAATCGTCAATGACGATTTAGAATCGGCATACTCTGAACTAAAAGAATTTATCGTTAAGAATGTTCTAAAAGAATAAACAGGTAAAAATGTGCATGTTTATATGTGTAATGCATTGTTTTGTCGATGAAAAAACAGAATTTTATCGCATTCTCTCTCTATTGTAGTTCAAATTGTGGTAGTTGTCAAAGCAATAATGTTTCTCCACATTCCAACAACCGTAGTTATTTGTTTAAATAAATAAAAAAAGTCAATGATGTTGATAATTGAATTTGTTAGCAATAAATTGCTTATTAAATGGAGTTTGTAAAAAATATTATATTTAAATTTTTAATTCTTATGCAGGGAATATACACGACTTGTTTAATCACTGTAGTAATCATAAGAGTTTAATACAATGATTGCTTGTATACTGTTTATGCAGGATTTTGTCATAGTCATGAAAGTGCAAAATTTTCAACTCTTATGACACTTATGATTATGACAATAAGGCTTGGTGTATAATCCCTGTTTTAAAACTTATATTAACTTTTATATTTTTTTAGCAAAATTATGTACATACACACTTAACATAAGGGTTTCTTTTGGCTGATGTAAAAATGCATTTTAAATATGTAAAATAACTTAAACAAAATACGTAAAGTATATTTTTATAAGTCTGAGTATATGAAGTTTTCCTTGCAAATTACTATGTTGCTCTCCGATCTCTTTCGCTTGGCACTTACATGACTTTGAAATAAACTTTCTTTACTGTACTTAAACAAAATTTTGGGGCTTCGCTCTTGTGATATTTTAATTGAAAGAGATTTCTGATCTGTATAAAATTGTATGTGAAATAATAAAGTTGAAAACAAATTACAAGATCGTTGATGTTATTTTAACACTTTTATTTATACAAATGTATGAAAAGAAATCACAAGTACCCTAGAAACATTTAACCATTCTCCGGTACACAAAAGAGCATCAAAACTCGGCAATTTTTTTCAAAAGATTTTTAAGTAACAAAACGAAAATCAAAAAAAAATCAATAGAAACCAACTATGAGGTCATAGCAGTTGTAATGAGAGGAAACACGAATTTAACTGTAACAATTGGTGCCCAACCGGTGGATGGAACACAAACGGTGATCTAATCGTTACTGAGAATGTTAAACATCCTTTAATTCAGCAGGCACTTCATTTTTGGGATGCTTGTTTTCAAAATGTTGCTTGTATGTTTTAGGATCGGGCATTTGAGCCTGAAACACAACGGCACACTTTCACTATTGGGTTCTAATGTATTAGTAATTGAACAAATTCTTTGTTATTTACCTTACAAACAGCACAAACGTACACAAGCGCCTTTTGGGCAGCTTTCTTTTGGTCGGTGGCACTGTGACCCTGTTGTTTTTTGGCTTTTGCAGCCCGTTCAGCTGCCTTTGCTTGAGATTGTAATTTTTGCTGCCCCCTAGCCATCCTCAATAGACCATTCACCTACAATATAATTGTAAAAGTAATATTCTATTGGGTTTTCCAAATGAAATTGTACAGTTACTTGAACTATTCACATATAACCTACAAACTAATCTTTCCCAAACCTCGTGGAAATGGGGAAATTTTCAGAGTTATAGTGTCTAGCATGTCTTACCTTCCTTAAATGTTGATGGAAATTGTTGATATTTGTTATTATTAATAATTTAAACCAGTTTTGATGTTTCTTTTCGTAAATTTCGTACTGACAGCTATGTTCAGCGCTGCAGGGCTGCTACAAACATAAAAATTTTTGAACTACCTCTAGGGGAATTTGTGTACTAAATTTTGCAGGAGTGTATTCTAGGCGCCAAATTTTAAAATATAAACAATATGTATTCAAAATATTTTATGTATGTATACGTATAATACATAGCGATAATTAATGAATGACTGTGGAAATTGATTTTTTTTTGTTTATTACTTTGGACCCGTGTTCGGAGAGTTTGGATTTAAAAGAGCATTTTCGTGTTTAAGAGTTTGTTTTAGATAATTAAACTTAATCAAGAATGATGCATTTAGTTTGAAATTTTCCACGAAAAGACTAAGGGATATTGGGGAAGTTTTTAACCCTATAGCAACCCTCTGGAGTAAAGTACGATGTACTTTATAAAGGATACATTTAGGATATCCAAGGAAATGCAGCAAATATCCAAATAGTTTGATTGTTGTTTTTAATTTGGTTAATAATGTGGTGGTGCAGCTCATCCGAAGAAGAAGAGGAATTGATCTGGTGATTTTTGAGTTTTCGGGTTTAGAGAGAAAAACAGTGATCTGGGGATTTTTGGTACTTTCTAATAATTAAGCTGCAACTTCATACGAACTACTTGAGTTGTAAAAAAAGTAAAATAAAAGTTTGTTGTTAATTATATACGTATTAGTTTATATATTAAGAACCTACAGTGGTGACCCTGCGAAGTGTTTATATAATACTAAAACTGAACATTGTGAAATTCTAAGACAAAAATGTCCAATCCAAACTCTCCGCAAAAAGGCGCACATGGCGGCCCGCCAAAAGACAATGTGTTTCCTCCTGGTGTTTCCTTTCCACCTTCTCCAGGGAAGCAAAACACACAAATACCGTTGTTCAACACGTTTTCTGCGGATCAATCGACAGGAACCATACCCCGAAAGCCGCCCGTGAATACAGCCACTTCGCCTCCGACAGCCCCACCGCCAACCCATGACGAAACTAATGTGTCCGCAGTCTCGGTTGCCAGCCGTATACCGGTATTCTGGAAAGAAGACCCCAATTTGTGGTTTGCACATGTAGAGGCCATTTTCCGGCTTTCTCGCATAACAAAATCCGATACTAAGTTCAACACTGTCGTAAGTAACTTAGAATATCAGATTTTACAGCATGTGAGCGACATTGTCACTGGACCAGTAACCCACGACAGTTATGAACGATTAAAGATGCGATTGATTAGTACATTTTCCGATTCCGAAGACACAAAACTTCGCAAATTATTGACCGAAATGGATTTAGGCGATTTACGACCGTCACATCTCCTGCAGCAAATGAGACAACTGGCGAAAAATAAGCTGTCAACTGATGCTTTGCGTACTTTGTGGCTACAGCGATTACCTGCTCGTATGAGGGAAATATTGACAGTCTCTCACCATACCGACACCGATGCGCTTGCAGAAATTGCCGACCGACTAGCTGCACAGAATGCACCATCCATTTGCCAAGTAAATCGTGAAACACCACAACCTGATCTCTTATCTATGATAACCGAATTGACTAAAAAAGTAGAACGTCTTGCGTCCGAACGTCAAAGTAGATCGTTTTCTCATTCGAAGGACCGATATAACAACCGCTCACAGTCACGCGGGCGAAATTCGACCCACAATACGAACAACGCATCATCTTCGAGTACTTTGTGTTTTTACCACAAACGTTTTGGGCAAAACGCAAAGAAATGTCGCTCTCCCTGCTCTTACAAGCCGTCGAACCAGGCGGAAAACTAATGGAGGCGCCGTCCCTCCATTCACTTTCGGTCGGCGCCGAAAAAGTTCGATTGCTTATCATGGACCGCATCACCGGAATCAATTTTCTAATTGATTCCGGAGCAGCAATCTCGGTAATACCTCTCAAAAATAAATTCAGTAAACCTACCGAATATATATTGTTCGCAGCTAATGGTTCTGCCATCAAAACTTATGGTGAAACCACGCTGTCCGTCGACTTGGGTCTACGACGTCCATATAAATGGAAATTTGTGATTGCTGACGTCTCTCGAGCGTTACTGGGTGCCGATTTTCTCAAAGCACATGGTTTGTTGGTTGATCTTCGTGGACGCCGACTCATTGACCAAGAAACCCTTCTCTACTGTCTGGCCAAACTCACAACCTGTGCTACTCCTTCTACGCTCTACATGATCACTGACGGCGGAATCTATCACGATATTCTTAAGCAGTATCCTGATATTACTCGACCCTCATCAGCGCCAGTCGACCCGAAACATTCAATACAACACCACATTCAAACTAAGGGCCCTCCAGTCTATGCCCGTGCACGACGACTTCCACCGGAAAAATTACAAGCTGCCAAACGTCAATTCGAAACAATGATGGAACAAGGTATTTGCAGACCGTCCAAGAGTCCGTGGGCTAGTCCTCTCCATCTGGTGCGTCAATCTGATGGCGGCTGGCGTCCATGTGGTGATTACCGGCGATTAAATGCTCAAACAATCCCAGATAGATACCCGATTCCGCACATTAACGATTTCGGGCATTTTCTTCATAATAAAACCATATTCTCCACTTTGGATTTGACTCGTGCGTTCCACCAGATTCCCGTTCATCCACAAGATGTTGAAAAAACCGCAGTTATTACTCCATTCGGACTATTCGAATTTCCACGTATGAGCTTTGGCCTATGCAATGCTGCTCAAACCTTCCAGCGTTTTATGCATGAGGTTTTGAGAGAACTGGATTTCGTATACGTTTATTTGGACGACGTATTAGTAGCCTCTGAAAGTCCCGAAGAGCATCAAGCGCACCTAAAGTGCATTTTCGATCGTTTTCGGCAATATGGTGTCACGTTAAACACTTCCAAGTGTGTTTTCGGACAAGACAACGTTTCATTTCTGGGTTATCTAATCGATAAAAATGGCACAAGACCTCTACCTGCAAAAGTCAAACCGATATTGGAATTTCCGAAGCCTACGACGACAAAAGAACTGCGTCGATTTCTAGGCATGTTAAATTTTTTTCGACGTTTTATTCCATCTGCCGCAAGAACACAAGCTACTTTAAACGAAATGCTAAAAGGCCAAAAACAGAAAAACGAGACGATCGAATGGACAGATGAAACGACAAATGCATTCGAAAATTGTAAAAATTCATTGGCACAAGCAACTTTATTAGTCCATCCAGCTTTGAACGAGCCTCTCGCTTTAGTAACAGACGCTTCAAATGTAGCAGTGGGAGCGGTCCTTCAACAACGTCAGCAAGATGAATGGAAACCCATTGCGTTCTACTCGAAAAAGCTCTCGCCCACCGAACAACGTTACAGTACTTATGATCGAGAACTTTTAGCAATTTATCGCTCTATTAAATACTTTCAACATTTTCTAGAAGGCCAGCATTTCAAAATATTAACTGATCATAAGCCGTTAATATTTGCTTTTCGTACTAAATCCGACAAACATGGGCCAAGACAAGAACGGCAACTAAGTTTCATTAGCCAATTTTCTACAGATATTCAGCATGTAAATGGAGCACAAAATGTTACAGCTGATTGTCTCTCCCGGTTAGAAATTGATGCCATACAGAATTCTATTGAAATTGACTACAACGCTCTGGTAGCTGCACAGGTGAATGATGCAAGTTTACAACAAATTCTACAAGATAAGTCCACTTCTAGTCTAAACTTACAAAAAGTAAAGTTACCATTTGCTGAAGAAGAAATGTTCTGTGATATTTCAAACAACAGTGTCCGTCCATATGTACCTGAATCATTTAGATATAAGATTTTTGTTAAGTTTCATAACATTTCTCATCCGGGGAAGCGAGCTACAATCAAACTTATTAGTACCCGTTTTGTGTGGAAGAATATGCAAAGAGACGTCGCACGATGGGCCAGAGAGTGCATTGCTTGTCAAAAATCCAAAATTACTCGTCACAATTGGTCTCCGTTACAACGTATTGATGTACCTGATCATCGTTTTTACCATGTACATATCGATCTAATAGGACCACTTCCACAAGCCAAGGAATTTAAATACTGCCTAACTGCAATAGATCGATTCACGCGATGGCCAGAAGTGATCCCGATAAAGGACATGACTGCAGAAACGGTTGCCGAAGCCTTTTTCGATGGATGGATATCACGATTTGGTGTACCTGCCACAGTAACGACTGACAGAGGACGACAATTTGAGTCTGATTTATTTAAAAGACTATCGCAGTACCTGGGAATGAAACATATCAAGACAACGTCCTATCATCCTCAGGCAAATGGATGTATTGAACGATTTCATCGCACATTGAAAAGTGCAATAACGGCCTGCAATCATTCCACGTGGATTGAATCGTTACCATTAATTTTACTTGGTCTACGAACAGCGTTTAAGGAAGATTTGGGTGCAACAGCTGCCGAAATGGTATATGGTACCACATTACGTCTACCAGGTGAATTTTTCGACCCACCTTCCGTCAATATCAATCCTGGGGATTTCGCCACAAGTTTGGTAACGTCCATGAGGAAATTACGACCTGTACCTACAAGCGACCATTCGACTGCAAAGGTGTTCGTCCACAAATCTTTAAAAGACTGTTCCCATGTCTTTATTCGCCACGACGCGGTACGTCCACCATTCACAGCACCGTATGACGGTCCGTACAAAGTGCTAGATCGACAAGAGAAATATTTTCGTTTGAATATACAAGGTAAAGAAGATTCCGTTTCAATAGATCGTCTGAAACCTGCACATCTGCCTCAGAATTTGAATACCGTGATTCTGGACCACAGTTACGCACAAGTTCCTAGCAACAGTAAGCGAGTTCAATTTTCCCGCTCACTGGGAGGGGAGTAGTGTGGTGGTGCAGCTCATCCGAAGAAGAAGAGGAATTGATCTGGTGATTTTTGAGTTTTCGGGTTTAGAGAGAAAAACAGTGATCTGGGGATTTTTGGTACTTTCTAATAATTAAGCTGCAACTTCATACGAACTACTTGAGTTGTAAAAAAAGTAAAATAAAAGTTTGTTGTTAATTATATACGTATTAGTTTATATATTAAGAACCTACAATAATTTTACACACTGAAAGATAATACAACTAAAAATAAATCAGTGTTCAACAGAAAATAAAATTTAAATTGTCTAATTTATACTTAGTTGTTCACATTTTTAAGTACGAATAATAACAGCATTTTAAGCCAAAACTAATAAAACATTCAGTGCAATTATAAAGAAAAAAAAATAAGTAATACAATACATTTATAATAAATATTTTTTTTAACAGATTAACAGTAATAATATAAACACAACCTACTTTCTATTAACAGGAGTATTACATTATATATGTATATTTCTGGTGTTATTTCCCATCTAACACTTTACGTTTATATTTCCTATATGAATATGTAAATTTCTCTAAAAAATTGAACTCGTTAATCCCATATTCTACAAGAGTAAATTTTAACAATATAAAAAGTGTAAAGTTTCAGAAAAATTTGGCACCTATATAATGTATAACAGTAGATATTTTCAAGTGATAAGCAAACGTATAATGATAATGAAAACAAATTCAATGTTGTTTTTTTATACAGTATTTCTAATATGTGATGTAAATTACAAAAGAAAAAAAAAATGTAATATAAATACATAATAATATATATTTAGTAATAAACCTAATGAAATTCTTATATATGTACATATGAATTGATATTTTATATACATTAAACGCAACTAAATTTAACACCATCATCACTTGAATAACAGTTGTGGCAGTGTAATTTTTGATTACGAACTCGTACATCTGTACCCATTAGACCATTTCCCAGTTGCATATGACATACACAACATTTAAAACATTCCATATGGTAGAAAAGGCACAAACTTTCTATGATCATCGCAGCACCACGTCCTAAACGAACAAACAAACAAATCATAACATTAAAATTGATCATATTGATAAATCGGTTATAATCAAATATACCTAATTCATTACCACAATACGAACATTTCTTTTTACCACTAACACTTAGCATTCTGTCTTGCGATTCTTCCATTATAATGGGCGGTACATAAGGCATTGGTAGAGCGTGTCCCATTGTTTGTGAATGATTTAAATACGAATGTTGCATATAATCTTGCTGTTTCATTGCATTATTCTCAGTTCTTGAAACAAAATTCATCGACATCATTAATTACGGATGACACTTTTACATTGTATTCTCTTCTTACCTTCGAATTTGCTGATTTCGCTCATTCAAATTAGCTCTCGTCTGTACACGTTGTGTCAGCGATTGTATTATTGCATCTGGTAAATGTTTCTCTTGTCTGGATGGTTGCTGTTGCCAATTCTTGTTGGACGATGCATTCTTTTGCTGATCAGAAATGCGTCGCAGTTCTGCCTCCTGTTCAATGATAAAAAATTCATTTTACTTCTCATCAATAGAGTTGTCAACCTAATCAAAATTTGCAGTTTTAACTCTCATTTAAATATTTAAAACGAAATTCCAAATTTGGTCGAAATTGGACGTCCGGTAACAAGTCGGAAATTTAATTTTTAATAATTAATTACGCCAAAAACATTCAGAACCGGTCGGACAATGCATATGTATGTTTTTTAAAAATTGGTTGAGAACTTTTTGTTTCACTCACCTGAAAGACCCAATGTTGATTGTAACTTTTCACTTCAGGGTTCGCCTTCGGTTGTATCCAATTATCATTTTGTATATATTTAGTACGTGGCACTGCACTCAGTGCCTGTAAACTGTGCTTTGATAACTGTCTAGGATAATTGTCCGGTGACATTTGATTAAAATTCACCGAATCTTTGGCCCTCAAGGGTTTGCCAGGCATTATCGGTTGCCTATTGATTGGCGGTGGCGGTGGTGGTGATTTAAAAGCGGAACAATGTTGTAATTCCTGCTGTTGTAATTCAGGCATTGATTTTCTATGATCAATCAGCACATTAATTTCGTTTAATTTTTGTACATTCTCTTTAATCGGTGATTTGTGGTACTGTTGTTGTATATCAGGCATTGATTTTCTATATTGCAAATCAATATCGTTTATATCACGTCTTTTGTAATAGTTATTTGGGGTTTCTTGTATCGGTTTCCTATAATCTAATGGGATATGCTGTAATTCGGGCATCGATTTTCTATAATTGGTGTACTCTTGTTGTTGATACGTTGGATAGATGTCATCGCAAATGTTCTCCAACGAATGACGATTGTTTTGTATGCGTGCTTTTGCGCGACTTTCACGGAATAACATATTGTCGCGTTGTCTTTCGATTTCTTCACGTTCCAATTGTCGCAATTCATGTTCAACCTTAAGCACTTCAGAGTCTTGATCATCGAAATAATCAGATGATTGCTGAAAATTGTTTTTATTATTTAACAATGTTTAAACAAGGCTTTAAAGTGCGTACCTGAGGATAGTAAGGATTCTGTTGTGTGAATTCACGTGATTGTTCATAAATTAGCATATTGTCATTGTTCTTGATCTCATTCAAATCGTTGTGAGTGTTTATTTCGGCAGTGTCACGAGACTTCTCCTCTTTTTCCACCAATTCAATAATCTCACGTTCTTTCTTCGTGATTTCATCTTCTTCTGAGGTAATACTGTTCGTTTGCTAAATAAAGTAAAGAGAAAATGTTAGTGAAATTTCTAATTATACAGTTATGGATCGTACCTCGCTATCTTGTCTTTCATGGTTTGGTGTACTGGAAGAATCGCAATTACTGCTACACCATGTATCACTTGACAATCGTCCCCTATCGATATCCAAGCCGGAATCTTGACTCTCTACTTTACTTAAACTACCCAATCGGCTTTCCTCTTGCATTTTCTTGAATAAACTCTTTTCCAACTTGGATTCTTTCTGTAAAAACTGATGGATATCTGGCGGTTTGTCTAACACCATCTCCGGATCAATTTGATCATCTGTCGGCTCTTCCAGACCGAGAAAACTGGAACGCTTTATATGTATCTCCTTTTTAATTCGTTTCGTTGAATTCAAACGCTTCACTGTCGGCTTGTGGTTTTCTTCTTCTGGTGGTGGAGGAGGAGGTGGCTTCACTTTAGGTGGTTCCATTAGCGGTGCACTCAATGGAAACGATGAATCGATAATGAAATCGTTGCCCAAAAATTCAATGGGCGACTTTAATTGTATATTTTCGTATATAATTGGTTTTGATACATTTTCAGGTACAAAGATATCCTCCTTCCTATTCGATTCAGTTTCAGTAACACCCTTTTTCTCTTCAATAGGTTTATTATCACTTGAATCTTTTCTTAACGAATTTAATAATTCTGTTGTGTAATGTTGAATTTGTTCTTTTGTAAAATGCTGATTACATTCTTTTTGTGTATTGTCGTCATCAGTTTGTTTAAATTCGTCCATTTCAGTTTGAAGTTGTTCCTCCTCTTTCTTCAATTTCTCGATACAGTTCGGTATCGTATTTAATGCTACATCTGTTTCATTATCTACTGGTTCATCAGCTTGACTAACTGAACAAGATACATCAGCCGTGTGTATTCCACTATCCTCTCTATCTGATGAAACACCAGTCAGTTCTACTGATGACGTGGACGGTGGATAATTATTACAATACTCGTCTACGAAATTATTCTCTATAACTTTATTATTATTATTCACTAAATTATCTAAATCTCTGTTGAACATATTTAATTTATTCATGTACATTTCTGTTTCTGGACTAGATGATCTATCAGATGTCTCTAATTTCCTATCATTTGTTGTTGTTGTTTGTTTCACCTCAAAGTTTGGTGTACTCTTCGACTTATCTAATAAATAATTACTTATTTTATTTGGAATTGGCTTATTGATTATTTGATTATCGCTGTCGTTTAGGTTTTTATTGAAATTTTGTAAACGCTGTTTAACAGATACTTGCAAATCGCTTTTATCGAACTTTTTCAAATTGCTATCTGTAGACTTTTCCAAACTTTTTAAACGATCTTTAATACTTCGTGAATTGGCAAAGTCCTCTGACACCCTTCTAGAACTGTTCGATTCGTATGTATTTAAATCAATCGTCGTCTTTTCTCCTTCAAACAGTTCTTTACGCTTGAATATCTCACCTTTTGGTACGACACTTTGTGCTTCTGAATACTCTTTTGATTTACTGACATCTTTATTTTTAGTAAATATTGACTCATCAACATTGATTTTCGATTGTATTCTAGAGCGATAATCTTGTATTGCACCTTCGTATGTGTATTGTTCGTTTGTATCTTTTTTATCGGTATTTATCAATTTTTTATTATTAATATAATTACGATCGTTTTTCGTCGATAATAATTCATCTTCACTTTGGCTTTGATTTGAAACCGAAGAATCTTTATTACTAGGCGAATCGTATGTATGATTTTCTTTATCGTCCTATAAATGAATAAAACGATAATAAAAACAAATTTAATTTGAAAATAGAATTAATTATATTACTAGTAGACTACTACTGTCATCGGTGTCAACATCTTTAATAGAATTTGTCTTTGAACTGCTACTACCAATACCGTAATCACTTAAATCATTTGAATCATCATCGTATATTGGTATAGTGAATTTATGACGGCCTTTACTCCTGAAACCAAATGCAATCGTGTAAAGGAAGACATTAATTAACCACCCCAAGTAAAAACGTATACAATTTCAAACATCCGCTCTTTGTTTACACTGTATTACAAAATTTTTCCAAGTGTCTGCGTACTCACCTATCCTCAATCATTTCGTTAAACGTTTTACTCTTTCGTCTAGTTTTCTCTTGTTCTTCTTGCTCTAATTTCTTCACTTCAACAACTCGTTCTATAATGTGCTCTTGACGTTTTCTTCGACTACTCTTCCAATTGTCCAAATTCTAATTATAAAGAAAAACAAAATTGAATAAATATTACAAAACATAACGTGCTTCCTTAAATGGAATTTATATACTTGTTGCCAGTCTTCCGTTTCTTCTCTAATCTCCTTCCGTTCCTTTTTGATCTCTTCAACTTTCCTAATCTGTTCGTGCGCTTTTTGAAATAATGGACACGGTGCTACTTTAACAAATTGCAATGGATTTGTGGCCGGCTTTGGTGGTGGCGGTTTCGTAATACGACATTTCGTTGGCAAATATTCAGTATTTGAATTCTGAAAAAAAAATAATTAACATTTTCCAAGAGTCTCTCTTACATGCGCGTATTATGCAACAATATAAAATAAGTGGTGTAAATATTTTTGCAAGTGAAATGCTATCACTTATCCAACGTATACATATATAATATCCATACATATTTTCATATTATTTATGTGTACGATGGAAACAATTTTTGCCCAGCCTGCAAAAATCATTTGTGAAGGTGAGTCTTTAAATGGCAGGTTACCATTCATTTCATTGTTACATCATGCCATGTTCAAGGACTAATCATAATCATTTTATGTCTACAGTATGCAGGAAAAATGCGCTCTTTCACTCTTTTGTATGTATTATTTACAAAAAGCACTTACCCTTCTTTCATTGCTTTCATTTTCGTGGTTCTCCATTGTTGATTATTGTTCAGTTATTGTTTCATCAACTCAATTCAGATATGCTCATATTTTCTGAAATAGAAAAGAAGCAATACAATTCACCATATAGATAGAATTCTATCGATGTATAAATATTTAATAGTTTATTGTATTTTAATGTAATTCAATAAAACCGTATTGTATAATTAATTCTGTGGGAACAAAATTCATCGTTTTCTTATTTATTGCCATGTGCGTATGTGTATATTGACATAATTTTTTTCACTCCACTCTAATTGATTGAAACCACAAAATCAATTTATTTTCAAATTATGTATATCACTAGGTTATATAGGTATAATCAAATAATATATTTATGTACTTAAATAAAATGATTTCAATGCGTTTTTAAACTTTCTAATACGATTTATATACGATAAATGACCATTTCAGTGTACACAATTGCACATTATTTATTAATCGTGTATTGCACTACATAAAATATCACTATAAATCATATATTAATTAAATATAACGCTGTCTACCAATGCTCTATTGAACATATTGCCTATAGAAATGCAAAAACAGTCCATTTTTAGCTTCAAGTGTGGAGAATAGTGTGTGTTGTGTATACGTAGTTTTTTTTGTCACGCCAATACAACAATTATTCGCACATATGTGTGTACGTATATTTATTTATTGAATAAGTTCATATATACAATTTATTTTCAACTCTTTTACTGTGAGGCATGCATTGTTATTCCACCTGACAGTTTAAAAAAACGGTATATTATTTCCAGGCACACAACAACCATTGAAATAATTCTTTTATTATATTTATGTTATTTATACATCAGTATTGTAATAATAAAAAAGAGAAATAATATAAAATCGTAATATGTTCAAGAGTTGGATGAATTAAAAGTGTAAAATTAAAAAATGCGCCTACCTTTAAAGTAATTTTAACGGTTTTTCTTTATTGTAAAAGGAGCGTATTTTTTTAACTTACTGTAATTATCTTTCAGTGTAGTAGTAAAATCAATTTTAATGACGTGATACACAAAAGAATTAGTTTTCTTTTAGATAATATTCTAGTTGTATTGAGTGAAAAACAATTAATATTATCATAATTTAATATGATAATAAAATGAAATGTACAAGAGAGATAAATATGATTATGGGAATGTGATTGTTTTGAAATTTAAGTCTGTACACATGTACACATGCATTTACCTTCCATTTTTTCTCTCTACTCTACTCGAAGTTATTATACCTCGTATTATACGGTAATAAACCATGGGAAAATGTACGTAAGAAAAATTTCGGTTACATAAAACTTATCTAATATTTGATTATTTCGATCTTTGCAAAAGCAAAAACAGTTTTTCACAAACCTATATTAAAATTATAACAACATTAATTTCCCATAAATTTTTTACATTAAAACAAATCATCCATTTACCCGAAAAGAAAATTACTTCAAGCTCATTATATAGAAAAAATGTGTACTCCTTTTCTTCTTAATGTGCGCAATTTAAAACAAATCACACTTTTGAAATTATACCAAGAAAAATATGGATTGTATAAGTAATTTCATTTCAGAAATGGAGTGAAGAGACAAGCAAAAAAAAATACTCGCTACAAAAATAACAAGCACAACAAGGTTCATAATTTGTTGGTTGAATGTGTAATATTGTCTTCAAGTTTAATTAAAATCTCTGTCATATGCATAATATAGTATAAAATTAAATACAACTTGTTAGTAAGTGTTATTTATAGTTAAGTTAAACAAAATATAGAGGTTTGTTAAAAGTATGCAATGAATTTGTGTGTATGTCAACGAAATGAAGATTACTTGAAGAAGTTTGATAGCGCAACTTGGCACATTGGATTTGTATTTATACAATACTATTTATACATAGTGTGTAAATGTATTATTACATATGTAGGTACATTGATTTGCCAACAATTTGGCACCTAAACAACAAAAAAAAACACATACACATTGAAAGAATGCCACCAAAGAGGTGTTTACTTAATAAAGATTTGTCCAACACTTGTACCATCATATAGATTTATGAAATCCAATTTGGTGGTGTGTTGTGTTAAATAAATTTTCACAAATACTCTCTTTACAATGTTTACATTTAAGTGAAGAATTTTTAGAACAGGGTGGGATTGGAATGTTCCAGAAATAAACGAAACATCTGTCGAGGGAGAAGAACAAAAAATGATGAGAGGATGAGGGATCGTAGAGACTTTAAAATGGCCATTATATACCTAAATTCTTGTTATAAACTAGAACACGAAGAGAGAGAAGTTGGTAGAGGAGAACAACACGATTTTAAAACACAAAACATGCATGTGCATGTAGAAATGTTCAATTAAATTTACGATAAAAGCGACTTGGAAACAATTATTGCATATAAAATTAAAGATAACATTTCAAGTATGTTTTTTATGCTCACCCATACAAAAACTCATTACAATTTCCGTGCAAAAAGATTTTTGGCACACAGACTAGTACACAAATTTGTCATTTTAAATATATTTTTCATTTAATTGTGAATCAACTTATTATAGAGGTATACACTTATTGCATTCTGTATTATTAATAACACCATTAAGTGTAAAAATATATTTGTAAAACGGTTTAAAAATAGATACTGATGCATTAAAAAGCTATTGTAAATGAGTCGAGCTTGAAAAATGATTATTAACATGAAACTAACCAGTTTTTCTACAATAAACACACAAACAACAAAAAGGAGTAAAAGAACTCTCGTCAACTTGCCCTACATACACAATGGCTGGAATATTTTCAATAAAATTCCCTTCTTTCTATACACAATGATGTCTAGGCAAAAATTCAATTAAAAGTGAAACGTTTCTTCTTTTAGTTTCATCGGAAATATTTTTTTTATCCTACAAAAAAAAAACTAGATTAACCATGTGAAATCTACAGTTACCTTATTTTAAATAATACTATTGTGGAATGTTTAATGAAGTACAGTAATCATTTTTTTTATAAACAATAGCATGCCATTGTCGATGGGAAAAAAGTGAAAAATATTCATGCATGCAATTGTAGTTAATTTAAACATTTGGCACTCGGTTAATGTCATTAAAAAGGGTAGTACCTAATTACATAACGAATGAGTGTGTTTTTTTGGAATTCAAATTAACTACTTACAAATTAAGTTAATAATAGTTGAAACCTTGTACTACATTGTTTAGAAATACACTATTTTTGTCGGCTTTTTTTTAAATATTTTAACAATTACTCAAATGCACGATTTCCTATAGAAATGCACAAATTGCATACCACACACTCATATCGTCTCAACATTTGTTAATAATTTAATAATATTGTTGTTAAATCCATATTTTAGACTAGAATATAATAGGGAAACATTTTTATTGCAATTTGTTACGCCACAAAAACATTTACTGTACGTACCACACAGCCCATATTGGTATAAAAGGAGAATGGAATATTTAATAGACGTTAGTAAAATAATCTGCTCCCAATGTTGCAATTTAAACACTTTCACTACCGTAATCATTACTCTACTGTTATGATGTGAATCTTATTTACGTTTATAAACAATTAAAACAGTCGTTGATTGCGACATACGCCTGGAAGAGCGTGGAAACTGGGCGCGCTTTCGGAGATCCCAACAGGCGATGAGACGACGAACCCGCTCCGAAAAATCCTTTTCTCGTTTTTTGCGAGTACCGAATGTTATATAAACCTCTGCACATTGACTGATTTTAATAAATACATACTAATTAATTACAACCCATATAATTGATTATGGTGTAGCTGATATAATTTTGCTTGGCAATAAGAATAATATTTGTTAAGTATGTTGTTTTCTAAAGCATTTAAAATACGCGTTCAAAGCGAATGTTTCACGTTGTTAGAAATGAACAATTAAACAGTTTTGTTACATAAATTTTCTATGCTTAATATAAAACGTATAATACAGGTAAGCAAGGAAATATATTTTTATTATATTAAAATTGAGTCGCTCTAGAAAGTGTAAAAAAAATTCGTTTTCCTTTTGAACAAACAAATAGGGAAGAATTTGATTTGATATTTAGCAGCATAACTAAAATGTATACATAAAAAATAGAATGTGGTCTTTTTTATTTTAATAAGGAAGTTAAATTTCCTCCGAAACGGTAAAACTAGTTGGAACACAAATAAGATTGAAGTCACTTAGTGATTCACTCAATAATATAGTCTAATTAACACAATTAGCGAAAAATTTAATAACTGAACATTGTATACACGTTCAACAACAATGAACCACATTATATTATCAACGAAATTATACGCTTTTCTTGTGTTGTATAACAGCAAAGAGTTTGAAGGCAGATGTTTTTTTCAAATAAGAAAAAAAATCGTTTTGTGTTAAATGCTTTATTTTGACATTAAGAAAACCGGACTTGAAATTAAATCCAGGACAGGCCAGGGCATAATACTGCGATGAAACAAAATTCTAGTTTGGTTCAATAGTCCAAATTAGTTTAAATTTGGACCTGTGCTCTCCAAACATTCACGAATCAATCAAAAAGCGCACAAACACATAATTAAAATATGATTTTATTACCTACTTGTAATAAGTATAATGGAATATTTCTCTAATTGTTATTGCGGTCGTATAACGATAATAATGAATAATAATGGTATAATGATGATGAATTAATAGTTGTTTTACGTTTGGCATTTTAAAAATGTCTATAATGTTGATTATTAAAGTAAACGTATGTAACAAACGTTAGAAATGGCGTTGACCAAAGTACATTTACTGTTACATAACCATCACGAACGTTAACTTTGGCATAAAAACAAAACGTCTAAACGATATGAAGCGTCTACAATGTGTTATAAAACCAAATGCTATCTAATTAGACTTGTCGACTAATTAGAAATCTATAGGAACTAATTTCTAGAAATTAATCGATATTTTTTCTAAACCCATTTATTAAAAGGCGTTTACTTTCAGTTCACGAAAGAATTGTACGAAAAAAATCGAAATACATAACAAGATTTCCTCAATATATCTAGAAATAAGTGTACGTATTACAAAATTGTGTTAAATATTAAGTAGGACATCCGATTAAAGTACATAAAGAAATAAATTTCCGTAATGTAGTGTGAACGGGAAAAAGGCAAAATAAACAAACAACGACAACCTCTATTATAAAATAATAAAACATAAACTTGGAATAATATAATAATAATAATGTACACGTTATTTTTAATGCGATCAAGGTGTTAAACCTTATCGGATTTCAGCCAAGATATATACATAGAGTGTATAGTTTATTGAAAGCATAGACTAAACTAAATTTAATATGCTCACTAAGGTATATGTGAATAGAAGACATTTTTATTTAATCTTGTTAGAAAGATATGAAATAACATCTAGTTGAACTAGCAGCTATATAAAATAGCGAATAATAAAAAAAACGTGTTAGCTATACGTATGCTATGTCTGCTTCCTTAGACATAATTTTACAATGCATATAATATATAATATATTATAATATTTATTACACGTCGACCTACACACAAGAAATGTACATAGTGATTGAAAACATCCTCTAATTTTTTGTGGGGTAATTAAAAGCGCAAAGATCCTACAAACACACACAAATTTTCCTACTGCTCTTCAACGACTCGAAGAAGAGACGTGGAAAGAGTTAAAAAGTCAAAGATCTTAAAACTTAACCAAACAAGATATAGAAAGAACTTTAGCTCTACGAAGGCAATAAGGCATAACCGTACTCTTGATAGATCAAGAAACTATATAACCTCTCAAGGTCGCATACCTCATACCTGCTGAATTCATGATGAATGTAATAATAGGATCCAAAACATCAGGTAGAAAGAAGAAAATACAAGAAAAAATTATTATTATATTACAATAAGCACACAGTGAGAGGGAAACAAGGTTTGTATGTGTGTGTGTACCGCAAAAACGTTGCATTTTTCACCTAAAAACAAGCCAACAAAATTTTAATCCCGAGAGATTCTCAAGTGATTAAACGGTTTGTAGTTTAAATGACACGTAGAATAGCCATGTTTTATGGGACTATAAAATGGACTTTGTAAATTATTGCACTACTGATACTATCTCATTTGAATATACGATTTTCAAGAGAAACACATATTAAGAGTGTGGAAAAAATGTGCGCTCTTTTTTTATGCCAACAGTCAAGAAAATGTGAGCAATTCCATACGTTGACAACGTAATTCCGCGTTGTTATGTGTGTGCTCGAAGAAGTGTATATATGTTTCTTTTTTTCTTCTTCTCCTCTGTTTCTTCTCTCCTACAGCAATTTACTTTTTTGTTGCAAACACACTCATAACGCATAATAATAAAACGGTAAAACAATCAATGGTTTTTAAAAGAAAATATGTCACATTAACAGTTTACAATGCCACTGGTACATCCTGATTCCTGAAATTAATTAAATGTGACACTTAAGCACAGCATCTAACGGTACTATTGTAGAGAATAATTCAATAACTCGATACCCAGGGGAAAAAATTCTTACTTGAAATTGATTAATTCCGGCTGGAGTGCAATTTGATAGCAAATCGATGGAGACAATAGGAAAAATTGCAACAGTTTATGCAATAGATGGATAACATTAAGTGTAGATAATCAAGGAGAGGCACTTAAACATCAGCTTCACAGAAGAAGATGAGTGCTTTATTTATTGTTTTGTAAAACTCAAGAGAGAGAGAGCTTTCAGCAAGCTTTTTACTCCAATTGCAAGAGAAAAACCTTCATGGCTGTTAAAAAGTTGAATCATAAAATGAAAAATGACTTGACTATGCAACAAATGCACTCGTATAATTATTCGTCGTGGCTATTTTTTAATTACAAATTAAAATAAAAGTAAAAGTAAATTTTCCATAATTAGTAATCAAACCTTCGACATTTTATTTATTGTCTTTTTCAAAATGAATTTTTAATATATTTTAGAAATTTCTGTATGAGTATTTTATGGTGTTCTGGACATTCCAATAGCCTTGGAAGAAAATTGCACTTTTAATTTAAGTGCTGAATTTTTTTTTTTTTTGTTATTATATACATACATTCATTTTGATCTATAGTTATTTACAACAACAATGAATTAAAATTTTTATTTACTAAATTATGGGCAATATACCTACGTAGATAAGATAAAAACCATACTGACAAAAAAAATCGATTAATCATCTATCCTGTAGTATGGCAAATATTTAGCGGTTAAACAAATAAATATTTGATCGATATTATATTGGCTGTAAAAAGCGTTTATAATAATAAATATTTATATAAACTCTGTGTTACGTTACAATAATTTGTTCTGACATTATTTCCTCGTTCTTTAGTTAAAAGAACGATTGAAAAGAATGTTCTAATTGTTACATTTTAGTCAAATACTCGCTATTGTAACGTTAAAACAGATTCTACTACTACTGTAAATACAGTTAGATTTTCAAACAATTTTTACTACCTATATTCCAAACAATAAAAATATTTTCTTCGTATTTAAAATGAATTTCTCTCCGTGTTTAGAAAATATGCTCATGTAATACGGCGTATAATTTAATTGTGAAATTGGAAACTGATTGTACATTAATTAGTGTTTAAAAGAAATGTTTATGTCCTATTGTATATGGCTATAAATCATAAATTTCTAGTAAGAATACAATAAACAGTCGAAACGGTGATATCCACTTACTGAAATACAATTTTATCACAATTTCACAATTGCATAAACTAATAAAACTCCTTATGGAGTCACTTATTACTTTATCATGCATTAGAAAGTCATTTTATATAAAATAGGTACATGATTTACAAATTTTTCAAATCATTACAAAGTCTACATGTATTTATTTATATAATTAGAAAATATCAAAATGTTACTTCAAACAAATCTATACATTATAACTAAGTATTTGTGATATAGTTAATACTTATTACATTATGAAAGGTTCATATAATTAAATCTGAACGTTATACATATATTTAACATTTACACCAAGCGTGACGATTTTCGTTGTATACCTACAAGAATAGAATTTTTTTAAAACATATTTTATATAAAATCCGTTATTGTACTGTGTGTTCTATACTGTAAATTTAAAAACAATTTATCGTAGACGAATTCAATAAATAAAAGAGCGAACGAAAAGTGAGTGGTTTTTGACCACAGCACACAAATAAGCAGTAGCATTGTATTATTGTAGAGTACAGCAGTGTTAAAATGTTTCTCCTAGAAAACGTGTAATTTGATTTCATTAATAAAGTGCAATTTTTCGTATAATAAATAATTCACAAAGATTTGCTGTGAGCCAAAAAACATTTGACATTTTACGCAAAACATATTTTTTGCTCTATTTTGCAAATAGGCAAGAGAGCAAGTATAATTATTTAAATTTATATTTAAATTTCAGACTATTAGTAATGACATTACGCTGGAAATTTTCTAAAAAAAAACTAGACTCCGCTTAATAAATATTAATCAATTGATATTCGATGGATTTAAATGCAAATTAACATTATTAGTATTAGTTTGTTTACATATTAGAAGATATGGGAGAAAAATAGTGTTAATGCACACACAAGATGAACAAAAGGTCAATTTAAGAAAGTATTTTAATAATAACTTTATAAGAAAATGTTTTTTTAATTATTACATTAACAACAAACTTTCTTTGTTTAATTTAATTATATTAAAATAATTTTCTCATCTTTGATTGCAGTTGATTTCACTTCTCAAATATTAAAAATTGCTGGAAAATTGTGTGAATTCAACAACTCGAATGTGTGTTGTGTATATGCAAATTTTCCATTTGTATGCGCTTTTATTACTTGTTAGAAAACTGAATTTCCGTTTCGTTATCCGTACACTAAATAAATGAGAAAAAGGACTAAAACGCACTTTCACTTAAGGATAATGATCCAAACACACAAAGCAACACAATGTCAACACTTTGTTCAGCTCATACACATAAATAAGTATAAAAAATTATTTATTTATACAATTTATTAGTTGGTATATGTTAAAGAACCTTGACATTAAACTGCATTGATTCATAATTGATAATCAACTATAAAAAAAACATCATTTTTTAATTAGTCTAAAAATTGTTGAAATACTCTTTGAATGTGTCTTTTCTGATATTGGGAAATTGATCATAGATTGATTAATTTATTCGAAATACCAGCAAGATTTTCAACAAAATGTATATATTTTAATAATGATAGTAGTAGTATAGTAATAAATAGTATTTATATAGAATGAAGTATGTGAATTTTTATTTTTAAAAACCAGCTTTGAAGACAAGAAGAGGAAAAAAATGAGACAACTTTGTTGAATAGAAAAAGACGGTTTATATGAGACGACTTTTTCCATAAAAATTGTAGGAATTTAAATCACGGTATAATAAAATATATATATATATATACACTGCTGTGGATGAAAAGTTGATATTTACCCGTATGAAAGCGATTTCAGCTACTTGTACTCACAAATTACACCACTAATAAACGCGAATACGAATACGAATTTATTAACCAACTTAACAACCTTACATAGGTAGAAATATGATTAGTTTGTTAGTAAAATAAATTAACTCTATTGTTTGAAGAAAGTTTATTGTGACAAAAAGAACAATCAAAAATGAAAGGAAATATAATTCGCCACTGTTATTGTCCAAGTTTAAATATAATGGTTAGAAAGACTAGAACGTAAATATAAATTTGTCTAGAAATATGCTTGTGGTTTTACTTTTGCCTTTAATATTGTAGTTTTTTGAAAGTATCAGCATTTTTGCGCACTTTTCACACGACTTTTTCCTAAACACTCTGAATAATACATTTCGAGCTTCTCTCTATTTGATGATGAATATTTTTTTCATATAATAAACACAAACTTTGTTTGAATATAAATTGTTTTTCAAAACTAAAAATGTCTTTACACATAAAACTTTCTATTTCCCAAGAAAAGTGAAATTCCAATTCGAACAAAAATTCTTATTTTACTTTATAAAGGCATTCTATGACCTTCGACATATTTGTTCTACTTACATTTTCCAATAGAACTTTTAAAGAAATGCTAAAAATTTTCGTCTTCCGAACTGGTTTTTCGGTTTTTCGTGGACCAGTCCAAAAGGGACTATTTTCTGCACACAAGGCAATCAACAAATTCGGTAAATTAATATAAATAACTATAATAAAAGTTTCTTTATATACACGTATGTATGTAATACATATACATACATATACCTAGTATATATACGTTTGTTGTATTTATTTGTATAAATATACGTTTTTATTGTAAATTATAGAGTACCGAGGAGGAATATTTTTCCTTTCGTTAAGGTTTCATCTTTTTCTTATTTCTTCATTGAATTGTGTTGTATTATATATACATATACATATATACATATATATATATATATATATATATATATATATATATATTAAAATCATTAGTATGTTGTAAATAATTTCAATAATAACGTGAAACGAGCTCTTGTAATGAATACAGAGTTCAACGTTCTTTACTTACCTCTAAATATCGACAAGTAATTCTTATTTTACAGAACAGAAATGATTATTTAATCATTTTATTTAATATATATGAATAGATATTATTATAAATTTGAGTGTAATTTTATAATCAACGCCACAATTCTATTAACATTTTCCATATATACAATAACGGTATTGTACGTTTCCAATTGTTAACATTTATTATGGATCCGTAATAGAAAAATAACATTCAATTTTCTATAGAAAATTAATTATATCCATGTTTTATAATAGAAAAACGGAACTTGAAGAGCACAACAATAAAAAACGTTTAAATAGAAAAAGATCGCAGGGAAAAACGCGCCTTTTTTGAAAATAAAATAAAACAGTACTGGGCCACGTAACAATCAATCCAAAACTGTTTTTATTACTTAACTAGCCAATCTTTAAAGAGTCTAATCGACTTAATGAATGGAAAACATAACTACTAATGTTTTATAATTCATAAACATTGTAATAGATTTGAAAATGTTATTAGAAATGTATAGGATATTGCAATACTATAGAGTTGTTAACTATGCTATAAAACAGTCGTGAATTCTTATGTAGTACTTTTTATTATTGTAGATTAAACAATAAATAAATGTAAATTTGTAAATCGTTTTATTTACTTAAAACATTTTCGAGTTCATTGAAACTGTGAGCATCGTGCGTTTTTTATCATTCTAGTTATAATAATCTGAATGAAGATCTTTTATTGCAAAATTCAATTTCCTGTATTTTATTGTTTATTTTCAATGTATGTTTTTGTAATAAAATATGCTATACAGCCTTGATTTATCCCACATAAATGCAATATTGTTAATTATTTGCGAAAAAGGTGCATTCAATAAATAATTTATAAACTTAAGACAGGAAATTTTTTTGCTTAATTCCAACGTTTTATAAACAACCGTCATTACAAACATGTAAATAAACTCTAGAGAAATATTGTAAATTACCTCAAAGTAAACAATCATTAAACAACAAAACAATCTTGCGAAAATTTACCTTAAAATTGCATGATTGTTATCGGGTGTGATGGCAGCAAAATCCCTTTTGTTCGTACCTTTTAACACTTTCACTATAGAAAATACAAAATTCTGACACGTGAAAGGGTGTACTTCGTTCTTCTCTCTAGGGGAACCACACCGATGATGCATAGATAAGCAAAAACAGTTAATGAAAAGTGCTCATAAAATTCTCTTAAAAGATGTTTTCGTTAAAGAAATTCACATGTGTACCACAAGTTTATAATGTAACACGTTTTTAACAACTACCGCTAATTATACATCCAAAAAGAGCACGTACGATCTTCTCTCACAAGAGGAGTCCCCCATTCATATAAACCAAACACACAAACTGAAACGCACTCGACGTTATGCTCTTTCGAAACTATATTACTTACTTTATTGCCTCCCAATCCCTCCCAACCCAAACCGAGGCATGAGGAGTCATTTGACTGTCCGCGCTCCAGCTCCGTCCTCCGTGCGCATAAAACATGACATTTTCCATGGAGCAAAAGCGCTACGAGAGACACAACAATTTCAATTCGTTTCGCATCAATGTTCGCCAAATTTGGAGAAAATACATTATTTACAAGCAAATCGAGTTGCATTATGCACATTGTATATGCATAATGTGCATAGTGTTGCCGTTGCCAATGCATGATAATGAAATATTGCACGTTCGTTATATCATCAAAAGTTCCGCAATGTTCCACCAGGCGTAGTTAACCGCCAAAAATTGAAATGACAAACACATTGGCTGTTTTCTTTTTGCCACAATTCTAAGTTAAATAATCATTTATAACCATTTCTATCAATCAAATGGCTGTTTAACTCAGAATTAACTTGGAATGTATCAAAGATTGATAATTTTAACCATAGAGAAAGAGAAATAAAATAAGAGTACCGGTTCCTGTTTAAAGATTGTAAGAAGTTGTAATCAGCGCACCATGGGCAGGGAAAAAGAATTATTGAGCTCAGCTCAGAGTCCTCAAAGTTTTCTGTAAATATTTTTAGGTGTTTGTTATTGATTTCAAGGACCGAAAGAAAAAGTAGGACGATGGATAATCCTAATCCTATAGAACTATGACTAATAACCATTCCCCTCCGTAAAAAAACTGAAATTGTTTTTATTTATACAGGTTTTATAATGTATAGGAATAGAAATGGAACACTAAATATGCCACTCCAATAGGGCGTTTGCGGTGCTTATTCTGACACACTTAAAACAAAGAGAGCTCTTATCACAAATTGTTAGCTCACTAAAACAAACAAACAAACAGTCATTCCTTTTTATCTAATCACTATCAAGAGATACTTTATTGGTAATTGAATAGAATTATAATAAGAATATATGTATATAGAATTTAAAAAGCCCACAGCGAGTAGGCAACCAAAGAAGCGCGCTTTCAGAATATCGCGCCAAAATTGCAAAAGCGCGTTTATTTTCCGGATGTTCCGGTCGAATCTCCAAACTGTCCAAATAGTTTATTTAATGCATTATAAGTAATAAATGAGTCGTTTTATTATCCAAAGTCTACAGAAATCCATTCATTACGAATTCCGTTTATTTCAATAAAGCGCTAAGCCTCGTCTAAAGCGCAAATGCTCTTTGATCGTTCAACTGAAGTATTGACAAATCGAAACCGATTCCAAACATGTTTGTCAATGGAATTAGACAAGAATTTCGTTAATTGCGTATATTAGCATTAGATTGTATATGCGTAAAAGATGACAGTTAAATCAATATATCCATTTTGTCGATGTGTAACTGTGAATACATAAATAAGCACAGCAGTAGATTGAAATTTTCCAAATGGTAGCCAACCTGAAAACTGGTTCTAAAATAGCAATTGGTTGTTTTTTCTTTTTGTAAATTGTGTCAGGGTTGGATTTGGCAATAATAGCAATATATCAATGAATGAAAGCCACTTTCATGATTTCATGTAGAAAAGGAGATACATGTATTGCGTGCGCATCATCCGCAGCTGTTTCATATTCTATTGTCGGGTTACGTTGCAAGAAATGTTTATAATAAACGAATTCATCGTAACTAAATAAATAAAAACTAATGGCTTTAATATGTAAAACATTGTACAAATTGTATATATTGTGTTTTGGCGAGTGTTTGTGTTGGTTTTTTGATCGAATGTAAGTGAATTGAGAAGGTGTATGTATGTGATTTTCGGGACGGGTGGTGATACATGGAGGACAACAACGGGGTTAAATCGCGGGCACGTTCAAATTCCGCAAGGGTCTTGGTCTTTGACGAGCCAAACGATGGTAAAAAGAAAAGTGCGGCCTCAACGGCCGCCCAATCGGCAACAATACATAAAAAACCACCCCAACACCAAGGTACTAGACATATTTTTGTTTTGTTTACAAATCTATGGCTATTCTATGTAAATTTCTTTGTGGTTTGCATGTTATGACTCATAACTTCATAAGAATGTTATCATATGTGTCGTTATTGTTTCTATTTAGAGCCACCTCAAAATGCCCCATCGAATCTGGTGAGGATCCGAAGTTCTGCATTAGGAAAATCCGCACCATCATTATCAGTTAATATGGTAAAGTCGAACAAAAACAAAATTCCATGTCACTAACACTTTGTAATCGTTGTTTAGGATGTTAATGTAAATCGTAGAAATAGTCGTCCTGCTGCCATTCATCGTTTAAGTTTCATTTCAAGCACTTCACCAATATTACCAAGATCTCATTCACCGATTTGCGGTAGTCCAATCGACAGTCCAAGAACTCATAACAGTTTCATCAACTTCTCTTTTGCACCAATTAAAAGGTTTATGGAAAAAATCTTCTTGGAGCACTTTATATAACTTATGATTTTAGAATCGTTGCTGGATACCGAGGCGATGGTCGTAGATGGTCAGTCGCATCGTTACCATCTTCCGGTTATGGTACCACACCTGGAAGTTCGAATATGTCAGTAAGTAATCGTCGCTCTTCCGCCCCACAATGTTCTGCAATTTCTGCTCTTTCAGTCCAAGTGTTCTAGTCAAGAGCGTTTACACCAGCTGCCTCATATGCCCACATCCGATGACATCAGAATGCTAACACACCATTTTTCGAGTAATGAGAGCAACGCCTCTTTACCGGGAGGCAGTTACGAGGAAAACCCCATTAGTCATCGGTCGCCTTTGCATCGACCACGTTCTCGGAGTTTAAGTAGTCCCAGCAGATCGCCCGTAATTGACAACGAAATATGCATGATGAACGTTCTGTACAAGGAACGTTTCCCAAAAGCCACTCAACAAATGGAGGAACGTCTCACCAATTACATTGAAGAGAACAAAACGTTCGATTTCAGTGAGAATTGCGATTATTTGCCAATTGTGCGTTTCGTTCATCATCAGGTGATTGAAATGGCACGTGATTGTTTACACAAATCGCAAAACAAATTGATCACCAGTCGATATTTCTATGAAATGTCTGAGAATTTAGAACGTTTACTAACAGAGACGAAAGAGAAATCGGAAGATGCTGCTAATTTGGTGACTGGCTTTATAAAGAAACTGTTGTTAATTATTTCACGTCCTGCACGTCTATTGGAATGTTTGGAATTTGATCCGGAGGAGTTTTATCATTTCTTAGAAGCTGCTGAAGGACAAGCGAAGGGTTTGCAAGGTATTAAAGCGGACATACCGCAATATATCATCCAGAAATTGGGACTAAATCGCGACCCAATTGCTGAATTACAACAAGAATTGCGCGATTGTAATTGGAGCTCGAATCCATCGTCACGTTCATCGGTATGTTTAACCTCAACACCAACTACCACGGCCAATGCATCGAACAGCTCAACAACAACATCAACATCAAGTCAAATGACGAAAAAATCGCTCTGCAATCCGAGTGAGAACGATTTTGAAGTTGTTAAATTGATATCGAATGGTGCATACGGTGCTGTTTATTTAGTTAAACATAAACAAACAAGACAACGATTTGCAATGAAGAAAATTAATAAGAATAATTTAATGTTAAGGAATCAAGTGGAACAAGTGTTCGCCGAAAGGGATATCCTAAGTTTTGCCGACAATCCGTTCGTTGTTAGTATGTATTGTAGTTTTGAAACAAAGAAGCATTTGTGCTTGGTTATGGAGTACGTGGAAGGAGGTGATTGTGCGAGTTTAATAAAAAATATTGGACCTTTACCACCGGATATGGCACGGTTCTATTTCGCCGAAACCGTTTTAGCTGTTGAATATTTACATTCTTATGGTATTGTTCACAGGGACTTGAAACCTGACAAGTAAGCCATCTGGTTTCAATTCCACTTACGATATTAACATTTCTATTGTTTTTAGTTTACTTATCACTGCCCTTGGTCATATAAAACTAACCGATTTCGGATTGAGTAAAATGGGCCTGATGTCATGTAAGAATAAAAAAAAATCTCACCAAATATCCCCATTTAATTACGTTTTTTTTAGTGGCTACAAATTTATATGAAGGATACATAGATACAGAAGCACGGCAATTTTCCGATAAACAAGTGTTTGGTACACCTGAATACATAGCACCTGAAGTGATACTTCGACAAGGATATGGTAAACCAGTCGATTGGTGGTCGATGGGTATAATTTTATATGAATTTCTAATCGGATGTGTTCCATTTTTCGGCGACACACCGGAAGAGTTGTTTGCTCATACCGTCCAAGATGACATTGAATGGCCTGAAAATGAAGATTGGCCTGTACAAGATGAAGCGAAAGATCTCATTACATCTCTGTTACAGCATTCGCCAAGAGATCGTTTGGGCACTGGAGGAGCACATGAAGTGAAAGAGCACATTTATTTCAGTGGACTCGATTGGAACTCGTTGCTCCGCCAAAAAGCCGAATTCGTACCTCAATTAGAGCACGATGAAGACACGAGTTATTTTGATAGTCGAGTGGATCGCTACAATCATGAATTAGAGGATGATACTGATGATACTGATGACTCGCCGGTGTTTGGTTTGTTCTCTTCGTGTTCGCCACAGTATCGTAAAGTTCATGTTTCGAGATTAACCGAACAAGACACGTCAAGTAGATCAATCAAACTAGCAAAATCAAGTACATCAGACACGTCCTCTTCTTCATTAAGCGACATAAAAATGAAATTGAAACAAAGTCATAGCTTACAAACGCCTGACAGAGACTTGAACGAGTCCAACGAACATCGGAAGATCTCATTAGATTTGTCATTGTGTGCCATAAGTACACCGGAATCGTCTCAAACCGATAGCGATGACGTTTCACCACAAATACATCGTAAACGTAAGACGATCCATGGGCGCGACATTCTGCCGAAATTCTCAATATCCGTTGAAGATGAGCACAGTAGTTTAGAAGCGGGTAACTCGTCGTCAGAAAATCGAGAACTCTCACCAGTCGGACGTAATATCGAATCGAATAATTTACCATCGAACAAACACAAGTCCAGATCTGTTGTAAAAAGCGCATCCGCTTCTGGTTTGTCGCTAATGATTCCCTCCGATGATTTTCAAACAACAACAATACATTCACCAAGCGGCGGTGGCGGTTCAAGTACTGCTAGTTCAAGAGACACTTCACCATGTCGCGAATTATCACCACTTGTCACTAGTTTAAAACCGCCGATTATTATACGAAGAGGTCCCAAAGGATTCGGTTTCACTGTTCACACAATTCGAGTCTATTATGGGGACACTGATGTGTATACAATGCACCATTTGGTAATGGCTGTTGATGAGGGAAGTCCAGCATTTGAAGCTGGTTTACGGCCTGCTGATTTGATTACTCACATTAATGGAGAAACAGTTCAGGGTCTTTATCATACGCAAGTGTTGCAATTGCTACTTGGCGGCGCTGAACATGTAAGTTTGAGGGCAACACCGTTGGAACAGACAACAATCAAGACAGGAGGCCGTAAACGTGAACCAGGACAAAGTAAATTAGCTAAAAGGAGTTTGAATAGACAAAGGAAACAGAAACGGGATAATGATAAACGACGTAAAACGTCGTTATTTAGAAGGATAAGCAGTAAAAGAGCTAGTGTTGAAATGCAACAGGTTAGTATATTTCTAAATAATAAAAAGAGTTTATTAAAATGATTGTTTATTTACCTTGTCGGGGTAGATTGCAGCAAGTATCCAATCACCGGTGAATGTGACGCCAAGTAGAAGTTTTCAATCGTTTCCACGTAGTCAAGACACAAGTTTCAGCACACCACCAGTAAGAAGTTGCGGTGGTAATCGTTCTAGTTTATCACCATCTGACTCATTTAGTCAACATTCAACAAACTCATCAACTCAAACAACATCTTCATGTACACCAAGTCCAACAACCGCACCAAACAGTAGAAATAGTAAACAACATTATCAAAGGCCGTCAACATTGCACGGTTTGAAACATAAATTACATTCAACAGGTTGTCCGAAGACTTTGCACGCAGCTGGACCCTCTTGTGCGGCATCAGTGCCAAATCGGAGGAAGTCGGTCGGTCATATACCTTTGTCGCCGTTAGCACGAACACCGTCACCGTCACCGTTGCCCGCATCGCCTACACGGAGTCCGAGTCCGTTGGCGTTTCCGATCGGCCATCAGCCAGGCAGTTCGAATACGACACAATCGTACAGTCCCAGCGCTGGCACGGCCCCAATTGCGATCAGTGCACAATCGAAGAAGGGCTTTGCACGTGCGAAAGGCGGCGAACCTGGCTCGCCACTGCTGCGACGTGCATTGTCTCCGGACCGTTTGCATCCACGCAGTGCAGAGACAAAATGTTCAATATCGCCGTTATGTTCATCGGGCACATCAACGTCAACGGTTAAAACGCAAACACGTACAAGTAATTCACCGTCTGTATGGCGTCCAAATACACAACCAGAACGTGATAAAGATTTTGATAATGATAATAATGTACAAGCCAACGAACAAATTTCGTCGTCGTCTTCATCCGCATCCACTACGTCAAATACGTCCGAGAATCGATTATCGTTGAATTTATCTTGTCCGGGTGAATTGTTGCCTCGTATTGCGGAAGAGAAAGATTCACCGACGAATGGACAAGAGGTGAACAAGCAACAGGATGGCAGTAAGAGTGAGACTAAAGCGAGTAAAATAAAAACGGTCACTACACAAGAGAGTAAAGGTTGTAAAGAAGGAGCGGCGAATATATGTGATAGGATAGACTGTGAAATAGATGATAAAAAAGTACAAGTAAAAGAGAAAAATGCAAACAGTAATAGTAAAATAGAACAGAAACAGAAAAAGAAATAATTCGGTGGAATTGGTGGCGAATTTTTAACAGAGTTTTAACTCAGCTACTAACTACGTGTCCATTTAGTCGATTCTATTCAATGTATATAAAAATAGTGTTTGTTGTCAATTTTTTTTCGCCTTTCGTTTCTTTCTTTTAAGTATTTCTTTCGAGGTTTTTCTGTACGCGTTAAATATAATAAAGACTGAAAAAATGTTGTCGCCATTTTAGTTTAATAAGGTGGTGGTTGAGTCATAAAAAATAATTCGTTTCGTTATTGTAAGGAATTTTTGATCGGTTTTCTTATCTATCTGTATATTCATGTATTAATGTTGTTTTTAAGTATAAATGTATATAAAAGGCTGTTTAAAATGATATCAAATTGGGTTGTACATTTTCTTTTTGTAAATTTATTTTATTTTATTCATAAGTTTTTAACTTGTAGTAGAAACAAACAAAAAATGCGAGATTCTCTTGCTCTAGTAATTATTTTCTCTCAATTTATTGTCATAAGTATGTATGTAATATGTGTATTGAGTTTAGGAAAATTGGGTCTCGTATTTGATTTTAAACCAACCGTAAGTATGTATTCCAGAATGTAATCAAACTAGTATGATAAATGTGATTATTATCCGCTTTATTACCATTATGATTTCATTCGGTTTGTCTTTTCTATTTTAATTTGATCTCACATATATAAAATGGGCACTTTGCAATATAAGAACCAATATATTAAAACAAAGTCAAAACAGTTGATTATGAATTAAATTAATTAACGAGGTGCTTAATTGCAAACCTATTCACTCACATAAAGTTGTGTTTATAATTTTAAATCATTTATTTATGTACTTAAATAATACAAATTAAATGATTAGCTAATAGAAAAATTCACTCATTCTTTAAAAATGTGATTTTGATATTTGTAATTAAAACTAAAAAAAGTTATAAGTGTTATATTGGAAATGAAATATATAACTATTACTTACATTTGGTGGCTTTTTTATTTCTCAAATCAATAAAAAAACAGTCATAAAAATAAACACTTTTTATTGTAACACATTGGAATGATATCAGTCTGTGAACATAGTGTTGTATACATATAAAGTATCGTGGGGTTCATTAAGTATAACTTGCCTGAAAATCATCTTACAAATAGTCAACATTTTGATTTAAATAAAAATTTCAACAAATACTAGAACACAGATTAAAAAAATGCATTTAATGTACAAATATAAATATATATGTATATATCTATTAGAAGAAACACTTCAACCCTTAATAAAGCACATTATAATACTCTGTTTAATAATACTATTCATATGGGACTGATAGGCAATAAAACGGCAATAAATCATATTTTTTTAAAAACCACAGCATTTCTCCTTAGTTTCTAATGGCTTTGGACTTCCTCTAGTAAAAATAGTGAGCAACTGGCATCGTACTCTGCAATAAAAATCATTAACAAGTACTCCAAAATATTGCCAATTTGTTTACTTTGCACGAATATTCGTCTGATGTTGTATTTCTCCATCACAGTTCCATCGACTTGGTCCATCAACAGCTCGAAAACAAAATTCTCTAGCAGCAAAAGTCTCGACAAATGGCAAATCCTCAATACCCTGCGTATTGCTCGATAAACGTAACAACAAACGTAAATTGTTTATAATCGACGTGTGACGTACAAGCACCAAATGTACAGTACCATCGCCTAAATGACAGTAGGGTGCGATCCCTTTGGGACTTCGACTGCACGCACAACTAATATTAGCCCCACTAACCATAAAAAACTTTCCTCTCAACGTTTGCCAATTACATCTGATTTTATTCGGCAATTTCTTACTATCCGTACATTTTTGGCAATTCTCTACACATACATTCTCATCAATTGAATCCTGATCAGAATAAATTGCTATTTCACCCTCGTATCCTCGATTCAACATTAATTTCTTGAAACCTACCAAAGGTTATTCATATTGAAGCATTTTAATGGCACCATTAATATTTTTTAAGCAATTACATTAAAAGTTTAATGCGTCTTTCTTTGAATCAATAGCCGCATTCAAGGTTTAAAAAGTAATTATACACCGAATAACACATATGTATAAACAATAAGTCAGTTTGATGCAATAATAAAAAGCATCAAACGAACTCGTACATGTTTTTTATACATATATATATAAAACGAATGCATTTTCGATGAGATTTTGCAATAGCAATAAAAGAGAGGAAGCATAAAATGAAAACTCTTTAAAAGAGCGCGACAATAATTTCTTTTTATGACTAATTAAAAACAAAGTGTGTGCAATATATTGTTTCGCTTCATATTATTCTTAGAAATCGCAATAAAACTGAGAATATGAAAGTTCGCTTGTAATTATTTCGTCTGTACCGTGAAATATGATTTTGTTACCTGAATAATCGTATCTGTGTGGTCCCATCCACCTATATTGATCGCTATGGTAGGCGACATCACCTAAATACCCATAACTAAGAACACTTGCATACAATCTTAATAAATGATGTTCGTCATAGACCGATACCAAATCAAGGCCCAATTTATCGCCGAATATTATCTGTAAAACGGCTGTTGTTGGATCGGTTGTACCGTAAATACAGTAGGCAATCGTATCAGTACTACCACCTAACAAATAACGATTTAATTATAGTTTTTCTGAACATTATTCAAATTATTTCATGGTCAAAGTACCTGGAATAATTCCGATAGGTAGTTTTGGTTTTGGCAAATTTACATTGATATCATCGTAATTAATGCCCTCTTTCTTGCATTCCCTCAATACAAGACCGTTAAACAATTCAGAAACTGTGCCATCACCACCTACACATCCGATTGAATCGAACATGTCCAAACAATGGTTAATAACATAGTCTTTTATTTGGTCTTTACGTTGAGAAACATTAACAGTGACATCAATGCCAGCCAAATTAAACAATGTTTTGCCATATTTCTCGTATATTTGCATAGCATTCCGTTTACCACCGAATGGATTCACAAATAATAATAGACGTTTAGGTCTGGATTTGAAACCTGTACGAGATGAAATACAGAAATTCACGTGAAAGTCCAATCACGATGTCAGGGTCATAAATTACAAAACAAACTTACGTTGCAGGTGATTTTGTAACGATTTTACCCATGTTAGAATTTGTAGAGGATCTGTGTGTTTTAATATTAAACATTTATATAACCATTTCGCGTCCTTTGCCCTTTCCGCATAATGTATGGTAAAATAATTTGGATCAATTACTTTCTCTTCGGCTGGATGGGTCTCCTTGTAGTTATGATGTACATTGATGACATTTTCTAAAGGTAAAGTTTGTTTATCTTAAACATAATAAAAGGGTTTATAAATAGATGAGGGTTTTATGATATTTTATTTAAATAACATACCAGATGGTGGTCTTTCATTGTCCCATACAATTACACCTTTATGGAATATGATTCGCAATTTTTTCTTTCCACAATAGAATATACTTAATAATACATTATTTTCGTCATTAATACTCATATTTTCCTATACACTTTCATTTAAAAATACCTCTTTACTTAATTTAATATCACAAACATTACAGAAAATCGTTAGAGATTCACAATACAGAAACAAAATATTTCAAGAACAGTTGGATATTACATTTTCATTAGTGGTGTTTTTGAATTTAACGTAGCTCTGTTCACTTCTAACTTGAAATAATAAATAAACTAATAAATTTGAAGGCCATTCTTATAAATTACCATTTTCATGTTGATAACATATAAGTATAATTATATGGTTATATTCAATTTAATTTAACTGTCATTAGCAAACACCCAAACCAGTGTATTTGGTATCTGTAATTTGAAAAAATTCAAAACGAAATAGAATAGAAATCTGCAATTCTACAAAAACGATGACGTTTATGTCTAACCTCAAAATGACAAAATGTCACAGTTCTATTTGTTTTTTAGTTCTTACATTAAATTCTTAGCTTTATTTATTTAAACACATATGATATGGCTTGGCTACAAAACTTGGCTGGTCGTGCAGAAGATTTACTAAATAAAATCGACCAGAATGCTGCAACTGTATTAAATGATAACAATACGAAAGTAGACATAAATGAGTAATTATTCATCCATTAATCAATTACCGTGTGTAATAATTCTGTTTTAGTACTGATTCAAGTACCTTCAGCATAACTTCAAGTGACACAAGTTCACCACCGTCTGTAAATAGTGTAGAAATTGAATCGGAAGTGTTACCTTCAATCCGAGCTTCAAACACAACAACTATATCTCCAAGCACCCCAAATTCACCTACTAGAAGTATAGCAGAATGCGAAATACGCCAAAATCAAACATCACCTTTAGTTAATGTCGTATCTGAAAGGAAAAAACCATCCCTAAACGGTACATCTTAAAATAACCAAATAATCACTATATGAAACAGTTTCACTTTCTAGGAAGCATAAAGGACGACAGTTCATCTATTGAAAAAACAAGAAGTGGCTCCTCAACTAGTTCAATACACAGTAGTTATCTGTTGGCTGAAGAGAATCAAAATTTGAATGAGAAACTAGCACGAGTTGAATTTGAAAATCGAGACTTAAGTAAAGAAATATTAAATTTACATCACTTATATTTACAATTACGGAATGAGAATTCCAATTTACAAAATCAAATTGAACGACTGAACGAACAGATTGTAAACGCACAAAATGAGAAAGATCAGTACATGGCTAGAGCACAAAGAGTTTTGCAAGAGAAGGAGGAATTAATTCATTTGAAAGAAGACACATCGGACGATAGCAGCGCATTCGTGAACTACATTGATGCATTGAAGTACATACGTATTCAATTACATCATGAATCTATATTAACCCATTAAAATTGCAGAAATGAATTGGAATTTGAGCAGAATAAAAATGCACGTCTTACAGAAGCAAATAAGAAGCTGACAAACGACATTCAATCATTACAAATGCAACATCAAATCATTCAAAACGGATTGCAACAAACAAACCAGCAATTGGAGGAAAATTTACTTAATGAAAGAAACTTAAAACGAGTTGTTGATGAAGAATGTCAATCAAAAAATCGAGTAATTTTATATCAAGTTCGTTAGTTAAATAATTACAATTTATTTACAGGAGATACAGTTAAAAATAAATGAAATATCGCAGCTACAAGACATAATTAATGACAAATGTAAAGAAATCCAGCAACTAAAATTGTCATTACAACAAAAACCGAACGATGATTTAGAATCGAGGATAAAATCATTAACCCAGACTCTGATGATTAAACAAAACACTCTGGAGACAATTACTACCGAACGGAATGCTTTACGATTGCAAATGGAAAAATTAGAGGTAAATTATATGCTATAAAACTTGATTTGATTGAGTATGTGTGTTTTTTTAGACTGAATATCAGAATAAATTGCTGCATTTAAAAAGGAATCAAGTGAAGGTTGTTAATGTACCCGACACAGGCGACAGTATGAACAATTTCCTAATCAATTGCGTGTTTAATTAATCTAGAATTGCTTTTAGATGTCACTTCACAAGTACCACAATTCATGAGACTCAGTCCATTAGATGCGGGAGTCACAAGACGTGTTAAACATGCTTATTCCACTGTAGATGCAATCAGTGTTCGAACTGGAATCTTTTTAAGGCGCTACCCGATTGCGAGGGTGATTGTTTTCTGTTATATGGTTTTGTTGCATATTTGGGTACTTTTCGTGTTGTTTCTATATGCGCCAAGTAATCGTTAATAGTAAAAAACTGTACAAAATGTATAATAAAATATTTTATTTAAATAAATTCTGCTATTATTCTTGTAAATAAAAATTTTCAACACTATTTTGTGGGAAATGTTTGTTCCAGTGACAGTAAATCCTTTAATACCAAAGCAACATTAAATCGTAGTTTATGAAACATTTTTGCGTCTACTTGTATTGTGTACTTCTCACCGTTTTTCATTGTTATACATAATATTATGCCAATGGGGATCTTTTTAACCAGAGAACTACAAATAAGTTCGATTTAGATTGTGACTAGACTATTTAAATAAAGTATAATATACCTATTTCCTAAACTAACGTCTATTCTCCATTTAAGGGAATCGATTTTATTAAAACTACTTTCACATTGAAGGAAATTCTCAATAACATCCTTCCGATTGTTAACTAATGGTAAATTATCAACAAATTCTGTTGTAAAGCCAGTATTGTACAATTTACTACAAAATTCCTTATCGTTTACTTCTAGGAATAGACGGACAATTGCAATATAGACACTAAGTATTTCATATACGTGTTCTTTTGGTATTCCACTATCATTTGAGAACTTTTCTATCAGTTTTGAACGATCTGGAAGGACTGCTGCCTGATTTACAGCCAAAGCAACTAAAAATAAGGACTTTTAAACAGGATTTAAAGTACATTAAACGTTTCCTTACATTTTAACATTTTACTTCTATATTCAGTTGGAAATTGACAAACTGAATTTATTAAAGCCCTTGGAGTGTCTTCCAAGTTCATTTTCAAAATTCTATGGCACTATTTACTAAATTATGGCATAAAAACAAAGTGGATGTGACAAATACTCAAGGCTACTTCAGATAGAAAGTTCTCTTTTGCTTACACAAACTAAATACTTGGTCCCAGTTATTCTAGATGTCTCTACACGATTCAAAATGCTTTTTAAACCATGATTTGGTGTATTTGTTATAACAATAAAGTTATAGTTAATAATAACAAAGTTGTTATATAAATCATTAAGACAATTATTAATAATAATTTTCATAACATCCTAAAATATTAGAACATATCTCATCAAATTTAAGCAACAACTGTCGTCGGTTTTGTCGTGCTTTCACCCAAATAAAAATGATTGTTTAAAAAAATTAACAATAAACAATTACATTTCATGTAGTTAATGTATAAAATGTAATGATCAATTTCTTCTTAATAACGAAACACTCATTTGCATAATAATTTTTTTAATGTGATTCCCCACAAAAAAACTATTGTATAATTTATCAAAATTTGGCATATATACCATTTTTCACCTAGTAATTTATTTACACTGCAATCATTAATTAACATAAAAGCACAAGTAAAAAAAATTTAGAACGTGTGACCGTGTTCTGGCACCTACAGATGCGACGAATACATTCAAGTTACATAAACGATAACATTTTTTTTATTTGGTTTTATTACAAGTGTAACACAGATTTAAAATATATATGTAAATAAATCGAATGAACATACAAACGATGTAAATGTTACATTTTGGGTGTATCATCGTTAAAAAAATGATCAAATCACCTATTATATAATCGCAAGATGTTGCGCGCTTTTTTAGCAATAAGAACAAAAATCGGTAATAAAATTCTGCGTTTATAGTTTTTAATGGCTTCCTCTTCAAATATTGCCCAAAAAAGAATTTAAATAATGTTGTTCTAGAGTAAAGTGCATTGTACAACTTTTATTTTCAATTAGATATACATACTAAGTTGGTGAACAAGTTGGAAAAATAACTTTTATGGTCTATAAAGTAATGTTAACGTGGATGAATGAACGAAAATGCGATGAGCACACCAGAAACCCTTTCTCTTTCCACTCTAAACAAACTAGCTATATAAATTGGGTTGAATTACAGAAGATTCTTAGTGTCTTCCAACTGCCCCATCACCAAACCGAGTAGATCATGTGGAGTTTGTTATTTTTAGGTAATAATTTGTGAAAAAAAACGTTAAATTGTGTCTGTGTCTGTGCGATTTTTGTGTAAAATCTTTTTTGCGAACACAAAAATTGATAGCAAAACCCTAAAATGGATTGACAGTAATAAGTTTTAATATTTCATTTTGTTCCAGCATCAATTCTATCGATAATTGCTAATTGCGAGTCTCGCAGAAGTTATGACAGAGCAATTATTGAAGAACAACAGCGTTATACTTACGAAGACATTGACAACGCCAATTACCAACAATCGCAACATGAATTAGCGAGAGAACCAAGTCAAGTGCAGTATTACAAGACAACCAGGTATAATGAATAAAATTCGTTAATTGTTTATAGTCGGTAATTTCGGAGTGTTTAGTCGCACCGAACGAGTTCCTTCTTATCAATACACTGCGGAGGACAACAGTCCAGTGGACGAGTACACTTACACTTCGAAACGTTATCAAAAAGTGCCGGACAACTACCCTTCCTCTTATCACCGGGACATTGAGCAAATCATCCGTAATTCGCAATACAATCGCATTGCGAAAAAGCCAATTGTTGAACAATATTTGAAAGAAGTTACACCAACAACGAAGACTACATACAACAAAAGGCCAACGGCTGCATATCAACAGCAAAGCGCGTTGAAGCATCTACAACAAGATCAAATCGATGAGACGAGGAATTTACAACAAATACCCATTCAATATGTATTGCAAACCGATTTACAGAAACAGTGAGTTGAATTTATTATTACGAAAAAATAACACAAAGTGCACATATTTATATTGTTAGATAATAAATTTTAAATTAAATGTTGTTGATGGAACAAGGCTTCCTTTCTAATACAATTTTCTTCAAGTACATTTGAAAATATTTTGTCGTGACTTATATTTTGTTTTAATTGTCTCTATCTCGAGAGACTTTTATTATTCGATTAGCAAATTTGCAATTACACTTAAAATAACGGTCTATTGATAAATGAAATATAATAAATATTTTTGTTGCAATCAAGAATTCCTAATTATTTTAAATAAAAACGACATATGCAAGATAGACGATGATGCATTTCACTTTTTTTTACAAACTTACAAAAACAGTCAATCAATCCATAGACGTTTAAACTTTCTTAGAGTTTTTCTTAAATAGCGAAAGTGGACTTGTTTATTCCCATATTGTGTTGTCAACAATTTCTATATTTGAATTGCAGAAAACACGCCACCCCTGAACCAACACAACAGTACGAAGCAATAGAAGAACCAGTTAAGCCGTTGCCTAAACAAGCACCTGCTCGTAATTTCAACTTAGTCGCCTACCAAAACGCACTTTTAGCCCATCAAAAGTTGTTGGAAAGCGCGGAAAGCGCGAACGAAGGTACACCATCTAGATCTGCGATCTATGTCCAACAAAACATTCCGAAAACTTCACCAGTTCGAGTGAAAACTCAACAAATCCAAGCTGTACCATCGACCAGACAGCCACAGGCAGTTGTCCTTCCAGATCCAACCGAATATTACAGTCAAAAAGCGCAAATTTACGACTCTCCAGTGCGATACCAAGCCAGAATTCCATACCAGAAAGAGGAAACAAACGACTATCAGGAACAAAACGAAGAACCTGAAGAGAAACAGCGTCCATTGCATTACTTCCAGGTGAAACAGTCTCGTTACACACCAAAAAGCAGACAACCAACGAAATTCCGGCCAGAAGCAAGTGATTTCCAAGCGGATCATGTGTACGATTATCAGCCAGTGAAACAAGTCCAACCAGCGGTGCCAACCAGGGCTGTTCGGGTTCAATATACACCTCAACATCCTGCACAAGTGTCCACAAGACAGCCGGAAAAATATTTACCGGAATATGAGCAAAATGACGAGGAAGTCGAGTATCAAAGAAAATTGCCAACCGCCGAACAATTGTCCAGTATTATCTATCAAAGAGCGAAAGTGGCTAAATATCAGAGTGACAAGGACGTCGATGGTGTGCCCTATCAAATACAGTACACGAAAGAGCCACAGGACTATCAGAAGTTGCAACAAGCGGAAAGATACCGGATTGCGAGTGAGAGGCGTCGAGGTGAGGCACCCAAAACCACCGTACAAACTCCAAAGTATTATTACAGAAATCGTTATTCGATATACGATGAGAATTGAATAAAGTTTTTAATATTTTTTAACATTTATTCACATTGTAATTGTTTTATTTGATGTATTTTTTTATAGTTATATTTGTAGTGCTTTTGTTATTGTCTAATGAATAAAATATTTTTTAAAAAACAATCTTTTTTCTCTCTTGAATTTAAACGTGTAAGAAAGTCTAATTTAAGTAAATTGCAATAATATATCAATTGGAACGTAAAATCTTCATAAATATGGAAAGTAATATGAATAATTTAGATTAAAATTAATAATTTGCAAATACAATGTATGTATGTATGTCGATTACGAGCGAAATTGGAATAAAATGTTAAGAGATTTTAAGGAAGTCGAAGACTACTGAAGTTTAGCACTTGGTTGACCGTATACATGTTTTTTAGCTTTTATGAGCTTTCTGATAACTCTCTTTTTCCATTACATAAATAAGTATGCATTTGAGTGAATTAAAAACGCTAATTAGTGCTCAGCAGAGTGCGTTCAGTTCCCAATTGAAAATGGTCCGATACGGACAGTTAAAATAAATCGATTTCTAGTAAATTTTCACCAAACTCTTTAAAGATTTCGGTCCATTGTTTAAATTTATTTGAGTAGTAAAACAATGCATCAATATAAGGTTTGTGTACATGTATGGGTGTCTTAATACCTTGGTTTGTAAAAAAGGTGTTAAAAAAGAAAAGAAATTGACTAAGCAAAGAAAGTATAAAGGCGATTAAATGCTATAACAAAAAACGAATTAATAAATATAATTTTTATGGAGCTATGAATGTATGTGTGCACAATTGAATTAATAATACTGAGACTAATTGATTATTGTAGTAAAACAATGTGGCTGAATAAAATCGTAAAGAACTTGTGTGATAAAAGTAGACCCTAAAAATATAATATGTATTGTTAAAATAAAAATATGACATGGAATATTTCGAGGAAAGTCCCGGAAAATAAAAGTCAAATACAAGAATTGAAGCACTATTAAAATTAAAAAATGGAAAAATCAAAATGCAATAAATATTACATTCTTAAATAATATGAATTATATTTGGATTTACTTTTGAGTAACCCTGTATTATATCAACATGCATCGAGTTTACGTTAACATTTTCAGTAGGCATTCACTGATCGAGGAAAAGAAATCAATTAAAATAAGTTAAAAAAATTAAACGAAAACACAAAATCAAATTACATAGATATCACACAATATATAATTTGGTATTGAAAATATATAATAGGAATAAATTTTAAAAGAACCTCACCTCAGCCCCCACACACATACATTATGAATGTTAGATTTACGACTTCTTGTCTTTTGAATGATCAAAGAGTACTTGCTATTTGAAGTGGTATTTCAAGTAGTACTCGAAACTGTTCAGTACTTGATGTTTAATATACTTAATATCAATGAGTTCGTAAGAGGACCTTATTTCTCACTAAAATGTTATTACTTATTTAATATATTGACTTACTAAAATATAACATTTAAATGTAATATTTTGAAACATGCAAAAAACTACCCTATTATGTCTAATTAAATGTCCAAATTGTAAAATTAAAAAAATTAATGATCATTGATGATCATCATAAAAATTCAAACTGGTGCTGTGCAGATTTTTACGAAATCCACCTAAAACTACACTGTATGTGGAAGTCAAAAGATATGATCACTTATTCAATATTGATGGTTTTTATACAAGGAAATAAATAAATAAACCCATACACAGTTTTATTGGCTGTAAAATTAACAGTATATAGATTTCAAAGTAACAAAAAGTTGGTTAAATAAACCAAAGAATTAATTTATTATTGTCTTAACTGAAGTATAAGCACGCAATTTCCTTTAATTACATATAGCGCACTTATATAAACTTAAACTTTTCCTTATGAATTGATTTAATATACATTATAACATTTGTCTATAGCAAAAAAATATTTAAAAATTTAAACAAATCATACGCGATCTGCCATCTATTCAGGACTAGACAAAGTTTCATCCTTTCAATTTGAACACTAGATGTCTGATGTTGTGATGTTACTACTGTTTGATTATATTTAATATAAGGTTATGTTTTGATTAATAAAATTTAATAAAAACCAAGAGGAATTGGATAGAATTTTCTTATATTAATTAATCATGGTACGTTTTCGAATCAGACAACTTAAGTGGCATTTATCATTATTAAATTATTTAGAAATTTCGTTTTTGTGGTGATGCTGACTGCCCTGATTGGATTCTAGCCGAAATAAATACTCTTTCCAAGCTGTCCTCGGTTAAATTAAAGTTGCTTGGACAGGTAGTAGCTCAAGGTATCCTAAAACCCCCATTGGATGTAAGTTTTAGTCATAAAAATGATTTTGTTTTATTTTATTTGTTTGCCTTCAGTTCGACAAAGCCACGAAACTATTTTCGGACTCGAAATTGGGTATTGTATTGCAGAAAGCCATTAAAATACCATAGTCAAGTTAATATTTTGTGACTTTAGATACTGATGTCGATTTAAAAGCCTGTATTGCATGTATAACATTCATTTTAACATCTGCAACACGGTTTAATTGTGATAGTAACGCTCTACAAAGCGAACTACAACAACTTGGTTTACCACGAGAACACAGTACATCGATAAAACGTATATTAGACGATCAGATTATGAATTTGACTGAAAAATTTCGAACTACAACTCTAAAGGGTAAACTAATTGACTTGTTAAATCATTTCAAATAGTCGTTAATTGATTTTTTAGTGAATCCTTTGGAGAATTTGTCTGCAAAAATTGATCCAAGTACAAAATTAGTCACATTAGATGTTGTTGTAAATGGTGAACATAAAATTGTAACATTAACACCATTTACATTGAACGCATTGTTGGAAGATTTGAAAAGTGTTCGAGAAAAAATGAGCCATGTGAATAATGTATAAAAGATGTACTAAAGTGTTTAAATAAAAGTTTCAATTTTTCTATTTATGTAATCATTTTATTTCGAAGACCACCAAAGTACTAAATAAATACCATCTTTTGTTGTTTATTGAGGATAATAGATTTAATGGAAAGAAAGTATTCATTTTGAAATTCTTCAATCACCATTGAAATATTTTAATATTGTGTGACTAAGTTTTTTTTTGAATGGGATCTGTATGTTTAATTATTTTGAGAGTTAAATATTATTGCGTTTTTTTTCTTGTTACTTTAGATAAATGATGTACTTGCACGTAAGTTGCGGTTTATACAAAACCAACATATGTTATAGTATGTCTCCTAAATCTGAAACTTGTATGTGAACAAGTCCTGAATACAATTTAATGATGATTTAACACGCCTGAGTAGCGCCACCTTAATATTATACAAAATCCAGTAGCGGCAAATCAGTATGGCATCAAAGCTAATATTCCTTGTATTCATTCATATGCATCTGTACATATACATACATGACTTTGCTACTGCTTTTCATTATTTGATGTTATAATGTTAAGCCATCAACAGGTTTTATAATAATAGTGACATTTTTTAACTAATACCAAAACTAACAAACACATCATTTATTTATATTATACTCGTCGGAGAGATTTTAAATAATTCCATTTTTTTTTAATTTTTATTTCAATGAATGAATGTGTATACATTTGTGTGGAGGTAGAAAATCATTGAGCCAATAATTTTAATTGCTAACATCATTAAAATTTAATAAACTGCTAATTGTATATAGAAGAAAATTAATGGTTTTTTAATTTTTTCACTCGAGTATATAAAAGTAATTTTATATGAGGACGTAAATTTTGGCTGTTGTGTGTATGTGTGCAACTCGAGTGAGTACAATGCAAAAATTGGGGTTGCCAAAAATGGCCATATGGATAGACAGTCAACATGACATATCTCACTTCATTTGTGTGCCTTTTGGTCACTGATATATGCAAGGGGCTTTTTGTGTTATTAAACATTCTGTCATGTAGATTTAATATTCCTCCAAAAATGTTCTCTATAGTTGTTCTATATAACCACCTATAGATATAATAAAAGCAACAGAATGTGATTAATAATTTTTTATTCGATCCTTTCTGTATAATACAGAGATTAGTTTAAAATGGAATTGAAGAAGTTTCCTCAAACGTTCATATTGAACGTATATTTTCTTACAAAAAAAAGGGGAAAATTTTTTATGTTATTGGTACAATGGAAATTGTATATTTATCCGATCCGCGTCACTGTTGTAATATTTTCCATGAATTGTAATCCATCGTCATTTCAAACTCATCTTGAATGATCTAATCCGAGAGACACTTTGGGCCCCTTGCCACCAATTTGCCTACCACCACCTTGTTCTTCTCCTCATTGGGAAAAGAAGACGGGAAAACTTATAAAAAGAACACACTCCATACTATACAGTGATAAAAAATTTGTACGAAACAGAAAAGGACAGTATAATACTTACAGAAATATGGAAATCGTGAGCTCAAATCTTGAAATGACAAACACATGTGTCGACACTATTAAATTAAATTTCTTTTTCCTTTACGAAAAGAATGGTTCAAATTTCTCAAATTCGAATTATCTACTTTACATTCGTTTTAAATTTAGAGTGCACGTTTGGAAAACTTTTGAACGTTTTTAATATTTAATTTCGTTTGATTTACGATTGTAGTCGTGTTCAAGTTTAAATGAGCGGAACATTATCTATATCCACTGTGTATATGTGGGCCTAGTCGGATTTTTTTCTCTCAACGAACCCGAGGGGGCCTACAATCTAGACATTTGGGGGCGGCAAAACCGGATGGTCATGTGGCGGCAAGCGCTAACTCGATGCTAATGCGAAAACGATTGCTCCTAGCCTTGCTATGAATTCTCTTTCAAGAAAATTACTTTTTCATTTTATCTAGCAGCTTTGCCAATATACTACACAAGAGACGGACGGGGCGGATTCACTTTTTTTTTACAAGCTACAACATCAGTTTCAATAGGTAATTTTTCAGTAAGAAAAAGAGCGTGCATTTTTTGGCGAATGCGCCAATGTTTCTAATCTTCACTTACCTTTTGCTGAAGATCATTTTCATTTTTGTCCGGTGTTGGTCCAGCACCAAATTCACTTCCATCATGAATAACGTCTTAACTGCACCACACACTTAACACAAATGCAAATACTAAACACTGAAATACACTGTTTATAGACGACATTCGTGTTCGGGCTGAAAAGGTTTTTTGCGGGAATATTTTATGAGTTTTGTGGCGGCTCGAATGCAATACTCGATTCGGCACGTGCAACTTTGCCGTCACGGCATGTTAAATGCAATAATGAGTTGACTTCTAGTAATTATTAACATTAAATACGTATTGTACACTAATTATGATTATTTCAATTGTTATTTTATGGATACATTCGTTAAACACGACCCACACACATCTTTGATGGGAAAAATGTACAAGCGACAAGAAAATAAAGAAGAGAATACGGCAAGAAGCGCGGCTTTATTTTTATCGTTTGTTTCCCATGAATTTAAGCATCATTGCAGTTTTATGTTTATGTGTAAACGATAATGTCGTATTTTAGAAAGTTTCGAAAATTTTATCGTGTTACGGAGATAAACGGAAAATGTTATATATACTCGTAGTATGGTTGGATGGTTGGTATATTATAAATATGAAAAAGGGTCGAAACCGAACTATGTGGCATCAGTTGACAGTCGAGTATTAGAAAGTGCTCAATCACATTTAAAAATCTGATGATATCAAAAGGGATTTTTGTGGCTTTTGTACATATGGGGGGCCGATATTTTGTTATAGGAAAATGTCGATGCTTGTTTTTGTGGGCGGTCTCGTGCCGGTCGCGTGTAGGATAATACTAAATCTCACTATAATGTGAATCTAATGAGTAGAACATGCAAAGCACATGTGTGTTGACACGTATATTCGCTTCAATTGGCCACATCATTACACACAGATACAAGAATTTTATTCTCTAACACACAACCCCCTAACGAAGTTATTTTCTATCTATATTAATATTGTTTCCACTTGTACAGCATATACACTCATAGCACCATAGCAGTCATAGTCATATAATGCCCGTCTTTATGCTGTGTGTTTTGCCGGCCAAGTGTCGCATTAAAGCGCATATTAACTTTTCTACTTACTTCATTATTCCTTTCAAGTCTATTGTTTCCTTACTTCAAAGGATAGTGCCGACTTTATTTTTAACATTTTCAAACTCTATACCAAATAATGAGCGTGCAACACTTAAGTGAATGAAATTTGTTTAGGGAGAGTGTGTGCTGTGTGTCTAATTTAATTATTAAAATAGACATTAAGCCCCATTATCCAAACTAATAATAAATCAGTTATAGTTATGCAAAAGACTAAATCCATGTCCCTTACATCGTCGACGTCCCCTTTTCGAGTCCTGCAAAGAGAGCAAGTTAGCAGGATCCCTTTTGGTGTATGGAAGGACCCAGCTGACGGTACATATTATAACTCAAAAAAAGACGCACCCACACAGTCGCATGGACCCATACACACACAGATATTTATATATATATACGCCTAATATATGATAGGGCAAAATGTGTCCACATATCTGTATTTTCATAAAATAAAAGTCCACACATCAATTTATAGCGACAACCACTGTGGATGATATGTGGACGTTGATCGTCGACAAAATTGCACATATAAAGATCGAAAAGCCACAACGTTTTAAAGAATTTTATTGCTTTTCACTCTACCTACATATATAAAAAATATGAACACATGAATGTTCTTTTTTTGCATTTTCTTAATAAGGTAAAATTGTTATAGAGTAAAGGAAGTAGTTGGAAAACAAATTGAAATGAATAAGTTGGAAATTATTGATACGTTTTAGAGAAGAGTGGAGAGAAAAGAGAGAACCACCACCCTCCAAGAAGCAATTTCATTTAAGAAATGTTCTCATAAAAATATATAAATTGATTAATGGCTATAGTAATTGAATCACAAGGCGCGAAGTAGGAAAAAATATATCGTGAAAATAAATGATTAAATTTATTTCTTCTATGAACTTTAAAAAAGTTTTTCGTTTTAGTGACAGTTTGTGAATATATACAAGGGTGTGTTTGGATGGTTGGGAGATTGTAGTATTTTTCTAAAAAAAGGGGAGTCAAAAAAATATTAAACGCATATAGATGGTAAGGCGCTTATTTGAATAAATGACTTTTGGCCAGTGCGCTCTTTGGAAGAGCGTGAACCGCATCAGTCGTCAAGTGATTTAATATCGACAAGGGCCCTAATTTAATATGTGCCCCTCTTCATTATTAGCTACATATACAAAATACTATTAATGTAATGAGGAACTTTTAATCCGATTTATCTTTTAATATATCCTCGAATAAACGACTCGAACAATAACAATGTCATAACTCAACATCAATGACACGTGTTTTAATTATTATTATTGAATTATCAGAAAACTCATCAACAAATTATACGGTACAATTTTCTTTATACTAGACGTGGGTGTTTGTGTGATTGAATTTTAAAACGAAATGGGCAAAAAGTAATCTATTAATATTTATTTACTGGCACTATTCGACTATTTCTTAGAAGTGGGCGGAAAAGGGGAAAAAATCGGAAAACACGGGGAGAAAATGAAAAGGAACAAGGAGAACATGGTGATGGGGTGGCGGGCAGTCCAAGGAATGAGGAAAAAATATAAAACCGTTTTATGCTGTTAAAAGTTTGTATCGACAAATTGGCACTGTAGAAAACAGTGGAAAAGTTAAAGTAAAGTTAATAAATCTTTCTGTAAATATTAGAGAAATACACTTGGGTGCAAAAAAAGTTAATGCATTAAATACAAGCCATGAGTTTTAAGTCGTGCAGATATTAATACAGCAATCTATTGGCAAACTTATAAAATATGTAATAGGAAGTGAACGACACTTCATGCAAAACTCTGGAAAAGCTTTAGGGGTAAAAATCAAATTACATAAATGAAACACATTGTGAAGTTTTAATTTATAGACGGGCTCGAAAGTCGACCAATTGTATTGGTAGTATATTTTATTTTTCATCTATTGTTGCCAATCGATTTGCACGAATGGATTGAAATCGAGCTAAAAATTTATAGCCATTTATACATTTGCTCTCCTAGCTAACATATATGTATAAGAGATTTGCACAGAGGCACAGCCAGTTTACAGTGTAAAAAATGAAAGAGAAAAAATATTAACGCTTAACTACTTGGAACACAAATTAAAAACTTTGAATGAAAGAAAATAACTTTTCAAGCGATAACGAACCTACTATAAAACTTTCAAATACATTTCAATTAATTATAAACGAAAACGAAACACAGAGAGGGATATAAGAGTGTATAAGAGATATTCGAATTTCGAAATACAAACGAATGGATATACATAATTTTTTCTTTTCTCGCACAAAATGAAATTATACTTTTTTCTTTTTACAAACATAAATATATAGTCAATAAAAGATTACAAAAGGGCGCTTTAAAATTTAATCAGCTTATAGTCTTTTTTAGAAAATCACATTTCTTCTGTCATATTTTTTTACTTATTACTTATGGGTTGAGGAGGGTATATTGTAAATATATTATGTAGACATAGATGTTTACATTAATATTTGAAATTCCATTGTCTTGATTCATACAAACCATATATAAATATGTATATACATACATATGTGTTATTGAAACAGTTCAATACGGGTGTATTTTAAGGATTTATTGCTCCTACAGCCGTTGCTCTACCACCTTACCTGAGGTTGTTTTTGGCTAGCAGCGCGGAGGATATCTTCGATATCGAGCGATTTTTCAACCAAATTTATCGTTCAAAAATCTTGAAAAAACATTTTATATTTGAGAGACTATACCACACAGGATACCTGGATATAAGGTATACCTCAACGATCCATGTATAAGTAGTCATTATGCTTTTATAAACTTTAATTATGCACAATAAAATGTTGGCAAAAGAGAGAAAAAGAGCGCCTATTAAAAAAGTCATAATAATATATTTAAAGGAATATACAACATAATATTGATATTTCTGCATAAAATGATACTATTATAAAAGTATATTGTGTTGTTTTATATAAAACGTTACTTATACTGATCCCTCTGTTAGGTATAATATAAGGACGAGTATTGAAAGAAAGCAAAAATCTTAAAATACACCTTGCTATATTACTCCACATAAATGTCCCAATATACATGTGGTTGAACAATAAACTTTTATTTGATTTAATAGTGATGGAGGTATCATTCAAAACTGTAACCCCTCAGTGTATAATAAATAAAATATACAAATTTCATTCTTCAACACAACTACAAGACGTCTGCCTTTTATGACTTCACTTTAGTGTGTTTCAAATAATAAAAACGATATAGAGAATAAAATACATAAAACCCGAAGGTATTATAAGCAAAAGGAAACTAATCGCACTCTTCCAGCATAATACTTTTCAATCTAATTACAATCATCGTTCTTCTATAAAAATATATAAATCTAATTTAAAAGTAATCTAAATAGTTGGAATTATCTAGATAGTTTCAGTCAATTAGGTTGACATAGTGGAATTCATCCGTGGCGATGGTATATTTCTTTATATATATATATGTATATGTGTATGTATTATGTGTAGGGGTTGTTCTACTGCTAGATCATCAGCCACCCCAGTGCTAAAAGCCTTTTGGATATTACATGTTAAAATGGGGGTAAGTAATTCGATTTGTGCTCGCGTCTAAAACGAATGCTCTTTTTCCCTGTACTTATGTGCATCTAAATAGAAACTACTGGTATATCTGATATATATCTTACCGATCTAATACTGTATTGAACAAACATAATGAAATGTTTAATTTACTAAAAATCTTTACAATTGGCAATAGTTAAACCTAATTACGTATAGAGACAAACTATATAATTGATTATTAGACGCACATAAAGTAAACACAAAAGCAATAAAAGCCAAAAATAAATTTGGCTAGTGGAAAAATCACTAGAACACAAACAAATGTGCATATACATACAGAGTAAAGAGTTTAAAATTCAATCAAAATAGTGTGGTCCCAAGAAGACTGTTCATCATTTTATTTAGTTTCTAGAAAGAATTGGGTCGCTTTTAAAGTGGTAACGTAAATTTAAATATTGTCGAGGGAGTCGCAAGTTAAATTTGGTGTAAAATTGTTTCACACAATCATGAATCTTGTATGTGACAAATTTTTTGGTGGTTGGGTAACGAAAAGAAAGAAAGGCAGTTAATTATAGAGGAATAGAAGTAAAGTAGACGTGTTAAAAGGCTGAGAATTGTCGTGTTAAAGCGAAACAAATGGCCACTTAGCGGAAGCGACCACAAACAACCATTGGCAATGCTTTATATGGCAACTAGCCACTTCACTAGAAATTCAACTAATCTTGAAAACTGACAACAAAACTAGCGAGAACCTAAAAAGAGCGAAGAATGAGAGAAAAAAAGCCACACTGAACAAAATGCACACATTCAACCATCCAACTCGTCGCACAACAAAAAGATATATTTATTTTCGGATGCTTTCAGTTACATTATAGATTCCGTTCAAGTTTTTGAATTCAATTTTCGCTATCGTAATCTGGATGCTTTCCATTGGTCAGTTGCATTTTGGAAATCAATTGTATACCATCTCGGGAGATACACCGCAAGGATAGATGTGTGTGTCTGTTTGGGGGCCAGGCATAAGGGGCCTGTATATGGAAATGATACAGCACAGTATTGTTTCGACTTCGGCTAACTTATACTTTTCACATATATTCCTGAAATCAGAAGCAATTGCGGACGCTGGCATCAAACACCTGCGGCCCTTCTTACATTCTGCCCCTTATCACCCGACAAATATTAACACATCACGATTGAAAAATGCCAATATCCTCTCTAATACCCAGTTATATTGGTTTGGAGATAAAATTTCCATCTTACTAAGTCTTTCTGACCAAACACACGCGATAACAGTTTAATGACAATGGCTCCAGACAAATTAAATTTTTATTAGTTGATATTCGGTAGCAAACATTGATTATAAAATTATTACGTTCTCTATTACCTCCTGAAATAGGATGTTAATGTAGCAATTTCATTAACTGTTTATTTGATGTGGTAATAAAGTGACATGGTCTACTTAATTTTGAACGAAGTATACTCGAAATATTTACAATGTAACTATGCCCGTTTATTCTAGCATCCCCTTACTGAGTTCATCCCCATTGCCTAGCTACAAATGATCTCTCTTCGCCTAATTGATGACGGGCGTTAAAACGCTTTACTGCGCAATACAATCGTCATCGTCAGTCATTTCATTTATTTCCAAATTAAGCGTACGACGCCAAATATATTAAAGGACAATGTACATTTTCACTGTTCCTCCACACATACGAGTACAAATGTATAAGAGCAAATATATATTTACACAGATGAAAATAAGTAAAAATTTTACGAGGAATTTTAAATTTTTGGCGTATGCGCAAGTACTAAAAATATTTTTATTCGTTTGCCATACTTACATTGTAAACATTTGTTTTTGTTTGATTTTCTTCAGTATCGTTTTTTTTATAATATAAACTGGATATATATATGTTGTTCATCCGCTCAAAGAGTGCGAAAACATATGAAGTGAAAAATAATCTTCAACATAATGTTCCTATATAGGCAAGCAAAAAGCGAATGAAACTTTTTTTATATGTCTATTTATATTTTTTAGTATAGCCGATTTTCTATAAACTATCGATAAAAGTTGTTTGTTTTTTGGCATCCTTTTAACGTGCATTATAACGATTGAATGTATTGTATTGATTTCTGACATCTATTTGAAACGATCGCTTTTCCTCTGTGGCCGATAGAACTAGGCGCGATATAGCTCATAAATCAACTTATATTCCACCGAATAGCAATATTGCTAGTATGAAAGAAAGATCAGTTTTTCAATAGAAATATATTTTCTACTTGCATCCCCCAACAAGGCTCTTTTGCTTTATTTTTATTATCTTATATGTGTATATATACACACAACACTATATATAATATAGTGACTGATGCTTGTAACATTATGATGGAAAAAATCTTTCTACTTGAATAAATATACATTAAATGTAATTATCCTTTATTGCAAGAAAATGCATAATTTTTTTTTCTCCTCTTGTATGAAATGCCGTTCAAATAGACACCGGCATCCATATACGAGATAACTAAATTTAACTTTAATTAAGATTAATGATATGCAGAGTAGTTCTATCTTCAGTTTGGAGGCCGCTACTTCCGTTCCCCTCCATTAACATCATCTACAGCTTTTAGTCTGATCCTTACATAGGTAGGTTGTTTGCACCAAAAGACCAACCCTTTACACCGCAAAATTAACACCACACACACACATTCACTTATAACTTTCATCCTTACACCCAGCATCATATATACATTTTATATTTCATTTTATTAAATGGAAATGAAACTTTCATTAGGACGCAATTATGATGAATTATTGACGATTAAGACTGTTTAAAGGATTTTTCTAAATGAAATGCTCCATTAAATGATAATTTTGGCTAATAATCGGTTCAAGTATGTAATAAATTCATGTAAATATGAATTATTAGTAACCTAATAATGTGTAGTTGAACATTAGTTGTAATTTTATAATGTTACTTTAATACCTTTTGAGTTATTATAAGTGGTGTAACTTTAGTGGTGCAAATAACGAACACCGAAAGCTTGATATCCTTGTCGAGCTTTAAAGAGATCACTTTGCTATGAGACTAGATAGTGGTTTTTCCTGCTCTCCAGCTCTCCGTCCGATTTAGAACGATTAATAGGGAAAAAACTTTGTGTTATTGCACATTAAGGCCCACTAAAATTACATTTAATGATTATTTGTTGATAGTGATAGATTTATTATCCAAAACTGTGGAATTTACAAAAAATACAAATCACACTATTAGCAATCTGATTTGATTAACGATTAACGAGTTCAACATGGTAAAATAAGAAGTTTTTTGCTCTTTAACCTACAATCTAACCGACGAACGAGAAGTATAAGTGTAAGTATACATTTATATATAAACATAATGGTATACCTAATCTCTAAACTATTAAAACAAGGATATTTATATAATTTAGTATTACCTATATGTTTGTTATGCGTATCCGTATCCTGTAAGATATAAGTTAAGGATATCTTTAGTGTATAGAGCATCCTGAAGGGTAAAAGCTGTAATAAGGTGAACACAGTGTGGAAAAGTGAGAGAGGGAACAGTGACTGCAATGTGAGAGTGAAGAAGAATATTGTGCAGGACGAGAAGCAAGAGGACATCTGAAACGGTTTTGAATCCTGTGAAGTTTAAGGTAAATAGTCAAACCTTGCTTCCACCGCTAACATGTTTATGGTAGTAAAATACCTCCTTACAGATTGAGTCCCATGTATACTCCGTTAATATGAGTGTCGGAGGGGGAAAGGCGGTCTTGGGACCAATAGCGGGCGTTTCCGGGAAAATGGGTCCGCGCCAATCACGGTCTCGTCCCATTTCCGCTGTTCCTCCTTTCCACCAATGAAAAAAGCATTAATCTCTTTTAAAAATAGAGCAGAATACAACTACGCAACTGAATACTACGCACCCAAACAACCCGAATCGTTGACTAGCATAGAGGCGAAGGTAATGAGCTTTAACAGTAGCACATATTTAACATGCACTACAGTTCATAGACATCCCCACCGCAGCATCCCGTCATCTCACCTTGCTTTTGTGGCCGCCGCCCACTTACCTCCTCATTTACCTCAAACTTTATTCAAACCGAAACAGTCAGTAGTCACTAGCCAGTTAGTTCATTGTCAAGCAACTTCTTAAATATACACTTGACTTTATCCCAGCATCCAGCTAGATTTGTGCTCTTTTAATACGGAAACTAACCCGATTCTAGGTAGATTTATTTCTTGTACTACCATCATCGTACCTAAAATATATATATCAAAAATCAAGAATTGACTGTCAGTCATCATTTATTGAATTTGACGCGTTCATGTCTATAAGTAAGTGCATCAATTGTGTTATGTGTAATAGTGTCGGTTGGCGGTAAATTTGTTTTTGTTGACCAACAAAGAAACAATCTCATCAGCAGCATCAAGACGACAGCAAAACGTCGACGCGGCTTGTTCGCGTCATTAATTTGCAACCACGGCGTCTCCAGCAGCAATGACACAACACAGCGACGCCTCTAGTGACCGTTCTGATGTGTCTGTGACACCAACACCTCCACCAGTCTCAAAAATGCTCGAATTCGCCTCTCATCAAAATTTGAATTTTCTTAATTTGGAGCATCACATGGCCGCCCCATTGGCAGCCCTCCATTCAATGACCGAAATGAAGCAACACCAGACACATCTGAGTCCGGAACATTTGCAAGAGCAAGAGAAGAACGACGACGTCTTACGGGAACGTACAAGTTTACACAGAGAACGTTCTTGTTTGACGTCACGCAGTCCTTTAGGTGCAACAAGCAATAGTAATAGCTCACAAGGTGCCAATCCTCATGGCATTGACCATATATTGTCAAGACCCACACAAATCACTACTGGTGCATTGCATTTCCCGCACAATTTGGGCGTTACACAGAATTCATTAGGAATGGCATCAAATAGTGCACAAAGTGCATCAAATTCTGGTCTCAGATCGTTCAATTTAGCCGCCGCTGCCTTCTTTCAACATCATGCTGCTAATTCTGTTAATAAAGCATCGCCTGTCGAATTGGGACGAACTGGTGGCATTTATTGGCCCGGTATACAAAGATTCAATGCCATTCCCTGGCCAGAGCGACTTAGTAACAGTAAGTAGACCTTCTTTCAATTTGGTTTCTAACTTTTAATCTCTAACCAAATTTGTATTTTGTTTAATTAAGTAAATGTCATTAAAGGTTGATGTTTGATAGATTTTACGTAGATCTCCTCCCACATTATAATATTTAGTATATATTTCGACCAAATTCAAACAATTTACCCATTTATTTAAAGCATGATTTAAATGATCGTCTGAGGTAAAGTCAACTATTTTGTGTGTTTGTCGTGTGGCCGTAACAAATATTCTATATCAACAATATTGTATGAATAGTTATATTTGCTAGTGGAATTACGGTCGAAATAGGTAAACTCAAAGTGAACGTGAAATCATCAACATGCTACTCCACAAGTTCCATATTGCACACGCATTATTAACAACCTTATAATTGAAGATGGAAAACAGTTTGCACATAATCAAATATCATATGCAACAAAACAGTGGCAAACATGAATTTATATATTTATATATAAATATAGAGAAATGATTGATTGTTATTATTATTGACCAAAGAAGGATATAAATCGGATAAGAAATAAAAAAACATACACACAAGATACAACAATAACACTAAGAAGTTATTACTCATATACGACTTATACCTTATCCACTGTTGGTAGTGATTCTCTTTCATTACTATAATAGAACATAAACATTTATTATTGTTATACTTTTCATAATAATTGTAATAAAGATATATGTATATGCAGTTATATTAAAAGAGAAAAAAGCCACAATCAGTTACATGGGACACAAAATTGATACATTTCAGTAAATTGCCTTAAGGAAGAATACACGAACAAATGTTTGTTCAAGTAATTGTAGTGAAAACCATTCAACTAGATGGATACACAATCCTGAATGTTATGCCTTTAAGTCCACAAAAAAGGACATATCAATCGTAACAATAATATTTTGATTTCATGTTGTTTCTTTTAATATTTGTTTGGAGGAAAATGTCTGTTTGTCTGATGCTTGTTGATATTGTTATTGCAAAGGGGAGGCTCATTCTTATTTTTTACCAATTCAAATTCGAATCATAACAATAAGAGAATTATTCATTTTAAGATCACGTAATTAGAGAACTAAATTAGAAAACTAAATGGAATGAACAAAGAAAGAAGTAAATGGTTAAAATTTGATCGAGATTAAAATGTTTACGTGTTGAACATTCAGTGTTTTATGACCGTATGGAAATAGCTACTTAAGTGGGTAAAAATGACTTAATATTTCTTACCGAGACCAAAATAACAATTCAATAAACAAACGTGCTCCATTCGAGGTTTTCTTTCAAATTTTTTTCACACTTAAATCAATAACAATATCGAGTAAGCTCTTAGATTTTATGATTGCCATTCCGTGTGGTCTAATTTAAAAAAAAAGTATGACGAAACAAATATTGAAGAACAAGAACAATTATGACAAAATTTGTGTATATAAAACAATAATTATTAGAATCGATGTAACATATGTTTTTCTTCATTAGTTGTAGTTGATTAGATGTGATATCAATACTAATTTTGTTATCGTATACAAAGAAGCACATATGTTTCTAGCATTATTAGATCATATATCATAATGTGCAAGTATAGGTGGATTGCGGCCAGTTAGACTAGTAGCGAGAGTTTAGCACCATCGTAAGTGGCCCACCGCCCACACACATAGACAGCTAGAGTAGCTAGCCCGGAAACGGTGCCACTGTTATAGTAATATTGTTTGATAAAATGCGAAACAACAGGAACTGTAGCCTAACACACGCTAACACTATATAGACTCTATAGAAGTAGCAGTTAGGTATAATATCCGAATATTCCATTGGTATGGGATTTTCGGTGTTACGGATACGTAATGACCGGTGACGTATGTGTTATTTGTTTGGCGCCATCTGGCAATAGTGTTATTAACTTGGCAAATCAAACAAGCTCCAGACATTAATTACCGATATCTGATAGCTGTCCTCTCTGATTCAAACCTTGTTTTCAAACAAGATATCATATTTTATATTTCATAATAATCTGTTATAAAATTAATATAAATATTATTTATTATATAAGGGAATAGAAGTACAATTTTTTTTCTTTTTATTTAAATTTTAATATTTGAGATATAGAAGTAGGGATAGAATATTTAACTAATCCTTGAAATTGATGATGAATTTGGTAAAAGTTTTTCACTTTATCTTTCAAAATCTATATTACCTATATATGATATATGGAAAGTTTGTTTTTGATAGTGATAAATAATAATAAACGTTGTATATATTAATATATAAATGATTAATAACTTTATAATCTTCTTCTAAATATAATCAGTTATATATTGTGACGTTGTTTTGATAGATTATTAAATATGGGAAACAATTGATATGATATGGTTGTATTAACATTCAGTATTGTGTAATTATTCTATTATTATAAATGTTAGCACGAACCACTTCAGGAATATGTACGACAACTAAACTATAACGTTATTTTACCATAATCTCAACATATGTCAGAACTGATAATAGCATTTATTTCACGACAAATATCTATATTTACGAGTTGCAAATTGATATAACATTTGGATAATACGACGAAATTTGCACTTAGTTATATAGTCCATTTATTACACCTCCACAACTCACACAATTATCTCTTTGCTTGTATTACACATTGTGTTGCCGACAGACAGCATACTATGAACATGAGACAACAACAACAAATAACATATTAATTGATAATTAAAATAATTAAAATGAATTTATTATAGACACGAGTGCGGGACCATAAAATAAAATGAATGAAGGAAAATATAAAGAGGATTATACTTTTCACAAAATGTGTTAAAGTAAGTTTTGGTGTCGTTTGATGCACGTTTAGTAAAAGCAGTAAAAGTGCTGGCGGCAGCGATGGAGACGGTATAAAAGTAACATGACAGACCGTTAAATGTTGCTGCGATGAACAAGTAATTCAGTACCAAGGTCTTCAATTAGCAAACTTGAATGTTATAATTCGTACAAAGACCATATTGTCGACCATCCTCCTATCTAGATTATGATATAGCTTTAGATGACTGTTTATTACAACACATAAGACACAAACTTGTTGTCTTAATTAAATTTATATATACCAGTACTTATATACACCTATGTATTAGTATTATATGAAACGATCAGATCTCTTCTTTGCACATTTTCTTTATTACATCATTTACCTCAAATGGCTATTTATTTTCATCTTAAACAAAAACAAAACTGTGAAAAAATTACTTTTGCTTCATATATAAAATAACAAATATGTTTTGTTGTTGATTTAATTGCATGATTTATTGATGTGGGATTGAAATTGAGCTGCTGTTTGGGGAAATATGAAGGGAACTTTTATTGTTTCAATTAAAAGATACGCAAATGGATATACAGCTCAACTGTAATGGCATTACACTATAAACTGCTGATAGGGTGATATATTTATTCACCATATAACATAAAACCAATTAATTTCGGCATTTAAAAATTTTTACACCACACCTACAATAACACACCCTTTTAGTCATCATTTCAAAAAAAAATACTCGTTTAATTAAATTCGCAACACCACTCAAAACAATGATTAATAATATTTATAATTTAACGATAGTGATAAGATATGTATGAACACTACATAGGTACGAATACAGCCTAACAAACAAATCGGTTGTTATAGTATCTACAAGTATAGGTATAGATATAGAGAACAGTAGCAAATGTAATGATGTTAGATTAAACATTGTTATTGACAAATAATTTAGGGCCCCACTATCAAAGAATTAAAAGAGTTGAAAGGGAGCTAAAGAAAATGGTAAAATGCATGTAAATTAGATAAATATTCTATGATGCTGGCTATGGAGGATGATGATGATGAGGCGTTTTGGTGCTGGGCGGTGGTATTCTCCATTGAAGTTTTAAAAGCGCGAAGGGAGATTCTTATCATTACAATCCATCTTCCCGTATCGGGGGGCAGAAGTGTTCTGTGTGTCGTGTAGAACAAGCATCACCATTGTAGCAGTGTTTCTGCGGTTGCTGTAGGCGGTAACCTAGCAACCGGGGGGATTCAGAATACTCTCTCTCATGCTGAGAGAACTGAGGGGGTGTGAGAAATGATGCCGCCACCACCACCACCACCATCACCAGTGCCGCTGCCGCCGCCGCCGTGCCGATCGAGCAAGCTGTTTTAAGCAAGACACCCCGTTAGAATAATTATATCTCTAGATAACAGGATCATGAGATTATCCACTTTAGTATCGCACTATCTCTCTTATCTCAATTGCTAACACACTCTTACAACATTTTGTTATGTCTGTTATGTGTTATGAGATCTACACCCCTTTCCACCCCCATTCGGAAGCTAAATATGAATAATTCTATGATTGTGCTTTCATGAAATGTAAAGATGATATTCACTCCTATGTAACGTTTTAAACAACATACCTACATACTGTCATCTAGTTCAAAACAATATCATATTGTTCCACAGTTTAATTTCCACATCCGTGCATTTCGTTGTATCTATGTGTGCAAGAAATGATATCATTAATTATATTCAAGTTAAGCACCGTATTAGGTGCAATATTCAAGATGATTTCCAAGACTTAACCCAATCGATTGGAATGATTTAAAAAGACATGTTCACTATATTCGCGAATATCTTTCAAGAATATCATTCAGGATTCATGTTAGAGTGTAGAGGGAAAGGTCTTGTTGAACGAATATCCATTTGATATCGGCAGCTTTGTGTAAGATGGTGGAAGCGAGACTATAGATGCATTATTGAATTTGTTCGAGGTCCTTATGTATCCCGTGGGGCCCATCTTATGCTACATTCTGCGTTGTCAGCATATATAGATTATTATATAGACATCTGGTCGGTTCACTGTGTAGAATCTTACAGATATTGATATTATACAATATAAAAATGTATTCTACTATACTAAACATTGAAAATACACCTCTTGACGTTTCTTCTTCTTTCTACTCTTCCTTAAACATATTTCAAACCCATGCTACCTATAATATCTATACGTATGTGTTGAAGTAAAAGGTGAATAAAACAATTAAATCGATTTTCTAATTAAAAATTTATGTTCGCCACAGAATTTATACAATTGTTTATAGAACAATGGAATAATTATTAGGTATAGAGAGGAAGCGAGTTTAATTGAATAATAAAAAAATTATATAGCTTATATATATTTTTTGCGTGCGTGTGTCGATTTTTTTCCCTTAAATCGGCATCCATAAAATATATAAGATAGTGTAGAAAGCAATAAAATTTCATAGTTGTTTCTCTATATAAAGCGATTGTTTCACAAGTACTAAAAAAAAAGAATTCAATACTTAACCGATAGAAAATACCAGAGAGAACGAAAATGTGAACAGAATACAAATTTTCGTTTCAGTGGAAAATCAGTACCTAACAGAAAATCTTTCTATATATATATATATATATATATCCCTTCTTTCAACACATGTTACACAAAACCCTGACTAGCAAACAACCCCTTGCCTGCCTACAACATACAGAAAGAGACAGACTCCCTGATTTTGTTTCCACAAAACACATCATGTCCTTTGTCTTAGTATGTGTCAGATTTTATCTCTCTTTTCTTCATATTTTTATACATTTTTATTACTTGTACACCGTAATATTAACACATGAAACGTACACGTGGACGTATTTAATGTCATAATATAGGTAATTACATCCACTTCAGTATGGAATTAATCAAGATTACTTCATTTTCCTACGCCATCATCGGATTTATCAAATTTAATAACGTTAATAATTATTTTATACATAGACTCTTATATAAATATGTTAATTAATTTTCTCTAACATATTGGATGGATCAATAAACAATCTGTCTCATTTATTGCAGTGAATCAATCGAATATGAGTGGACTAGGACCGGAGAAAGATGCGAAAAAAAAGCACACGAGGCCCACATTTTCTGGCCAACAGATTTTCGCATTGGAGAAAACTTTCGAACAGACAAAGTACTTGGCTGGACCTGAAAGGGCGAAGTTGGCCTACGCACTTGGAATGACCGAATCTCAAGTAAAGGTAAGAAATAAAAAAAAATCACTCTCATTCAACTCCTAAATTAAAAACATCCACATGTAATAATAAGTTAAGTGGAGCATATTGAAATGTGTCAGTCATCAGATGATTACAATTTAGTATTAACTTGCCGCAATATATCGGGTCATTTCAAAATGAATCCGATTAACTTTAAGTATATTGTGGGGTTAAAATAGGCCGGATCTAAATCCCCTATGAGTAATTCGATGGCAGCGCGTGTTACAGCGATATGTTCTGAATTAATGAAAACAGGAAAGCCACTTTGTTGTTTGACGAACGTTTTCGACAAGTGTAAAATACCCTTCTTTCTCTTCACCTCACCAACACACAATCCGTGTGTCCCCTTTTACTTTTTTTTCCTGTACACTAACACACGCACACACGGCCATATATACATATCAAAAATTTGCATTTTTATTGGATCTCTAGCTACCCAGATTTAAATATAAGCCCATGATGTTCACAAAAATATAATACTTTTAATATTGAGAATCCAAAATGCATACATTTTCGAATGTATATACTTTCTACATTTTTCAATAGGGAAACTTAATCTTTATCTCTTAATTAAAATGGTAATTAGATACTTAATTAGATCGTGTGCCCCATTACGCTGTTAGAGAAGCTTTTTTCATTTATATTTCTTTTTTCTAGAAAAAAGTCTGTCGAAAGTTTAGCAGAAGCGTTTAGTAAATTATGGTAACACATTATTAAAACAATATGTAATACAGTGAGGTTGAAAATAAATTTCATCTTTACAGCTTTAGGCGTTGTTGGGTGAATGCACCAGAAAGCTTTCTTACCCTCAAAGCCACAGCCTCTCGCCCATTTTAATACCGTACTTTTCGTTATTATTGTACCTAAATAAAAAGATTTGTGATATATATATATTATTTAGCGATATATATCAAATTTGAATGGTCGTAAATATAAACCGATTTGAAGAGAAAGGAGAAAAAGGAAAAAAAATCGAGAATTGTGAATGGTGTGGATTGATCGTACGCGAAGACCATCAATCTCATTTTAGTCCGTTATGTGGTGGAAAATCCGCCGTTTTCCACTGTCTTTTAGCCCCATATCAATCAGATCGACAAATCCAAATAGCAATGACGATGTTTGTTATAAACAAGTGCCTAAACGTCCCCGCTTATACACAGCATCTCGCCGCCCTAATTCAATTTGTCAGGAGATTATATGCCCCAGCCGCATACCCTCCCTTAAACGATACATCATACAAGTACAGTTACCAACACCCTATATACCTACCCCCGAAAAATGTACAGCTTTTCCTCTCTGTCTAACGCTTTGCTTACAGTGTTCCCGTGTTGATGACGACCTAAACGGGGGGTTGTAATAAGTCAGAGACAAGAGGAGAGACTCATCTGCGAATATGCACTCACTTAATTATAATATATTATATTATAATATTACGTTATACAATGGATTATGTAAAAGGGTTGAAACAACAAAACATAAAATATATTATAGTGAGATAATTTTTAATTAATTACCTAAGTAATTTATTAACAGTGATGGAATGAAGCAGCGCGTGCTCGTTTGGTTTGTTTTCTTGTATACATATACATATATACCTACACTTTATTGAATAAAATGTGAAATAAAAGTGGCATTTTTGATGAAAATTTAATACTATAATCCTTCTTTGGTAAAAAAAGGCAGTTTTATTAAAATGTAATAAAGTAATTATGAACAATTTAAATATATTTGTTGTGGCAAAAATGGACTAGGGGATGTGAAGAGGGATGAGGAACAATGCAGAGATTTAAGCTTAAACTTATTAAATCCCGCAAGGGCATTTTATTTAGCATTTTTATTTAATCTGAAATGTTTTTTTATTAATATAAAAGACTGTGCAGTTTTATAGAATGAAATTCGCTGTTTTTGTGAATTGATTGTTTATTAAATATTTCAATTTGGTGTGCGGCGAAAAAGAGTTGGGAAAAGAACTTTCCTTTCCGTTTTTGCCTCACTTCCCTCTGTGCAGTTTAAGGGTGAAACCACTGTTGTATATGTATGTAAAGCTTCATTAAACTAAAGGGACCTTAGAGACTATAACACAATGAAGAAAAAAATTATATAATCTGGACAAAAGTCTCCCTCTGCTGTAGTTTTACCGCTAAGAAAATTATCGTAAAACTCGTTGTACATTTCCTAGTATATTCTTTTCTTTTTCGCCTTTTTTTTCCACCTTTTCCACCCTGTCCTCGTATACCTATCATCCTTCATTATACCCAAAACTGCTAAAATTAAAAATTAATTTTATCTTTGTAACAACTTTTAATTAAATTAAAATATGAATGACTCTCACAACGGGTGTCGAATTTATCTTAGTAAAAAACTCTTTTTAAGATTATCTCATTCAAATTTTTTTCACTGTTGCTTTTAGAAAATAAATGGAAAGAGTAAAAACTGTTTTCGTGTATGTGTATATCTATCTATGTATAAGCTAACCATCTAAATCCAACCCAAGTTTAATTCGCCCCCACTGTCTTCTTAAACAGGGTAAATTAATATTAAAATTCTTACGACAAAAAGATGTAAGAATATACAACAACATTAAAAGTTCTAATTGCTGGTTTGTAGGTTTTTTTGTTTTAATTAAATGTTGCAATTTTTTATAGATGCTATTACATCCACTTTATAAGAGGGATTTATGCATGAAAATTATAATTAATTCTTGCATAATATAATAATTTATATTATATTTTAATTTAGGGTAATTAAATAATTTTTTGATGTGTGCATTTTGTGATTGATAGATTTTTGTAGGAAAAATAGGAATGGAAAATAATCATTTTTCCAGTCGTATAAATAATTTAATTTGCCGTGCATGCAATATTGATGTAAACAGGGGATTATGATTAATACATCTGATAATATTAATAATAAATATTCATTTAGTAATGGTAATTGTTAAAATAATTAATGAACAAAACAGTTGGCGATTGGTGTATATGTATGGGGAAACTGCTGTGTGTGCCTATTGGTATTGATGATTATTTAAACAAAATTTTGTTTAGCTAACTTCATGACTGGATGGGTGGACCAGTTATGAAACAACACCAGAAATACAACATTAGAGAGTGAGATCAATGTACGATATTTACTGAAATTCAATTAACTGATATATGGAATATAAATAACCCCCTTAACAGCGGTGACATTTGGCACTATAGTTTAGCTAACATAATACTGATGTAGAATTTTGAGCCGGTTTTTCGGACGGCCATCATTGTTAAAAGGGGGACACAATTCATCATTCTGATGACACGCATATAGGGGCGATACATATAGAGAAATTTTTACATTTGCGGTGGTATCAATGCATTATTTTAGTTGGCTTGTATGTGATGGAAAATTCGTTTTTGAAAAACATTTCTCCCGGATCTCGGGATCTCTGTGTCCCTCTCTATGTTTGTGTGTATGTGAGTTTCCCATATATGCGAGCAATCGACTCTTCGTTGAAATGACGTTTTGATTTATTGCTGACATCGCTAATCTACGTGACATATATATATGTTTTTATTGTTTGTGAGCGCAAAACGTCCGGTTTTATAATTTCAGATAAAATCTGTATGAATTACACCAGAAGCGGTATATAGTTGTGGCCCCGAGCCCGGGGGAAATGTGGGACTCTATAGCACACACTGCTGTCTATATACCCGTGTGTGTGTGTGTTGCTGTGTGTTTGAGGTATGGGTTCGAGTTTTAGGTGGTTGCTTTTTCGGGGACCAAGTCCGCATTTCGTCCCCCAAATCCCCCGTTCACTATGTAAATGCTGGGTCATTAGTGTGTCGTTAACCGTTAAACGTAAGGCGACCGAATCGATTAACGCTAAGTGACTGCGTAATTAGCTGTACATGTTGCCGGCTCTCCTCTCTCACTGTGTGCTAGCTGCTCACTCCATGGCTGGATTGCTATGGAATGTGCACCCCCTTATATATAACTCACAGTCCACCAATCTCTACACATATATATATACATACTTAGGATTCGCACACACACAAAACACTCCCTACAAATTAAGGGTCATTCACCAAATCATTTCTACACCACTTTAAATTAAACATCCCCCTTACACTAATACTCTTGAATACACCCGAAATACGTTCCTCTTTATACTGTCCATTCAAGCGGTTCTTTCATCCATTCTATTTTACACGTACCTACCAACTACCAAAGTAGCGACTTTGGAAATTTTTAATTATTACAATTTAAAACGAGTGCCAATACATTCTATACAAAAAAAGGCATAATAGAAGAAGAGAGAACTGCCTATAATTTATTACTCCATGTTATTGTGATATCATTTTGATGTTATATATAATTTTTTATCTTCATTTAAGATTCACCCTTCTTAATATAATGCTTGGAAAACAACGTGGAGATAAATCACTGACAAAAAAATTAACAGTTGTCTTGAAGGAAAATTAATTTTTTCCCTCTCATTTATATGTTTGATTTTTTTTGTTGCCTTCGTACCGAGCACCTAATATTTGCAATGAAAAAATGTCGCTTGTTTTTCATTCCCCTTCCATGTAAAATTTAATTATGTTTTTACATATGAAATTAATAAGACGCTTATCAGTATAAATGTAATAAAATCGTATCTAGAGTTACTGGTTTCCACCCTGTTTCGTATTAACTCTCGGAGCCCATTTGCATGATTTATTACAGTACTATAGCTTTAAATAGCATGTAATTCGCAAATTTAATATATAATAGGTCTGTTATACAGAAATCGTTGAAAACATCCAACCAAAACCTGATATACTTATAGCTGTTTTGCGATTTATATCGTATATCTAGTTAAATATATTTGCACCCCTTAATATTGAGTTAAAAGAAGCTCCGCCTATCACTCCACCCTTAAATAAAATTAGATTTTAAGGATCAGGTTACTGTTTCCAAACGCCATTCTCAACCTATAAAATGGGTCTATATTATTTCCCTGTAATATGCAATGTTTCATTAAGAAGACAATGATTTTATAACTCATGTATAATTAATTAATGTGCTTTTCTTTGCAGGTATGGTTTCAAAATAGACGTACTAAATGGAGAAAAAAGCACGCTGCCGAAATGGCAACCGCCAAAAGGAAACAAGAAGTACTTGATAATCAAACAGATGAAAATAGTGATATCATTTCGGATACAGAAGATGAGCATGCATCAGCAAAACGGCAGAATCTACAATGAGATTTTTATTATTAAAAAACGATGAAATTTTAAATGGAATTTTTTAGAGAGGAGAAAAAAAGTTAAATTATTGTTTTACTAATTGACTAATATGTAAATAACTAATATATTAAATAGTGATCTTTCAGTGTTTGTGGCGAACTTTAACAGAAAAAGAATAATTTTACGCGTGGAACAGTCAATTGGACGGTGCGCATAATAAAAAAGGAAAGTAATTTAAAAAAGCACATTGTAAAAAATGTTAATATATTATCTATAAATATTATATGTATACGTATTAATAGTGCAGTTTATTACATAATATTTTCTTTAATTTTTGCAAAAAGTAAGCAGTTCATTTGGAGAATAAAAAAAACTAGAAAAGCGTTGCTCATATTTAACATAAAAAAATGTCTAATTAAAGAAAAAAAACTGTTTTTGTTATAGATTTGTTTATGTTCCAATCAAGTTTTACCTACATTTTTACAGTTTTAAGTAAAAAATATAAATAAGTAAATATCATTTTCTAGACAGGGTTGACAATTGGATGAAAAAAATTCTGTAAAGATGTAAAAAAAACGCACTTATTACATTTGTGTCGAATTTATTATAAACTTATTTTATTTATACATAATATTAGTGTAATAATTGATTTAATTTTTCATTTTATGTACAATTGCCGCTCTATAAATTGGGCTGCAAACAATTTCTGTGTATTTTTATCTGAAAAAAAAAGAAGAAAATAACACACAAAGACCCGTGCAATCTTTATAATTAAACTAATAAAATAAATACTTATATAATAGTTTGCGGCAAATATTTTTTTGCAGCTGTTTTATGTATATTACTAAAAAAACTTGTATTTGTAATATTTAAAAATAAATATGTTCAAGTGATTTCGGCAAGATGTTTTGTTTTAATTTTTCCATCCACAGACCACCACATATTACGACTTTTGCTATACAATAAATAAAAGAGTTTCGCCTTTTAACAAGGAAATCCCTTATTTTATAGATAAAAATGTTGGTATTGTAGCATTGTAATGTCATGTTGTGTGTACATATGTAAATCGGAAAGTTTTTCCTTCTAAAGATATGAAACGTTGATTTATCTAAAAATGTTAAAACAGGGTGGAGGAATAGGTGGCCAGGCGCCAGGACGTTGCCTTGACGACGTATAAAACGACGCTAGGATAACATTGGACGCCAATTTTCAGTCCTGAGCATGTCCATATTATATATCCCTACTGCATAAAAACATGAACATGCTAAAACATACACACCAGCACCACATCGTATACTTACATTACTACATGATTATTTTACAACTTTAAATCATATTCGAGCAAATCAATTACCAAAGTCAAAAAAAAATCCTTTTATTCATCATCCTATTAACTTTAGGTACTCGTATACTAACTATATACCTTCTAGTTGTAGGTAGGTATATAAAAAGAAACGAATACACAATAGACCAACGTCTCATATTAAATCTGTATAATAGCTCGAAAGTCAAAATGCTCTGTCTTTCTTATACTAATAAAACTATATTGTTAAATAAACTTATTGAATACGACAAATTGCATCAAAAACAGGAAGTTCATGTAAAAATACTATTCATATAAAAGACTTTAGTCGGCTTTTACCTCTATTTCACAATGAAATTTTGTGTGTAGAATAGATTTAGTCCAACTCCATTCATTCTGGCATTGTTACAGGGACGTATTCAAATAAATGATTTAAATACCGTTTTAGAATAACGGCTTTTTTATCCATTCAACTTCAACTAGTTGATTAATTGAGAAGTAATTAAAATTTACTTTGAAAATTATCACAACGAGAAATGAATTATGAATGAATATACGTAGGGAAATGCAAAGTTACGGTCCTGTTTTGTGGTATAATTGTATGTGCTAAGTAAGGGTGTATATGACATTAGCCCAGGTGTGATTGCCGGCTGGTAAAAGGCATTTAGTCAAAGCACCTTTATAACTATACACAAATAACACCCCAGACTTATTTTCTGCATCAGTGAATTAAATATGTTGTATTTATATATCCATCTCTTATACAACTATATGACAAACTGTCTCATTATATTATAGTATTTTTTTTATTTTGTTTGAAAAGACTTAAAATAACGTACTTTTCAACTTCATCATATGACAATAATAAAACCCATTTTCATTTCGAGATAATTAATTGTCCAAGACGGTTTCTTGTTTATATCTATTAATAATAAAACGATTGCATATAGTTATAATGAACTGTAAGTATGATAAGTTATCTACATTTGCCACCACTATAAATCAGTAATATAATTAAATCGTTTGGTCTCAGACTCACACTCACCCTAATTATTATACTTATGTTTGGAAATTGGGGTGGCGACTGTTACTACCAATTCAATTAACGCAATAGAATGGTCATTAAAAGTGTAAAATGTATAAACAATTTTTATTTCAATAAATTGATCACGAAATATGTGAAAGATTCGCATACTTTTTGCCTCTCCCTTGGACCCTTTATCGGTGCTAGAAGAGTGTGTAACCCTATTTGGTGCAATTATATTAAACTGTGAATACAAATTGACTCTTTTGAAAAGTTAAACGGTTGGGGCTACAGTTATCATTGTATAGTTGAAAAGGTCTCAATGATTTTTATTTATATCTGACCAATCTCGGGCCCCATTGTCAAATGTCCTTATATTTCGCACCGGTTCTAACTATACTGTATTATATTAACTATATATTCCCTAATATTTATGTATTTTTAATAATACTTTGAAAGTATATCATATATATCAAACGTCCCTTTAATATATCATCATTATTATTATGTTAATAATATCATAAATAATTTTTTGACAAAACATCTAGATGGTTTTTTTGCACAAGCAAATAAATATGTAATTATTTATTGCACAGAATCGTGACAAGAGAGAGTTTTGGCTGAACGATTTCGAGAATTTTTAACAACCGTGATGAGTTTTTTTTTTGGAAAATAATGACTTGGTCTCGTACCTTTTATTATTTCACACAAGTTTAGTTTTACAAATTAACCTGAGACGTAAGGAATTTTAGAGTTTTCGTTTGTGGATATTGAAAAAGTTCAAATTGCACTTTTTAATTAGGTTATTCGAATACATATGTATAAAAACCAGTTAAAGCATGAATTATGAATATCTGTATGTGCCTATGTTGTCTATATAAGTTTATATTAAGTTGTTATGTTCGGTTTTATTGCATGTTATTTATTGTGGTTATTCTGTGGATTCTCACCTTTGTTGTATTCGTTTTTTTTCAATGTAAAATACCTTACAGCAACATTTAAAACTACCTGAAGTTTTTTTATTAAAATACCTAAAAGCACGTACAGACAGATACTTAATTGGTTTATGATTAAATATTAAGTACTTCTTAATTTTCTTTAATTGACGAAAATTGTTTAATATCCCAAGAATGTATCATTGTATCATTGATTTTCTCTTATATTCACATTCACAATCTAGAAACGTAAAACTGGTAGCTCCCAAAGTTCAATATCTGCAGCAGTGAATAATATTTAAAATCAAAAGAATTTAAGGCGTTATAGGCGAGTGGACGATAAAATGAAGAGGAACGATCTTGATTATAATGTTGTTATATTGAGATAGGGGAGTTGAAGGGGTGATTTTTGTGAGTGTGTTGCGACGAATTTAACACGGTTTATGGTAGTTTGATAAAAACACAAACACATTATGTACCATTTGATTTAAATATAAGATAAACACAACATTATCGTGTAATCTGTACAAATCAAAAGAGTTTGGAATTGTTTGCAAATTATACAGAATGTGATGGGAGAGGAAAAGAGATTTTATTTAAAATGCACAAGTCAATAAGATAAATTCAATGATTAGTTGGAAGGGGATCGAACCAATAAAGGGTGTTTTATGTTGAATATAAAAAAATTATATAAAATAATAGTTCCATTTAAATTACAGATATAAATACTTGTACATACATGCACATAACAAAACGAATGAAATATATAATCAAATTATATTGTGGACAATTTCATCCTATTACAAAATTTACATGATCAATAACCATAAATTTTAGTTATCGCTATTGTGCTGTTACATATCTATTTCATCTATAGTAATCATTTTTTTATACCTACACTTTATTTAAAATCATTACTTGAAATGGATATTTTTATTTTTTAAATATACGTATACACACTTTGTACAAATAGTACCAAAGTAATTGTGTATAATTAAATGTATATGATATGTGAGAGGAATCTTTTATGTTGAAAAGCGAGAGAATGAAGTGGAAAAAGTCCGTTTCGGGTATATTTAGGTGCCATAATGTCTGGTAATACATTCCTATTATCACCTGGTATTTGTAAAATTTGTACCTGACTTTTTTCCGTCTCCTTCCGTCAGCTTTGGTACGATTTCAGACATTGCACTAGTATAAAAAGGTTATTTACATACTTTATGGACAAAACGGATGATGGGGGATGGATTTTTCTTATGTTATAAAACTATATCCGGTTAATTGTATTTTAACACCTGTGAATTTCACAATAACTTTACTCGAATTTAGTCGATTTTGAAACAAACGTGTCACTTTTCGAAACCAACAACGCAAGTGGCAGTTTTCAATAGGAAATGGTGTACCTAATTAAATTTATGTATATGTATTGCTTTTCATGTGTTTTGTCTACTAACCAAAAGTGAGCAAGCACGATTTTTTCCACTTGACTTACCTACTAATAAACTGTACGATTTATTGTTACACATGTTTGCACTTGCTAATAACGTGTTTATGGTGTTTAAAAATTGAGTTTAAATATTAAGTTACATAATATAACAGTCAAAAAAATATGAAAACAAAAATGAAACTGAACAACATCGTATTTCGTACATTTCGAGAGCCTTTAAAACGTTCCTTCCTTAAATAAATATTTTTATAGAAAGAAATATTGATCCAATTTATCATGTAAATTGGCTAAAAGTCATCTCATTTGTATTTCTGTCATCTCGTTATATGGTTATTCTAGATTTAGATAAAATGACAGCTCATCAGGGCTCTTCAGTTTTGGAGGGTTGCTAAACACATCTTATCTCCTTTATTTGTTTTAATGCGATTTGAATTAATTTTTTTACAACTCCATACTGCAGTGTTTTTAATTGAAATTCCCATTGAACTTATACATACAAGTCGTAAATTAGAAAATCTCAGGCGTTTAAAAAGCATTATTATGATACAATATAATAATGTTGTAAAATAATAATAATAAAAAAAGCAGTAACGCTTTTATTCCCTTTTATATTTCTATATTCAATCACCACTTTTTATTATTCCATAATATATGTATATGTTTAATGCGAGACAATTTCAAATGTAATAAAATAATCCCTGTGATTTTTTGTGACATTGTAAATTATGCACTCACAAATGGTCATATAAATATAATTAAATGATGGTAGAGAAAAAAAATCATAATAAAATCGAAAATATTTCCTATAGTAGGTAATAATTTTCTAAGACCTACCTTTTTCTTTAATTCTTTAAACAAATTGTGATATAGCATTAATAATAATAATTAAAAATAGTTTTCACTTTCACTATTGCTCTTATTAATCTTTAGTAGTCTTACATTTAATAAGTCCTAATAATGCTTGAAAAACTACCCGCTAAGTAGTGATTTACTTCAAGGTGTATACACAATACACATTCGTACATAAGTGGCTTTTTTCTAATGGAAAAAATTTAAATATGATAAACGCCCAACAAGATTTTCTTAAATTACCAAACAGATGTGATGGTTGTTGAAAATACGAAATGCCAAAAAAATATCACCTCATTTGCTAGGGAGAAAGGATGCCTTGGATTTAGGGTCTTTTCGATATATATTGCTCACTTTATACTAGCCCACGTTCTCCCTATATTTTTAGATTCAATTATACGATAAACAGTGATTCTTTTTATTTTCATGTACGGTATACACTTGAAAAAAAATTCGAAATTATTTATTGTTGTGCCATTTTCTTCGTAGGGCCCCCTTCGTGTTGATAATCTCGTTTTATACATAAATAACATTATGTTGAAAATTGAATTTATTTATTATACAAATAAGTATAGATAGGAACCACACATGGGCAAAAAGCGAATCCACACAAGAAATCTAATCAAATATTATATAAGATATAATTTATAGTAAATTAACTTCAAAAGTGCAGTAAAAAAGGAGGGTTATTTAAATTTTACAATATACCTTTATACATTAATTATTACATAAATCACAAAATAAGGCAATTAAAAATAATTAATGATAGTCAATATAATTTTAGACACCTAGTTAAATAAAAGTTTAAATTTACTGTATATGTTTTTAATGATGACCATTTTACAGGCACATATAATAAAATTCTTATATATTTTTATAACAGGCAATGAAAACATATTTCAAATATTTTTTTAATAATATAATTGTAACGAAATTTAAAACATCTCTCATTGAAAAATTACTTTGTTATTTGTTATTAGGGAAAAGAGACTGATGGTCGGTCATCAGTGGTCATCTCGATATTTTAATACACACATTCTTCTGTATGAGTGTATACACTTTTTGATATAGGTCCAAAATCGCAACATCATGTAATAAGTAATAAACGGAACGTTCATTACATACTCTTAGATGTAGGTAGGTACAGTATATAAATGTTTTGTTAAATCATCTTACACAGTTAAAAAAACCAAAAAAAATCTTACGTAGGTATATCCGTATAGGTATTTATATAAATATAAACAACAACATACAGTATTAGGTGTTGGTCTGTTGGTAATTATATAAAAGATAATGTGTAGGCAGGTAGGTAACATAGAAAAAAGAGCCAAATGGAAGGATACATCAATGAATATCTTTTTGATTCAGTCGTGTTTTTTTTATATTAAAAACATATATAAAGTTTATGTAGACTGCCGGAACAGATACTAAATACAAGGGAAACGAATGTATAGATCATTAACTAACATTGAAAAGTTTTTTAATAAATCTTCAACACCGTCAATACAAAGTCTTCTAAACGTTATTGCTACTGAATGTAATAAACAATTTAAATTCAATGATGATTTTTTTATTATGAATGTTCAAGTCATTATTAATAAGTTTAATAACCTAATAGATTCCAAGTTGTGTACTATTAGTACAATGTAAATAAAGCATACCTACCTTATAGCTGCATATACGAGTATACATATAAGTATAGTTGAATGATAAATTCGTTGAAATTATTTTAAATGGGCTATTATAAGATGATACTGTGTTAAATTGAATGGTAACCAATAAAATGGAATCGTTATTGGTTATCGAGAGTAACAAATGGGGGTTGACTGACCAATGGTCAAAGATAAGACAATAGAATATCCTTTTTTAGGTGATTTTTCCCTTCGGACTATCTTGTTATGGGGGAGTAATATAGGTGTTTGTATGGTTGTACAAGGGTTGAATATGTTTTTGAGGGGAAGTAGAAAATGTTTTAGAATCCTCTACTCTATTTCGTATAAGCTGAACTAAATTGAATCAAAAGCATTTAATACCAACAGCAAGATTTCAACAGCGTTATACCGCTAGTTAATTCTGTCATTTTACGTAGTTATACATTTTGTATAGCTCTTACCCTATAATTTCTAGGGCCATTGCCGTTGTGCCCCCTCGAATATAGAAATTGAATTTCAAACCACCGCGACGTCTGACTTTCTATTATCTTAAAGCATGATTAAAATTAAATTACATCATATCTACATTTGTAAATTAAAATGAATTTGGCAAAACTCTATATCTAAACCAACAAAGTTAAGCTGAAATTAAATTTTCTCGTTTCGCTTTTAAATTAACCAAGTAATGTTCTTCAATGTTCACAATGTTTAAAAGTGTACGAGAGGATAGAGGAGTGGAGAAAAAAGGACGAAGGACTTTTACCACTAGTTGCTGGAAAAAATACAAACATTTATACAAACAAGCAAATATTACGTTTATTTTATAAACTAAACTAAATGCTTCTACATTTTTCTTTTAAAAAAATATATGAAATGAAACTTTTTAAGTACATTTTAAATTTGAACAATAAATGCAAGTCTTAACATATATAAATTATACAGAGCTATCATTAATGAATGTATTTTTATTATGTTATTGGATTAGGATTTTTGGTTGGCAATTTCTACTTGACATGACAAGAATTCTTCAAATTTTGTAGTTGCCGTTTCGAAATGGTCCAGCAGAAATTGCCAACCAAAAATCCTATTCAAACATATGTAATAAAAATGAAAAAATACATTTATTAATGATCGCTCTGTATATATACCTAATAATAGTCCCACCACCCGAAAAACAAACTATACTAACAATAAATTTTTATTTCTCTACAAAAATTTAATGAAACGTCATTCAGTAAAGAGCAACAATATAAAAACAGTTTTTACATTACATTGTATACAATCTGTATTCAAGTTTTATTACATGTTTTCCAATAATAAGAAACGTAAATGAAATTGACATGAAGCAATTTTCAAATTTATTATTCTTAGACACTTAAATTTCATAGTTTGATGCATTTTGTAAGCCGTTTAACATGAAACTTTTCGTGGTTCAAACAAATAACATTCTTGTTTTATGTTATTTTTCTATATCTATAGCAATAATCTGATGAAAAACTTTTCTAAATTCCCAAATCGTACACGACATGCACGATCTGTATGTTGAGTTTGAAAGCTCTTCATGCTGAAACGATGATATCCGTTTTCAGGAATGGGGTTTTCAGCATGTAAAGCTTTCAGACGAAAGGTGGCGCAGCACTTACGATTCTACATTCTATTTCGCTTATTCTGAATTAGTAATAAAAAAAACTATACTCTATGTAACTACAAGCTAATCTCTTATCCCATGAACCTAATACAATATTGATAAAACCCTGAAAGGGCAGGAAATTGACGCGGTTTTCCGGATTAGTTGTTTAGAACGTTCTGCGATGGCAGTAAGTGTCTGTAACAGTGTTGAATTTTGAAAACTGCGTAAAAAAGGAAATTCGACACACGACACGTGTATGTACTAAAACAAATCATTTATTTTATTACATAAATTGGGTTGTTACAAACATAGTTTTTTAATTTACATATAAAATATGAAATGATCTACCAAATGTTTTACATCTAATTACGATCTTTTTTATTAAAAATATTTTTCTAATATATTATGTATGTGCAACTAACGAAATTGTACTTTTGTGTCTTTATAAATTTTTTTCTTCTGACATATCCTGTACTTTTATTTTACTTCTAGAACAATTATATTTATATATATTATAATATATAAATAAAAATGTTTAACGAAAAACAAAATATGTTACATTGTTATCGAGAGTTGTATTTTGTTTTGCAAATATCTGTGTTTTTTCATGATTAGTGGTGGTGACCGATGATCAATTTTAAGAATTCTCTTTAACATTAAATGATAAATTTAATAGAACATCTTTTGTTGAATCAATTTGATGCTGAAAATGGGATTCAGTGGATAAAGGTATTGTGCGATTTGTTTGTAAAATATCTTTAAAACTTTTCTCTTGAACTGTTGATTCCATAACACTGGTGGATGTTGCTGAACTTTTCGAATCACTTTCTATACTAGAATTAGAACTTTGACTGATGACGTGCTTAGGAAAAGTACGTAATTTTACGTCATCAGTTGTTGTCTGTTTGGCACTATTATTATCTTTATTAATTGTGTGATTTTTGTGTTCAGCTGCTTCTGCATTTGATATGTTATCAATTTTTTTCCATTTCGTACGTCTGTTCTGGAACCAAATTTTCACCTGAAACATAAAATCACATTGCCGAATAAAAAGAAAATATTATATATTGTTACCGCATCATAAACCCAAAATCAATAGTTAAATGCCGTAGGTAATATACATGCAATGCATAGCATGAGATAAACAGTGCAAGGACTTGCTCCAACTGGCATCCCCTTGATGATGCGCTATTGATCAATTACAACCCCAGCGCTGTAAATGCCCTAGCCGTGCTAATTAATATCCCAAATCATTATCCACACATTGCTTTGTACTCAATAATTGCTCCATAACAAATAATTAATTTTTACATTATGCATTTTTAACAAAATTAACGATATATATATATATATATATATTTGTACTAACACATTCGAAATTTAATATGCAATCCCTGTACTGTACATGTACATGTTGTTAACGAAAATATTTAATTTATATTATACACAGATAAATATTCAAATTGAAATTATAGAGAAAAAAAATACTATACAATCTATGTTTAATACAAATATAAAAGCAAATAATTATAGGTTTATTACAATCGTTTTTATTCGATATTCGAATTCAATGTCTGTAATTGAAATATATTGGATAATTTTGACGTTGATTAATTATTATATAAAATAAATAAAAAAATATACAAATATCATAAGCTAATCAAAAGTACATTAAACACGAACTTGTACTATAAATCGTTTAATTATATTAATTGATAATTAATATCATTAAAATTCTTTTCCCAACGTATTTCTATGTCAATGAACAGAACGGAATTATAATCATTCTATCAACATGTTTATATAAGAATTGTTCACAAACTAGTGAGCGCAAAGGGGTGAATTCCGTTTAATTTACTAATTGCTTACCATAAAATATTAAACGGTAATTAGTGAGTCTGCACATAAGCTGCTCCTATGCTTTTCTCTATACCCTTCGCCATCATTTTATACATATATATTATACATATACCAAAGTAATATTTTAAATCTTTATTCAACAACATATTATTCAATTATTTAAACTTATATTAATCTATTCTTGCCCTACAAAAGCCACTCAATCTTTTATTTATCTATAAAATATTAACTAATTATGGATGATATACTCGTAGAGCCCTTGTAGCTAGATGAGAAATGTCTAATTGTGAATCGGATTTATTTTAACATGCTATACAAAACATCTTTACGTTTAATTTAGCCTTTTATATTATATGTAAATTCTCATTTCTATTAAGATATCTGTGATAGGTATAGCAAAGTCGTTGGTGGAATATTATTTTGACATAAATGGGGGTGCAGTTGTATCGTACGATTTAACGTTGCCATGGCCACACGACTTACTTTCTTCTTAAAACCAGAGATGTTTCTTATATTTTATTGAAATTGCAAAAAAAATCATTTCATCTTGGCATTATAGCTTGTCGAATTGAGCGTCGAAATTTCACCGCACATACACATTTTCCTCGTCTCTGCTTTTTTTCTGTCTCGATGTATTTCATCCCTTAAGTGGTAGTAGATATGAGATAATAGAAAAAAAACGATTAATTATACCACTTGAATGAAAGGATAATAAAATTAAACTGTAAGCAATTAGACACACACCTCTTTAAAAAGTTTCATTTGAAAGAGAAAAAAAGAAATAAAACATAAATACAGCGACTTTGGAAGTAAAGCGTTTTAAACAGATTATAATCTTAATTGTGACATAATTATCTTTCTACACAAGGATTACACATCAGTTAAAAAAAGCCCAAGAAGAACGCAAAATACCAAAGCTTAATTTGATTTTAGTAGTTAATAGGTTATTAAAAGCACATTTTTTTCTAAATCTTATTTTAATAGCTGTTAAATTATTTTAACTACTCTCGTTTGGCAGACGTTTTCGTAAAGCATTTTTTCTCGTGCTTGTTTGAAATTATTTGGCAATAACACACTATGAATTATTTGTAGAAATTTCATCAAAAGTTGAAAATTCACTTGAGAGTAGCATCACTACTATAGTCTGGCAAATTTAAAATAGTCCTTAGAGCAATAAATGTCAATGTGAAACGCTATTGTTAAACCTACCCCTACTCCTTATTGCTCCAAGGGCTATTTTAGATCTGCCGGACTTTATAGGTATCAACGGCAAACGATAGTGCTGTAAAGGGGAAGCCCTTTCCAACATCATGATTTACACCCTCATAACTATGTGGTAAAGCTAATAAAATCGCAATTTTTCAACTCTCTAGCAATGTATTTCAATTGTGTCTGGACTAATTAATCATATCACAGACGACAATTATCACTCGAAAGGACATCTGGAAGATTTCCTCATCGAATTAAAAATGGTCCATGATACATGGAGACCCCCATTCACACAAGCATGATTCGATGATTATGAATTTAATTAAATCGCCGCGACGAGAAAACCAGAGAGAGAGAGAGAGTTGTCCATGGTGGAATATTTGTAAAATGTACGGTGGAAATGTTTTTTTATGAGAGTGGTGTGAAAGGGGAATTGCCGTTTATATAGTGGCATTTGGTGGATGTTATTAGATGTAAATGGCGCTCATTAGGAATACGATGTTAGGGTATGGAGCAAAAGCAAGCTGTGCCAGTTGATGGTACATATGTGTTGGAAAGGGTAAAGAGGTAAATTTCGGGTAGTTTAGGGCAACATTGCTCGATAAACACGCTCGTAATTGAGTGATATATCCGCACTGGGCCCGGGGTGGCAAAGCCCACTGGCAAATCCTCTCTCTACATCGAAAACGTCTAACTAACGTCATTATCTCTCCACAAGCGTCAACACCATTGCTACTATATGATACAAATTCAAACAGATAATTTACCATTTATAATTACTCATTTATTACAGTTCAATCGTAATATTAAGCCAACAAATTGCATAACTTTCTATAACTAATAAAAGGTGATGCAATTGGTGAAGTGGTCACAATTTATATTTTATTTTGAGACTGATATTTTTTTTCTATAATGAATTTAAATTGTAAAGTGTTGAATAAGTACACAGGATTAAGTAATAAAATATATTACTTTATAGCAATAGTAAAACGTATATGCAATGTAATGTATAGAATATATCTATATAAAAGTGTTATAGTTATAATATAAAGTTGGAGTTGATAGAGATGTTTTTGAGATTGGATAGGCATTTCAATTGAGTTTGTCGTTGAATAAAGCTTAACGGAATGGAATATAGAGAATGTTTTGAAGAGGGGTTGATAGTGTGGGGGTGGGTTAAATAGGTAGGATAGGGCAATGTATTACTGCTGAACACATCGATTAGTGTTCCAACTGGAAATGGCCACTAGAGCTGTTTGAGCGCTCGATCATCGCTCGCTATCACCTGATTATCATGCATGTTGCTTTATCTATGAAATCATTCCTATTACTTACGATGCCATCAACGTAATGTACCTTCTTCTTTTATACTTTAAAAATATTTTTCTTATATAAAAGAGTTTTTCAAACGTTCTTCGTTCTTCTTTTTTTGTCTGCGTAGATTGCGTTAGTTGGTAGTGTATACATATATGTATACGTACACTATACTTGTGCTTACGAAACTTGCATACTTTTAATACTAGTTAGGACCGGGAGCCGCACGACTAACATCTCACCTTTCTCCTATTATATCATATACCTATATCCATCATATACCTACTTGCTAGTGTATTAGGGTGAAATAGTTTTAGAATTCTCTAAAGCAATTAAACTAGCATATCATGTGAATTTATTACATTATTTTTGCTATCATCATCTGAATAATTAGTCTCATATTACGAACCGTTTGTATTATATAAAATTCATGGAAAATAGGAAATAAAATAATATAAACAAATACAATTCCGCGAAATGTGAAATGTGTGTAAAAAATCTATTGTAAAATTTCTTTTAAATAAGTATGCTTTTTAAATGTTGGCTCGATTAAAATGAAACATAAACCGATACTCTGTGTTTGCGGAGGTATTCGTTTAAATGCAGGGTAAATTGTAGATTAATTAAATCTTGAATTAGGGTGATGTTAAAACGATGTAGAGGCTTTAACGCTTTAAATATATATATATATGTATAATAAGTGTGTTGAAGAAAGATGACTAGATTTACATAAATGCTAAAATTTAGGGGAGGGCATTATAAAGCGTTCCGCTATAGTAAAATGATGATACATATACGACTTACTAAGTGGTCTGTTAGTATTGTGTCAACGCAGTTACTCGTTTGGCCGCCAGAGTGCACGATTTATCGCTCAATAAATTATAGAAAGGCGTCCTTGTCTAACACAGGCGCTCAAATTTGACCATTTTGTTTGGGGGTGGCGAGGGCGGCGTCTCTCCACACTCACTAGCAATATACAAATCATTTGGCGTTACTATCTAGCACTCTGTTACAATGTCGCCAGCTACTGCCTTAATCACTCTGATGGATTATTATTTATCAGGCATAATTGCTACTGTACTAAAGGAAACCGTTTATTGTGATTTCGCTCGAACATTTTTCTCTCATCTCTTACACTTTGTCTAGATAATAGTAGTAGTATACTACGTATTACCTACTACCATTCTGACTTGACTACAACGACTACTACTACTACTACTATTACTCCACGGATTTAATTTGCTTACAGCAATTAAAACTGTTTTATAAAACGTTTACACAATTCAATTATATAATTAAAGATAGATTAATTGATAATCATTGATTTTATTTCTAATTTAGAATTCGTTGGCAATTTTATTTGTGTACGAATTTCTATAAAGCAAGTGTCATTTTTCTGATTGCACAATTTGTTGTTATTAATTTAAAATATTAACATATGTAATTTGTATGTAAAACAAATCTAATAAATGCAACTGTATGGTTTTATTTTATTTTCATATGTTATTTAAATATAAACATTTGTGCATTTTGTAAAAAGAAATATGCATATTTAGTAAAATTATTGTTTAGTATATCACAAACTTTTAATATTTTGTTTGTAAGAAACGTCGTTGAAAATAATTGTTAATATATCGTCAAAAAGAGCGCAAAAGTTGCTCAATAAAACAACTCCAATAGAGCATACCTATTATTGATAGTAGGAAAGAGATTTTAATTGAATTTGTATTTTTAGTATTATTATACAACATAAATACTGCATTTTAATAAAAAAATATTTACTAATTAAAACCATTAATTATCGTCATTTGGATCGTCACAAACACAATTTATAAATTGTTTCCTCTAATATAAACGTTTCAATATAAATTTTTATTTCTTCAAATAAATTACAAATATACATATAACTAATGAACAAACGATGATTATTTAATGAATGCCGGATACGTGAACGCACACATTTACCCATAATATACACATACATATACTCGTATATCTCACTTTTCAATATTGTTCAAGAGAGGAGTGTTTTTATATTTTTTCCCCTGAACCTGAAATAATAAATAAGAATGACAAGGGGAATAAAAATTCGTGAATAAGAGGTCGTGCAACAGTGAATGGTTGAAATAGCAGTAGCATTACCTCGTTTGATATCGACAACAAATCACAAATGTCAATTCACTGTGCTTCAACCGATCAATACTCATTGTAATACCCTCTAAAGCGGTTTACTAATTGTACTGCACATATATCTCTATTCACATTCATTATTTCTAGTTGATTCTAATGCTACTCGCCCCTGAAAACTAAACAATAATTGCGAAAACCATTTAAATTTCACACAAATCTCGCACATTTTATAAAAATGTGTGCATGTTTTTTTTTCTGTTTACAAAACCCGTTGTTTTGTATAATTAATGATGATATGTGCATCAACATATTTCGTCTTGATTATTGATGTTATTTTAATTAATGGAATGCTTTGCGCCATCACAACAATATAAAACAGCTTAAAAAGTATTTTAATACCGAATTAATACCATACTATTCCATCAAGTTCATTTAAATAACTATATAAACAACAAGAAATTGAAGGCGATTTATTGCACAAAGTAATTAAAACTAGTGTGATTAAGTTATTTATCGTTGTAACGTAATATTACTATTATGTACGGACAATTAATAAATAAAACGATCACTATTAGTATTATTAGTGCCTGTAACTTATTGGTACTTGCATTTATAGTCTTCATAAAATGTTGGACTAATTGATTTTTGGTTGAAATTAGTGTTTTTCTAAGAAAATTTAAAACTCTTTGAACTCACTTCTATTACATAGTGTCATAGATATGTAGAAGTAGGGTATTATATAAGAATGAAAAGGTCATCCTGAACATAACAAAATTTTTTATAAAATAAGGAAATAAAAGAAAAACTTGAAATCATTAACAAATTTTCAAGCGCAAACCATAAAAAGCTCAGTACTTTTATTTTATGGTGTTCCTATTCCATTCACAGATTTTTTTAAGTGAATAGGTATACATTATAGCAAAACGGTATATTATACATGTGCATGAGTGTGTATATGGAATATTATTTTTAGATGAAATTATTTCGAAAATATCGTATACACAATCTAAAACAGGTAAATTTGTTTTGCATTATAAATAATGAACGGTTAGTGCATAAATAGTTAATTTAGTTAAATTTACAGTGACAAATTTGTCTAGTAATGGTATTGTGCTTAATTCCCCTGACGTACATCGACAATTTACTACCATATATTATCAATAACAATGAATTTTACTTGTTATAGCGTACCTACTACCTATATTTGATTAATTTAAGATCTAGATAAAGTTTAACTAATTAACTACAAACTAATTCGCTTTTGGTATATTCATTACAAATTTACAGTACTTCGACTATTACGTATGTAACGTCTAAAACTAAACTGATGTAAACAAGTATATTATACTTTGTTGCTAGATAGTTTGTGAATAATTAAGAGTAGAAGATTATGCATAACAGTGAATTAGAATTCAGTTCAAGTGAAATTTGATAAGTCTATAGTAAAAAAAAGTATAAAAAGGGATTTTAATGAACTCACACAATGAATATAGTACACTACTCTCTGTGTTTCTTTTGTGTGTACTTAGTGCCTACAATAAAGTTAATGATCTTTAAATAATTTTGTCAAGTCAAAACATATATAAATGTTTCAACAGAACGCGTAACATGATCATGTTATTTAATAAACGCAATGATAAGAGAAGAGAAAAAATCAACGAGAATGAAACATATTAAAATCCTTTCAAGAACTTCCATAACAAATGCTCAGAACTAAAACGGTTTAGGTTTTGGACCTCATCTTTATCGACCGTTTATCAAGTTACATAGCTTGATGAGATCATTTTAAACTTTTAATGAGTGGTTTATTGGATTACACTAACGGAATTGCTGTTAAATAAACTAACATTCTCATTCTCAGCACGTACAATTTTAATAAAATGCGCATCTACTGCAAAATTATTATTATATACATAATGTTAATGTTATACATTAATTTTATTTAACACGTACTCATAGTAAGTACTAAGTAGGTATTAAATGTGGTTGAATTTTTTCTTCGTTTCGTCTTTAACTAAAGAGCGTACCTTTGTTGAAATGTAAAAGAAATTATAAAAGCGTAAAATTATAAACAAAATAATCAGAGAGAGGTAAAGTTTTGCTTTTAACATATGCCTTAGGATGTTTTTTCTGTTTTTCGTAACCATACTAGTTGAAAAAACAGAATCAGTATCAGCATCAACACACAGGAGCAGTTTAACAATAAATTCAAAAGCAATTAATGTGAACCTGTTGTAATTCTGTTTTAAATCCACCCCTTCGGAAAAATCTGTAAAAACCCCCAATTCTGTAATTACTTAATCTATGAAAGTTTGTTGACATACGAATCAGAATCAGTTTTGTTTGTATTGTATTTTAAGTTGGAAAATAAAAATCTAAAGTGTTGTTTCTTTATTAAATGATGTACAAACAGTGGGCACACGTCTCTAGTGTTTTAGTTGAATGGTTCACGTCAAACGTAATTAGTAGTTTCCGGTTGGGTCGGTGTTAATCGTTTGAAATTTGAATATCCTGCCTTATTTTGGTTTGCCATCTAGTAACGGCAGTAACAGCATCCTTTTCTCTGTGATTTACCGCAGCTGGTGGAAACAGAACAAGATGAGATGAGAGGAATACAAGGGAATTGATCCAACGTTTTATGTTCAGATAATTTACAATTCATTTATTATTAATCGATTTGAACATCTAAAGTTTAGATAAAACGGTTTCTCTCTCTTTCTTTCTCTCTCCATCATCATCCATTTAATACACACATTCACTTAGAACAAAAATAATGATATTTCCTCCAATTTAAATTCAACATTTCGTAAAAGATTTTTTTATCCAATATACTCAAGTCAAGTGAGTTTATTTATTATTAAAAATACCCTAAAATGAACTTGATGGTAAGGAAACAACAACAAAATGAAATCAAATGACATTTAAACATAAATTTTAAACGTTGTGCTAACAAATGTTTCAGAAAGTTGGGTGAACCTTTAAGTTTCCTTTGGACGTTAATTCAGGCGAATATCCGAGTTACATCAACACCCTTAAGTGGCCTATAAAGTTTATCACTCAAGAGAAGTTGACAATTGTGTATTTGAATGAGAAGTGAATAAAAGTTCATTTAGAATTGAAAATTGTAATCTAAATACATACATATATGTATTAGGTTTAGGAATGTATATTCATGTTATGCATGCATTACATGTTCAATATATAAATTATTTAGCCCCCAAAATAAAAACACACACACTGTTTTATCTATTATGAATATATCCACAAACATTATTAATTTCAATATTGATTGATAGAGAAAGGTAGAAAAATACATTAATTACCAATAATACAATTGCGACTATATAACTTTCTGAATAAAATTAATAATTCACTGACCTAAAAATCGTAAAATCACCTATTGTATGTGATGAGAAGAAATTTTGCACATAAATCAAATTCATTCTGATCATGCACATACACGTTTACTACCTATACATGGTTGTATTACTTTTATATGAATTTCATATTTGATTAGTTAAAATAAATGGAGAAGTTCGCGCGTATTGTTCCAGTTAGAAATAAACAATATAATAGAATAAGGACAAATGGTTAATATTTTCCATATAATAAAATTCTAACGGTTTACGGTACGTAATTTCTAAACTTTTACGTATATAGGAAGAATATATGTATATACCTATTGTTGTGTGTTGTACATGTTAGTAGTAAGATAAAGGGCATATAAAATAAATATTGTGGTTATTTTAAAGTGAATTACAATTTTATTACGTTCTTAAAAACAGGAAATGTTCCATAAAAATCTATATATTTCATAGCAACGAAAACATCTGTTGCATGTGTAAAATATATATCTATTATATATAGTTAATAATGTCGAGTAATGCAAAAATTAATAAGTAGATAATTTCAAGATGAATTGTTTGATGGGATAAAATTAACTACAATAAAGTACAAACGACCGCACAAACACACAAACCGTTTGAGGACTATTTAAAGGAAACGCGGGGTAACGATTTCAAACGCGCTTTAATAGCCGAAGAAGTGAGTAAATTTTTTATGTTTATTATTGTAAGTTGGTGGCATAAAAAGGAACACTAAACGTTTTACTAATTTGTCTGATTAGTTCTTGTTTACGATCTATGATGAAAGCTTTAAAATTAACTTATTAAAGAAAAGGAAGAGCGCCGGTGTTTTGTATTAATATGTTTTGTAGGCGTTTACGTTTACAGGACGAGCGCTAGAGGAGATCGTTTGAAGAGGAAAATGTTATGTTTCTGTTATAATTAGGTGCTATATGCATTAACTATAAGATTTGGTGCACTCAAGACGTGACAGTCGGCACTCTATAAATAAAATTGTAGCAATAAAGTGGTAACAGAACCGTATCGAAACTTATTTCAAATGAACCTTCCGTTATATTATGTTGTACGCTTTACATTTACGTAAATTAGTTTTAGTGTGGCGAACGTTTATTTTGAAATGCAACATAAAAATCAAAGCGTAACGAGAGAATAGAAATAAAATTACACAATAATGGCGTAATCGTTTACATATAAACATACACCACTGTTTAAGTATTCAGAATATTGTTATTTGATCATTTGTCTGGAGTGTAGGCCTATTCATTCTGTGTACACTTGTACTTCTTAGATTCTTAGATTTTTTGCAGACTATGGAAATGATTCTATTGAGTAGAATTCGAAAAATTCATTTACATATGTATGAAACCGGACCTGGGCTATTCTTCTATCGTCTACACCACACACATATGTTTCTGCTAATTTTCTCAAAACGAATTTTGCTTGAAAGGCAAAGCACCCACAGAGCGTTTCTCAGTTCAATGGCGTTTATTTAAATGTGTTATATTCATAAATTTTCATAATTGTCTGCCGCCCCGCACTTATTTGTAAATAAGTTTACTTGACTTTTTTCTCTACTAGACTCTAATTTAAGACCGTTTCACTAAATATTGCTGTCTAGAAAATGTGTAATTATTCGTACAATTTATAGTGGATAATTCGAAAATCTAAATTCCCAAATTATACACCGCAAAAATATATTATATAGACAACTAAATAATTAATAATAAAATATGTATGTTAGACCACAATGTCCTAAAATAATTTGCAATTTTTTGTTTGTTATATTATGAAACTATAGAATATTGTTGGATGTACTATATATAAATTTTAAAGTGTATTTAAATTTGTGCTTCCTCATTTAAAACTTTTATGATATCATAAAATATACTACACATCATTAGTA